>OY992537.1:47493151-48032499 GCA_963921195.1 Pegoplata infirma | reverse complement strand
GCCCTGATATAGCCCCCACGGACATTACAACCATAACGGCAATACGGATTATGACCAACTACTTTAATAACACTGTGCTACAAAAATCACAAAATCGAATATACTTTTGAAATGAGGTAGTTAAGGTTGTAGGTCTCGTTGAAAAGATCACAAAAATGCCCATCAAACTTGCCAGACACCCTAAAATTTTAAAGTTATTGTCAAAAAATGATTTTTTTGCACTTTTTTCACTAAACCACGTGTAACTTAAACATTTTTCAACCGATTTTCAATTTTTCAACTGTTTTGGATAGAAGAAGGATAGGGCTTTTTATGTGTGAGAATTGGTCTATACATATAAGAAAGATATGTATGGAATTTTTCAACAATATCTAATTTTTATGTTATTTTTTGAAAATTTTTTTAGTTTATCGATTTTTTTCTGCTATAGTTCGTTCAACAACATTTATATTTATAAACGTATTCGTAAAGAAAATTTAATTGTGAACACGATGAGCTTTATGCCGAAAAAATCGGATAACAATTGACAGAGTTGTGATAATTTTTCTAAAAAAGAAAATTAAGATTTTGCTTGAAATTGCCGTTCGGATAACCCAGGCAAAAAAAATAAAAAAATAAACGAACATACTCAGAGGTCGCGTATAATTATTTTAAAGGTTTTTTGCCTCCTGAATTCGAATTTGACCTTTAAATTGCGCTATCTTTTTTAGTTTTTGATATATCAGTTAATGTTAAATATCTCAAAAACATGACGAGATAGAGCAATTTAAAGGCCAGATTTGGATTCAGAGCGCCAAAAACCTTTAAAAATATTGTACATGACCTCTTATGATAAAACTATTTTTTTTGCCTGGGATATCTGAATGGCGATTTCCTGCAAAATCTTAATTTTCTTTTTTAGAAAAATTATCACAACTCTGTCAATTGTTATCCGATTTCTTCAGGATAAAGCTTATCGTTTTCAGAATCAAATTTTCTTTAAAAATACTTTTATAAATATAAAGGTTGTTAAATGAACTATAGCAGAAAAAAATCGATAAACTCGAAAAATTTTAAAAAAATAACAAAAAAACTAGATTTTATAGAAAAAATCAATAAATATCTTTCTTATATGTATAGACAAATTCACACACATGGAAAGCCCCATCCTTCTTCTATCAAAAACAGTTAAAAAATTTTAAATCGGTTGAAAATTTTCTGAATTACAAAAGGTTTAGTGAGAAAAGTCCCAAAAAAACGTTTTTTGACCATAACTCTAAAATTTGAGGGTGTCTGGCGAGTTTAATGGGCATTTTTGTGATCTACTCGACAAGACCAACAACCTATACTATGTCACATCAGAAGTATTTTTTCACTGTAGCACAGTGTAATCAATGCAATTTGGTCAGAATAAATTTAATTGTTTATATTTCATTTTGAGTTTTCAACTTAAGACTCTTCAAAATATTTTTTTTTTAACTTTTACTAAATTTAACACAGTGGCAAGAAGGGAAGAATGTATAAATCAAAAAAGTAAAAATGCAGTTAAGCGTACAAAAATGTGGGCTTTCAAAGAAGCCGCATAATTGCTGCCTACATGTGCACTGTTTAGAATTCTTTTTAAAGTACTTAAAAAATATAAAATAAAAAAAAAATGTATTGGAACTTGTAACATTTTTTAAGAAGTTATGAGTGAGAGCAGTTTGAATAAAAGAACAAGTTCTGAATTTTTGAAAATTTTATTTGAACAGGTCATCAAAAATGCCTGCGAATGGCCCAAAACATTAAATCATGATAATGTTTTGCTGAAGATTTGGGTGTATGTACTTGTCAAAGCAAAGTATTTTTTAGAAAAAATAATGTTATATTCAGTTGCCATTCCATGCAAAACGAATTGAAATATCGTTCGAGACCCCATTAAGTTTATATATTATTGATTCATTTCAAAGACACTGTATGCTATCCGTCCATCTGTCTGTGGAAAGCAAGATGCAATCTAAACCAAAAGAGCTGTAAATTTGGTAAATGAATGTATTAAAGTGTATTAAATAAAAAAAAAATTATAAAAAAAATTTTTGATGAAGAAAAAAAAATTTTATGAAAAAAATTGTATTAAAAAAATTTTATTTAAAAAAAATTTCTATAAAAAAATTTGATTTAAAAAAAACTAATTAAATAAAGTTTTGGTGAAAAAAAAATTGATGAAAAAAAAATTGATAAAAAAAAAAAAATTATGAAAAAAAAAATATATGAAAAAAAAAATTGATGGAAAAAAATTGATGAAAAAAATTGATGTAAAAAAATTTGATAAAAAAACATTGATGAAAAAAATGTATAAAAAAAAAGTTTTGTAAAAAAGATTTGATGAAAAAAAAAATTGATGAAATAAAATTTTGGTGAAAATTGGAAAAAATTGATGTTAAAAAAATTTGACGAAAAAAAATTATATAAAAAAAAATTTGATGAAAAAAATTTATGAAAAAAAAAATTTATGAAAAAAAAATTGATTAAAAAAAAAATTGATGAAAAAAAATTGATAAAAAAAAGCAGAAAAGTTAAATTCGAATTTGCCGAATCTATGAATACCCTCCACAATGCCTTTTTTAAAGGAAAGTACATTTTTAACGTGAAAAAAATTAAAAAATTTGTTTAGAAATATTTTATTTTGAATAAAAAACTCCTTTTGGTCATTAAAAAAAAAAAAAAATTACTATTTTTTTTTTGAGTGTAAAACTTTTTCGAGTGTAATGTTTTTTTACTGTGAAAATATTTCTGAATGAATGCACGTACGTAAGTACACAAAATATTGAAATTTTTTGTAAAAAAAATATTTTTTTTTTTTGAGTGTAAAATTATTTTTGAGTGTAAAATTTTTTATCGAGTGTAATTTTTTAGTTACCAATGCTTTTAAAACTAAACAAGTTTAAAAAGCATTGCTTTAAAACTTAACAAGTTTGAAAAGCATTGCTAAGTTACCACCAACGCTTTTAAAACTTGTTTACCACGTGGCATTTAAGATGAACCCAATCTGAAATTCAGGGTTTTGCATATAACTTTTAAACCACTAGACCGATTGAGCTGAAATTCAATACGAAACAGACCTGGGGAACGGTAAAGATACTTGCCACGTTTCAGCAGTCTCATTATTGTCTTTCGAAAGTTATCGTGTTTTTTATCTCGTAAATTCGCAAAAAACCCTTGCCGAAATTTACTCTTTTGCTCATAACTTTTGAACCACTGGACCGATTTGGCTGGATTGCAATACCAACCTGACCAGGTAAATCACCAACATTTCAGTAGCCTCTGTAAAGTTTTTCAAAAGTTAGCGTGTTTTCTACGCACGGACAGACAGACAGACGGAAATCGCTAGATCGACTTAAAATCCATCGAGGATAATGAATATATATACTTTATGGGATCCTAGACCAATATTTCGATGTGTTACAAACGGAATGACAAACTTCCTCCAAACCCTCCACTCTAGTGATAGAGGGTATATATCCTCTATCACTAGAGTGGAGGGTATATAAAAAATTTGATGAAAAAAAAAATTTATGAAAAAAAATTGAAATAAAAATAATTTGATGAAAAAAAATTTGAAGAAAAAAAAAATTGTATGAAAAAAAAAAAAATTTGTATAAAAAAATTTGATGTAAAAAAATTTGTATAAAAAAAATTTGATGTAAAAAAAATTGATGAAAAAAATTTGATGAAAAAAAATTTAAGTAAAAAAAATTTATGAAAAAAAAAATTTATGAAAAAAAAAATTGATGAAAAAAAAATTTTGATGAAAAAAAAAATTGGATGAAAAAAAAAAAATTTATGAAAATAAAAATTGACGAAAAAAATTTGATAAAAAAAAAATTATAAAAAAATTTGATGCAAAAAAAAAATTGATGAAAAAAATTGATGAAAAAAAATTTGATGAAAAAAAAAATTGATGGAAAATAATGTTTTATTCACTGAAAAACGGTTTTATTCACCAGCAGGTGAATTATTATCCAAGTTACAAAACGAAGTTACAAACCTTTTTGGTTTTAAGAAAATGAAAACAGTAATTCTTATTTTCTTTTTTGTTAATCGTAAGACACCAGCCTAAAAACATTATCATGTTAAAAAATCTGAAAATATTTAAAGGTTAATTTAAACCGATAAATCAATTAGGAAAATCCAAAAAAACAATTTAATAAAATAATCTGAAAATTTAGCAAGAAGGAGTTTTTAAATGGTACTAAAACTGTACAAAAATTTCAAAGTTTCCGATTTGGCGTGGAATACTTTTTGGCTTCCCAGAAAAATATTTTTATGTGTTACACAGGGAATGGCAAAGTCAGTATAGAAATATATCGCTCATTTACTACCATAACGTCATATCTCAAAAAATTTAATTTTGGACAAAACGCGTATAAAGTTTACAATTGAAACTGTTTTTTCATTAAAAAAGACCGATACATTGAAAATGTAATAATGGCGTGTTCTCTTCTGAAAATGTGTGATTAATACACTTTAAATAAAACCTAGTCAAATTACTAGAAAAAGTCTCGTAATCCAATTTTACCAATATTTGACAGTAATTTCGATAGAAATTTTATTTTTTTTTTGTAATTTTACAGTTTTCTTGTAGTTTTACAAATTTCCAAGATTTTTTACGACAAAAAATTTAGCAAATTTACGAGAATTTCTTGTTAATTTTATTTCGCCAAAAAAGTTGTAAATTGATTTTCGTAAAAATCTTTTTTTCGTAAAAATCTTTTTTTCGTAAAAATCTTGTAAAATTACAAAAAAGTTCGTAGCAAAAAATCGAGTAAAATCACGAACCCTCATTGTAAGTTTTATTTTGTCATAAAAATTGTAAATTTACAAATTTTTTGGTAAAAAGTTTGTAAAATTACAAAATTATTGGTAAAAAGATTGTAAAATAACAAGGAATTCTTGTCAAGTATGAGGTAGCAAAAAAAGGTTACAAATTTTTCTTGTAATTTGACCAGATTTTTTTTTTTTTTGAGTGTAGATATTAATAAAAAAATTTTACTCTTATAAGGAATGATTTAACAAATAAGGGTTCAAGTTGAAAAAATTCAAAAGAAAAATTGAATTTCTAAAAATTATAGACATTTCTGGTATTTCCTATACCGGTTTCAAACACCCCAGTTAGTGTCATCATCAGTAGGATTTTAAATGTCGGTTTGTCTTGTTAATGAAAACTGTTTTTTATATATGTGAATATTTTTAGTTTCTACAGAATAAATTTTGACAGTTTCCAACTCTACAATTCTATTTCTAGCAATCTCAACCACACTTCATACTTTCTTTCAACTTTTTTGTCTCTTACATTATTTCGCAAGGGTTACCAACATGATCTGTAATTGCAGACACAAATGAAGGAATTTGCATTTTCTGTTTCGGAGACGTGCCTAATGGCGACATATTTTGTCAGTAATTTTATTTGATTTTTTCTGTAAGTACAGATCGAAAAATAAATAATTCTGCATCATTAACTAAAAAATCACTTTTTTGAGTTATGCCACTATTGTAGTAAATGGGTGATATGTATTTATACTCTTGCCGAGCTCATATTATTCGTTATTATTGCTGCTAAAGTTATATAATTTATAAGTGATTGTGTTGGTATCTGTCCTGTTTCGTTGTGTATTTATGTCCTTTTAAAGGCTATAAATTTATACATTGTTTTAACACAAAAAAAAGTGATGATGTTGTAAAATTATAAATTTTTTTCGCATTTATTTTTTACAACAATGTTATAGTTGTTCATACATGCTCGTATTTAGCGTTAAGCACAATAAAGTTTTAAATAAAGTTAAATGATTTGAATTGAATGAATAAATTTTTTTTATATCAAAAAAAAATTCTTTTTCATCGATAAAGCTTACATTTTTTTTGTATATTGTTATTTTATGCAAAAAAAAAATGTGAGTTATTTTATAGCAAAAAGAACCCTTAGTTAGTTCTCTGAAGTTGCTCCCTGGGCCAATATTTCCAATTCAGAAACTGCCAAAAAACTATCAGGTTTCAGTGGTTGAGTTTATTTGGTTTGAATCGTAAGGTGATTTCCACAGACAGACGGACAAAACGATAGACATCACTAGAAAATCTTGAAATCGATCTATTTACTTTTTTGGTTCCTTTGTCAGTCTGTGTTACACACAGACTGACAAAGTAAGTGCAAATGCGATGGAAATGCGAAATGGAAAAATCAGAAGAAACTAAGGAGAGTTCAGATAACTAAATAATATATAGCTTTAGGAAAGACTCACATAGAAAAAAATATGGAGGAAACAAATGTGAGTTTAAATATAAAAACAAAAATTGAGTAATTTTTTAATTGACGCAATTAAAAATTTACTTAAAAATTTTAAAAACAATTTAAGTAAATAATTTAATAAAAATTTAATAGTTTTTTTAATTTTTTTTTAAACTGTCATAGTTTTTTGAATTCTCGTTTAGTTTATAGTTTTTTGTGTATGTATATGAAAGTTTGTAATCGTCTTTATAAAATTTTCCTATGTTTTTGAGACATAAATATGTTTGGTAAAGTTTGATAAAACAAGATTTTAGTTTTTTTTTTTTTGTCAAAAAATTTAAAACTTTTTTAAACTTTAAAAAAAAAGAAATAGATAAATTTTGAGTTAATTTTTAATTAAAAAAATGCCTGCGAATTTTGTACTCTTGCCCAAAACATTAAATCATGATAATGTTTTGCGGAAGATTGGTGAACTTGCCAGAGCAAAGTTTTTTTAGAAAAAATAATGTTATATTACTTTGCTATTCCATGCAAAACGAATGAGATATCAGTCGAGGACCTCATTAAAAACCCAAAAGAGCTGTACATTTCGTAAGTGAGTGCAAAAATAAGTGCAAACAAGTGAGAGTGTTAAATTCGGCTGTGCCGAATCTTTTATACCCTCCAAAATGTAAAAAAATTAAAAAAAAAAAAAATCAGGGGTTTTTTTTTTTGGGGAGGGGGTGATGGGGCCAGTGGGGGACGTTGATGGCACCTTTCCATCTCGATAAATATACCAAATGTTTCATTTATTTAACAAAAATACAAAAAAAAAATGTAAAAAAAGTTTATTTTTTCAGAGGTTGGTTCAGTTCTTTAGGGGGAACTTTTTTCCCCCTGGCCCGATTTTGCCTATTCACGAACTTAACCTGCCTATAAATATGAGACATATTTGTGCCAAACTTCAGGAGTCTAGCTGTTTTATTTTGGACTGCATTGTGTTATCTACAGACAGACGGACGGTCGGACGGACGGACGGACAGATGGATATTTCGATGCATTACAAACGGAACGACAAAGTGAGTATAACCCCATACTGTGGTTGGAGGGTATAAAAATTAATGAAAAAAAGTTGGTAAAAAAAAATATTTGATGAAAAACAAAAAAAAAAATGATGGAAAACAAAAAAACAATGAAAAAAAAAAAAAAAATTTCATGAAAAAAAATTTTTGATGAAAAAAAAAATTTTATGAAAAAAAAAAAATTTATGAGAAAAAAAGTTTGATAAAATAAAGTTTAATGAAAACAAAAAAAACTGATGAAAAAAATTTTATAAAAAAAAATGATGAAAAAAATTTTATAAAAAAAAATTATGAAAAAAGTTTTATTCACCAGCAGGTGAATTTTTATCCAAATTTTATACAATTTTTTGGAGAATTTTACCTCTAACTTTATAATATTTATATATAACTTTATCTAATTCGATATAATTTTATCAAATTATATATAATTATATAAAAACTTTTTTACTCGGGATGTTAATAAGAAATAAAACAAATCTATGATTTCGAAATTTAACTAGTATTAAAACTTAATGAAAAGAGTTTAGTTAATTTTTTCATGTTTGCCGTCGGAAACATTTTTTTGCAGTTTCTTTTTACCTCTAATGTAAATTCAGAGTAATTTTTGGTTTCGAAGCGTATACTTAATATTAAATTCTCATTAATAAATAAACACTCATTCGTTTACATTCATCAACAACACTTACCTGTAATATACGTTTTGGTAGATTACGATCATCTTCTTCGGTAATTTGTGTACGATATGTTTGACGATCAAATGTCGGTGGATTGTCATTAACATCCCGTACATTTATAATAACGGTGGTGTAATTTGTTTTACGACTACGTGCAGCCTCCAAGCGTAATTCGTACTGCAAAAAGAAAATTAAAAAAAAATATAGTATTATAAAATTTTATATACACAGAAAAAAATGTTGTAAAATAAATTTGCAAAAAAAAGTAATCACTTGTTTAAATCAAAAGACAAAGAATTTGAGTAATTTTTTAATTGACACAATTAAAAATTTACTATTTTTTTTTTTAAGTTTGAGTAAATAATTAAATAATAATTTAATAGTTTTTTTAAATTTTTGTAAATTTTTACTTGACGCAATTAAAAAATTAATTAAAAAACGGAAAATTTTGAGTATAGTTTTAATTGTGTCAACTAAAAGTTTACTCAAACTTTTTGATAAAAGTTTAATAAATTTTGATTAAAAGTTTACTCAATACTATAAAAACCATTCACTGGAAAAAAATTGAGTAATTTTTTACTAAAACGTATTAAAAATTTTCTAAGCTTTTTTTCTGTGTACTGTCAACCATTTTAATATGTGGTAAATTCTAAAATGTAAAGATTTTTTGGTGTATGAAAGACTTATGATAAGCTTTCAAATCTAGATTAAAGTTTTGTTTTGCATTGTGCACATATTTTAATTTAAAAGTTTTTAATTTTTCTTACTCTTTTTTTCAAACAGTTGTCGAAAAATTCTTAAACACATCTGTGCATGTTTATTTATGTATAGTTTTTTTTGTGAGACATATGTGCAAAAAAAATGTATTTTAAATACATTTGAATTTAGTTTATGGTGCTATGTTGTTTATTGTGAGAACATTGAGAACACTGTGGTTGTAAAATAACCGTATTTTAAAAACACTATTTCGTTTGGCTCAAAACATTACCCTAACGCAAAATGCTTTAAAATCTCAAAAAAGCTCTAAAAAATGTAAAAATTAATCAACTTTCACCAAATTTACTAACAAAAAAACTTGTCAAATCACTAGAAAAAGTCTCGTTTTATCACTATTTGACAGTTTTCCTTGTTTTTTAACAAATAATTTTCCAACGAAATTTAATTTTTTTTTGTAATTTTACAGTTTTTCTTGTAATTTTACAAATTTACAAAATTTAAAAAAAAAAATCTAGTAAATTTACGAGAATTTCTTTTAAGTATTATTTCGCCAAAAAATATGTAAGTTAACAATTTTATTGGTAAAAATCTTGTAAAATTACAAAAAAAAAATAGTAATTTTTACTAGGAATTCTCATAAAATAGAAGGTAGCAAAAAATCTAGTAAAATCACAAAACTTCGTTGTAAGTTTTATCGCGTCAAAAAAATATAAATTTGCAATTTAAAAAAAAAAAAAAAAATAAGTTTTTTTAACAAATAATTTTCGATCGAAATTTAATTTTTTTTTTAATTTTACAGTTTTTCTTGTAATTTTACAAATTTACAAAATTTTTTACAAAAAAAATCTAGTAAATTTACGAGATTTTTTTTGTAAGTAATATTTCGCCAAAAAATATTTAAATTTACAATTTTATTGGTAAAAATCTTGTAAAATTACAAAAAAGTTCGTAATTTTTACTAGGAATTCTTCTAAAGTATGAGGTAGCAAAAAATCTAGTAAAATCAAAAAACCTCCTCGTAAGTTTTATCGTGTCGAAAAAAATATAAATTTACATTTTTTTTGGTAAAAAACTTGTAAAACTACAAAATTATTAGTAAAAAGCTTTTATTTTACAAGGAATTATTTTCAAATATGTAGGAGGTAGAAAAAAAAGTTGCAACCTTTTTTTGTAATTTTACAAGGTTTTTTTTTTTGAGATCTTAAAAAATATATTATGACGATCAAATTTTTCTATTTGCTGTTAACATTTTAATACCAATAAAAAAATAGAAACTTTACTAAATGTCTTTGTTTTAACATTAACAAATGTTGCATACTTCATGATCATAGTGTGTACCTACATATGCACGAAAGTTGAATGTCTTTGACATAATCTGCATAAAACTTTATTTAGTGTAATGCGCTTTTTGTTGCCACACATAATATATTTCTATATACTTTTTGAGGTTTTAATAAATAAATATGCCATTAGAGTGATTTTTTATTTTGTTTTGCATTTACAAAAAAGGGAACAAACAAAAAGGAAAAAAGTTGATATGCTAATTTTTAAGACTGAAAGTAACTGCTGTTCATATTTTCAGGATACTTCCAAAAACTTTGCAAATGACAAACATAACCGTATCGCGTCAGAGTGTTGGCCGCAATCGTGAACCCTATAACGACCATGGTATGCTTGTCCAAGAATTTTTTGCTATTATTTTTGAAAGATTTATAAATAAGTAAAAGATGAATTCTAAAAGGGTGCTAGGAAAACAGAAATGTAGCAGTCAGTAGACTTCTAGAATTCATCTTTTATAAATCTTTCAAAAAAAATCGCAAAAAATGTTTGGGCACACATACAGTGGTCGTTACAGGGTTAACGATTGCAGTCTCTACTTGGATTAACTATAACACTTTAGGCCCTCAAAGTTTGTGATTTGAATTTTACTTTAAGTTTAGAGTTAAAAAAAATTACTCACCCTTGGTCTAGTTTCATAGTCTAGAGGTGTTGCTACGAATATTGCTCCTGTATAATTATGTACACCAAAAGCATTGCCTATGTTACCGCCTGTGATCGAGTATCGAATACTCGTTGCTGCAATTAAAGAAAATATTTTTAAAACATATAAGCAATAAATTTTAAAATGATTTATATATCTGTCTTTCTATAATAGAATTCATAAGGAATTGTTGGTCAGAACCTTGATTTTTAATGTGTTCAAAAAAATTGATGTGATGCCATTATAAAGTTAACTATTTAACAGAAGGCTTGCTTATTTCAATATGGCTATCAGATAAAATAGGCCAATATATATAAACGAAAACATTTTTTTTTTTAATTTTTCTGGACGAGAAAATCGCATTTGGATATTAAATTTCATAAAAATTCTATAGTTCTCGTGTATTTAATTGCCTTCTATTGAGCTCAGTCAAATTTTTTGACAAAAAATGCAGAGAAGACTATCATATCAGACTTAACATATAATTTTTGTTAAAACTACAACATATCTAAAAATTAATTAAATCGAAGAGGATCGGATCCGAAAGTGTGCGATTTGTTATGAAATGCCCCATATACATACATCCGTTCATCTGTCTGTGAAAAGCAAGATACATTCCAAACCAAAAACGCAGTAAATTTGGTAAATGAGTGTATAAATGCAAAAAAAAGTGTTTTTACACTTTGGAGGGTAAACAATTGAAAGTGTTACATTTGGCTGTGCCGAATCTTGTATACCTTCCAAAATTTAAAAACCAATATTAAAAAAAATCCAAGGGTGTCTTTTTTTTTGGTAAGGCCTTATGGGAGACGTTAGGGTGCACCTTCCTCCTGTGATTTTGAACTTCTTCTCAGATAAGAATGTTGCATTGCTTATCAAAAGTACAAAAAAACCTGCAAAAAATGCTGTTTTTCTTAGGTTGGTTTAGTTCTTCAAGCGGGAACTTTTTTCTCCTTGGTCCGATTTTGCCCATTTCCGAACTTAATATGCCTAGGAATATAAGACATATTCGTACCAAACTTCGGAACACTAGCCTTTTATTTTAGACTGTATGGTGTCCTCTACAGACGGAGAGACGGACGGACATCGCTAGAATGTCTTAGAATCGATCACTGATCAATAAAATATATACTTTTTGGCATCCTAGACCAATATTTCGTTGCGTTTTTTATACCCTCCAACCATACTGTGGTTGGAGGGTATAAAAAAGATTCGACAAAAAAGAATTTATCACTATTACTTGGTTTTTGTACATTTTTTAAACAAATGTAACATTTTTTTGTCAGAAGTTTAGACCTAAAAAAAAGTAGTTTTGGTGAAAAAAATGATTTTTGATGAAAAAAATGTTTTTATAATAAATATTATTTAGTGAGAAAAACTAAATTTTTTATGTAAAAAAATACATTTTTTTGTATAAAAAAAAATAAATTTTTAAGAAAAGTAAGTACGAAATCAAATTCTGATTAATTTTTATTAATAAATAAAAATTGTTTTATTCGACCTTTAAAATATTATATTTTGTGAGGATGTTTATTCTGGCTCGAGGTCATTATTTTCTTTACTAATTAAAACCATGATATTCTCATAGTATAATTTTCAAGAAAATTATTATACCCTCCACTTAGTGATAGAGGGTATATATAAGTTTGTCATTCCGTATGTAACACATTGAAATATTGGTTTAGGACCCCATAAAGTATATATATTCATGATCCTTGATCGATTTTAAGTCGATCTAGCGATGTCCGTCTGTCTGTCTGTCTGTCTGTCTGTCCGTCCGTCTGTCTGTCTGTCTGTTGAAATCACGTTTTTGGCAATAATACGGAACCGATTTAAACGCTTGGGGTACCAAAAGTTGCGGAATTTATCCAGGCAGACTCTACTGTATTTTTTTTTTAAATCGGTTAAGTATTTTAAAAGTTATGAGTGAATTCGTAAAAAAAGTCATTATTTTTTTTAACATAAACCTAAATTAACTCATATTTTGTGTAAATACAAACGGAAATGAAAAAAAAAAAATGGAAAAAAGAAAAAAAATCTTTACAAAAAAGCTTAAAAATATGTAAAACAATATTTAAATTTAATTTAAAAATGTTTTTTAAGAAAAAAGTTCTTTAAGAAATAATAAAAAAAATATTTTAAAAAGTTTTCATTGATAATCATTTGTATGTACAAAGCATGTGTGTGTGTGTCCCTTTTTTTGCTTCGTCATATTGACGGGGTTGCCAGACTTTTTTTTTGCTTTGTCGCAAACTCGGATGTAAAATATCGCCAAAATTCAATTTTGTTTAGATTTCTTAAAAAAAAAATACTTTAATTTAAAAAAAATAAATTTTGTTAAATAATAAAAAACAGAAATAAACTTTTTGGCAAAAATCGCCCAAATCCGGAAAATCTATGTATATAAAAGAGCAATGTGACTGACTGACTGGCATACTCTTTCATCATCGCCCAGCCCAAACTGCTGAAGCTAGAGACTTGAAATTTGGACTGTAGGTCCAAATATAGATCCACTATGGCTGGAGTTTTGCCAAGGTTAATTCTAAGGCGATAAAGGGGACAAAAACTGTACTTTTGGTACTTTTTAAATATAGTGATTAATGATCATAGAGACTTGAAATTTGGACTGTATGTTCACCTCCCGGAATATAGATCCATTAAGGCTGGATTTTTGCCAGTGTTGATTCTAATGGGTTAAAAAGGGTAAAAAACTGTACTTTTGGTGCTTTTTATATCTTCTGAAATAATGGTCATAGAAACTTAAAACTTGGACAGTATGTTCACATCCTGGAATATAGATCCAGTACGGCTGGATTGTTGCCAATGTTGATTCCAAGGGGGTAAAAAGGGTAAAAATCTGTACTTTTGGTACTTTTTATATTTCCTTAAAAAATTGTCACATATACTTGAAATTTGGACTGTATGTTCACCTCCCGAATTTAGATCCCACAAGGCTGGGTTTTTGCCAATGATGATTCTTATAGGGTAAAAAGGGTAAAAATATGTACTTTTATTACATTTTATTTTTCTTAAATAATGGTACTAGAAATTTGAAATTTGCAATGTCGGTTCACCTCCCGGAAAAAAGATTCACTAAGGCGCGTTTTTAGCCAATGTTGATTCTACGGGGGTAAAAAAAGTACCTTTGGTACTTTTTTTTTATTTACTGAAATAATGGTTATTCAAACTTGAAATTTAAATGTAGGATCCTTTAGTGAAATAAAACATTCTGGAACAAGTACGTTCCGAAAATTCTGTACCGTTTTCAAAAAGTACCTTTTATAAAATGTACCTTTTATAAAAAGTACCTTTTATAAAATGTACCTTTTATAAAAAGTACCTTTTATAAAAAGTTTCTTTTATAAAAAGTTCCTTTTATAAAAAGTACCTTTCATAAAAAGTTCCTTTTATAAAAGTACCTTTTATAAAAGGTACCTTTATAAAAAGTACCTTTTATAAAAAGTACCTTGTATAAAAAGTACCTTTTATAAAAAGTACCTTTTATAAAAAGTACCCTTTATAAAAAGTACCTTTTATAAAAAGTACCTTTTATAAAAAGTACCTTTTATAAAAAGTACCTTTTATAAACCCGAGTAAAAATTTTTATATGATGCAATACATAATGATATATAACACAATATATATTTATACGCAATTTAATCCGAATAATGGTGGATGTTTTTGCATTAAAAAAGATCAACTTGTATAAAATATGATTTGATTTCATCCGAGTTTTGACCAGACATTGCCATATATTAGTGGATCTAATTAGATCTAATTGCATGAAAACATGTAAAATCCTGGTGTTTTTTGGTTTGGGTTGAGACACACCACAGGTCAACGATAAATTCACCAAACATATAATTTTCTTAAACAAAAAAAATGTTCGGGTTCGCTTCGAACCAGATAGGTGATATACATAACCCTAACAAGGAAATGTTTAGGAAATGTTTAGGAACATTTTAAAAAGTTTCTCATACTTTGCCTTAAAAACTTAGAAAATTGTTGGTTAAATGGAAACATATAGTTTTATATATGGAACAGAATAGGATATATATAATTTTATATTAAATTATACAGAAAAACAAATTTTGTATTGACCCTCATATAATTTTATATAATTATATCAACCGTACACCTTTTAATCCGAATCATGATTCAATTATATATAACTACATATGACTGCATTTAAAAAATTTTGAAAATATCTCACGCGATGTATAATCATATATGATTTATTATGTTTGCATCTGGTTATATATTGTTATATATGTTTATTTTTACTCGGGAAAAGTACCTTTTATAAAAAGTACCTTTTATTAAAAGTACCTTTTATAAAAAGTACCTTTTATAAAAAGTACCTTTTATAAAATGTACCTTTTATAAAAAGTACCTTTTATAAAAAGTTTCTTTTATAAAAAGTTCCTTTTATAAAAAGTACCTTTCATAAAAGGTACCTTTATAAAAAGTACCTTTTATAAAAAGTACCTTTTATAAAAAGTACCTTTTATAAAAAGTACCTTTTATAAAAAGTACCTTTTATAAAAAGTACCTTTTATAAAAAGTACCTTTTATAAAAAGTACCTTTTATAAAAAGTACCTTTTATAAAAAGTACCTTTTATAAAAAGTACCTTTTATAAAAAGTACCTTTTATAAAAAGTACCTTTTATAAAAAGTACCTTTTATAAAAAGTACCTTTTATAAAAAGTACCTTTTATAAAAAGTACCTTTTATAAAAAGTACCTTTTATAAAAAGTACCTTTTATAAAAAGTAGCTTTTATAAAAAGTACCTTTTATAAAAAGTACCTTTTATAAAAAGTACCTTTTATAAAAAGTACCATTTATAAAAGCACCTTTTATAATAAGTACCCTTTATAAAAAGTACCTTTCATAAAAAGTACCTTTTATAAAAAGTGCCTTTTATAAAAAGTACCTTTTATAAAAAGTACTTTTTATAAAAAGTACCTTTTATAAAAAGTACCTTTTATAAAAAGTACCTTTTATAAAAAGTACCTTTTATATAAAAGTATCCTTTATAAAAAGTACCTATTATAAAAAGTACCTTTTATTAAAAGTACCTTTTATAAAAAGTACCTTTTATTGAAAGTACCTTTTATAAAAAGTGCCGGAAGTACACTTTTTGGTACTTTGTTATTTCCTGAGGTATAAATAAAACAAACTTTTTTGTTTTTTAAATCATTACATTGGTGGAGGGTATTTAAAGATTCGGCACAGCCGAATATAGCTTTCTTACTTGTTTTTTGTTTTAAATTTATTTATGTTGGTCATTTTTGCAAGACTTAATCGACACGTGTTTCGGAATTTGTCAAGATTCCATTGTCAAGATTATTTAGCAAAAATAGAAACGATATACTACAAAGTAGCAAACGAGTCTAATGACAAATCGTTTTTGCACAAACTAAAACATTAATACATATTCGACTCTATCCACAATGTGAATTAGAAAGACGAAGAAATTGTACTATGCTAGTAAGTAACAATTGTCAATAACCAACAAAAATATTTAAAACATTTTACATACGATAGTCCATTGGACTACAACAATATGTTTTTTGTTGCTGTGAATGAAATTATACCATTATTAGGGCTATTCATCACTATGGCGTGCCAACCATTATGTTCAAATTCTGATTAATTTTTATTAATAAATAAAAATTGTTTTATTCGACCTTTAAAATATTATATTTTGTGAGGATGTTTATTCTGGCTCGAGGTCATTATTTTCTTTACTAATTAAAACCATGATATTCAGAATAAACATCCTCACAAAATATAATATTTTAAAGGTCGAATAAAACAATTTTTATTTATTAATAAAAATTAATCAGAATTTGAACATAATGGTTGGCACGCCATAGTGATGAATAGCCCTAATAATGGTATAATTTCATTCACAGCAACAAAAAACATATTGTTGTAGTCCAATGGACTATCGTATGTAAAATGTTTTAAATATTTTTGTTGGTTATTGACAATTGTTACTTACTAGCATAGTACAATTTCTTCGTCTTTCTAATTCACATTGTGGATAGAGTCGAATATGTATTAATGTTTTAGTTTGTGCAAAAACGATTTGTCATTAGACTCGTTTGCTACTTTGTAGTATATCGTTTCTATTTTTGCTAAATAATCTTGACAATGGAATCTTGACAAATTCCGAAACACGTGTCGATTAAGTCTTGCAAAAATGACCAACATAAATAAATTTAAAACAAAAAATAATTTTCTTGAAAATTATACTATGAGAATATCATGGTTTTAATTAGTAAAGAAAATAATGACCTCGAGCCAGAATAAACATCCTCACAAAATGTAAGTACGAAATTTTATTTCGTAAAATTCTGCATGCATTTTTTTCTCTATAGCATAATTCTCTGTTCGATTTCACGGGAAAAATCCGTCAAATTCCATATAAAAAATATAAATTTTGGCAACGCGAGGAATTATAGGGAAATTGTTAAAAAAGTTTTCACGCATTTTAATCATACAAGACAATTTAAATTGTCGTGAAGTAGTGACATTTCAGTTTTGATATGATCGTTTCTTTCTTATTATTGTCAAAAGTTGTAAATTTTAAAATTTTTTATTGCGATTTGATGCGTTAAAACACGGTGAGCCTCAGCGATGTTTATGTTGAACTTTAGTGTCGACGAAAAGTGTAAGCGCAGTTCGATTTCAACAAGCTTAAATGTCACAAAACTGTTAACAGCGAAATCGTAGCTGCCCGCATTCGCGAGAAACGCGAAATTAGTGTTTTTGTATTTTTTTAAATTTTGACATTGAAGTTTTTTAAATATTTTCAAAAACTGAGTGTACAGTTTTAATTGTACTTATTTAAAGGTCACAAAACAGTAAACAACAAAATCCTATCTTCTTTAGTTCGCGAGAGATCGCGAAATAAATTTTTTGTTGTTTTCGTTTTTTATCTTTAGATAGGTTTCTTTAAAAATTCGTAAAACCATGGTATGCAGTTTTACTTGTGCTTGATCAAAGATCACACAGCTGTTGACATCGAAGTTGTAGGTGTTAAAATTCGCGAGATATCGCGTAATTATATAATTGTTTTGTATTATTTATTTATATTTTAAAACCGGTTCTTTAGATATAATAAAAAAAAAGTGGTATGCAGTTTGATTTGAGCATGTTGGAAGAAATTAAAACTGCCCACAAAAAAATTATAGCTGCTCACTTTCGCGAGAAATAGCGAAAAACAGCTTTTTGGGGGTATTTATTGTTTTGATTAATAAAAGAAGTTTCTTTAACATTGTTGAAAAACACGATATGCAGTTTGATTGCTATTGATTAAAGGACAAAAATTCTAATTCTAGCTATTCAATTCTTCGAGATATCGCTAAAAAACTCGCTAAACTACTTTTTATTCATTATTTTGTGTTATTTTTGGTCTGTAAAAACATTTACTTCAATTAGCGACACAACTGTGGTATGCAGTTTTGAATTCGAGGTTATTAAAGTTGACAAAACTGCAAGAATAAAAATTATAGATGATCAATTTCCCGAGAAATTGTTCAAGCTTTTATTTTAATTAATTTATTTTTTCTTATGTGTCTAAAATAAAGTAAAAAAATCATGAAACGTCAAATATTGTATGCGATATCCTGACTGCTAATTTACGCGAAAAATAAAATTTTTTCCAATTTTTTTATTTTTTTTTAATTTTGCGATTTCTCGCGAAATTGAGAAGACATGATTTCGATGTTAACTGGTTTGTGACCTGCAAATAAATACTATTGAATCTGCATACTCAGTTTTTGAAGATATTTAAAAAACTTGATTGTCAAAATTTTTGAAAATACAAAAACACTAATTTCGCGATATTTCGCGAATGCGAGCAGCTACGATTTTGCTGGTAACAGTTTTGTGACGTTTTATCAAATAGAAATCTTACTGCGTTTACACTTGTCGTCGACACTAAAGTTGAACCAAAACATGGTTGAGGCTCACCTTGTAAAGTTTAAGTGAAATTTCAGCTTAAAAACAAAGTACCCCAATTAGAAATTTTGTCTTTAAGACAATGTCAGTAATGATTCATCAGGTAGAAGTCAGCAAGTGAATACATTTTACTAAAGACAACTTAAGGACATGTCATAATTTTTGTCGGAGCTCCCCAAGTTCTATAAATGTACTGACTTGTCATATAAGTTGTCTTATCAACTTAGAAAAATCATGTCTTTAATGCTGACAATTATATAGCAAATCCGACCAATCACTAAAAAATGTTTTTTCCGATGTAAAATCGATGTAATTTTGTTTAATCTTTTAATACTCTTTTAATTTTCTTTGTAATTAAAAAAATAAAATTGAATTGGTCTTAAAACAATAAAAAAAAAAAATAAAAAAATAAATCCGCGACCGGGGATTGAACCGAGGCCAAAAATCTACAACACGTAAGCTTTCGAACCTGCTAGACAACTAGGCCAAACACAACTTAAATTGTTTGTAATAAAATATATTTAAAAATCATAACATTTTTAAATTTGTCAAAAACAAAATAAATTGAATATATCGTCACCTTAATTGTAAAGGGCTCCTGCAATATTTTTTTTGTAAATAATTATTTTTTTTTGTATAAATAATATTAAAAGCAACTAAGATACGCTTAAATAACTCTAACAAAATCTTGTTAAATAGGATGAAACCAAATTCCAATTAATATTTTAAAAAATGTTATATTTGAGGAAGAAAAATTCATATTGTAGCATTTTTCAATTCAGGTGACGAAATATATATAACAGGACAATTCAAATAATAAATTAATTTAAATTTGTTTTTATATCAACACATTTATTATCAAAGTTTGGCTAAAGGGGTACGGTGCTAGACCAGTGAGCAGAAGGTTCTGAGTTCGCGGACCAAGTGAGGCAAGTTCAAAATAGTAAGTTTTAAAAAATTAAATTTAAGAAATGGACAGATAAAAATAGTAGGTAGTGTAAATTAAAAGACGTGATTAATAAATTTAAAATTTTTGGACGATCTCAGACGTACTATGTACATTTCATAATGTAGTCAGCACTATTGACTACCTGCATACTTGTCGGCGAGGAATTTTGACAAAATACTTGAAAAAATCAGGAGGTGTCATGAGGTTTTTTGTATGGTCAAAGATTTTTCAGTCAGCAGGTACACTGAAATTGTCATAAGGAAGTCTTTGAGATGTCTTAACGACATTTCTAATTGGGACTTAGCTTAAAGTAAAAAAAGTTCCAAACTTATAAGTTAAATACTCATGTAAGTAATTGTGACACATTTTTTTCTAAAAAAACAAATAAATTTTTTCCCTCATAAATTTTATATTTATGAAATATTGTTTATGAAATAATACTGTTTATTTCATTTAGAAAATTTATAGATTTACAAATACAACATAAAATGTACAAAAACCAAATATTTTGTTTGTGTTGTTTTTTTATAGGGTCACAATAATTGACTTTAATTTTCACATAATTTGTTTTCTTACACTCAAAATAATTCTACAGTAAAAAAATTTAGTAAGTGATTTTGTACTTAAATCTACTAATAAGTTACTAATTACCAGTAGTACAGTAGTTTTTTAGTATCTTCAAAGTACTAAAATTAGTAATTTTTACTGGTTTTCAATAATATTAGTAAAAAATTTTAGTATTGATCAGGGCCGGGTTAAGGTATGCCGGGGGCCCTGGGCACACAAGTATTTGGGGGCCCCACTGGAAAAAAAAATTAAAATCGAATGACAAGAAAAAGTTTTTAAATTTATATTTATTATAGTTAATTGGTACAAATTCAATTCATGTTATTAACTGTTTTAAGAAACGGAACCTACACAAAAAAAAAACAAGTAAGAAAATTATAGTCGGTCAAGACCGACCATATAATACCCTACGCCAGAGTTTCCCGGAAAATGGGTCCCAAATTCAAACATGGACTGATTCCCAGCAAAACTTAGATTACCAAATAAGGTATAAAATAAGGTATAGGATCTCTTATTTTATACATTGCAGCATTGATGATTTTAACAGTCGATGAGACTCAAAGTAATGCATCCACATTATCACAAAGAATACCAGTAAGGTATAAAATAAGTCATAAATTTATAACGAAGAATACGAGTAAGGTGTAAAATATATGATATTTTATAGGTTACGAGTAAGGTATATAATATAGCATACCAGAACGTAATATATAAGGTGTTACGAGTAGTGAAAAAGTAATTTTGTATTAAATTTACTCACGTGATTGTAAGTGAGTGTAAGTAAATAAAATATGCTCGTGAGTGTGTGTCGTTAGAAATTTTCTGTCGTGAGCCCATCTCTAGTTTAAACTTATGCATTTTTTTATAAAATAATTATTTTTTATGTTATTGTAATGCATTGTGCATCCAATTATAAATAATGCATTATTTCAAACTTTCAAATAATACATAATGTAACCAAATATAAGTCATCCATGATTTAATGTTTAGAAATAATAAATATGAAATACATTTTTTCCAATAATCATGCATTACGTAGCAAATTATTAGTAATGCATTATTTTTCACTTTAAAATAATAAGTTGTGGAACAAATGTTTGGTAAGATATCCTAAAATAATGCTACAAATAAGGTATATGCATTACCTGGTAATGTGTTATATAATCACTACCCATTACCAAAGTTTTGCTGGGTTAGATATATATTTTGGCAAATCTTTAATAAGTGTAAAAAGCACTCACAAATCAAATTTGAGTGGAATGGGCTTCTTTTTGTTGACAATAAACCGCTTCAACTGAATATCGGGCGAAATTTTCGCATGGGACCTAGGTCCAAAAATGGTCCGATGATAATCAGATTTGATAAGGTTATTAAAGTACGCGTTTAACATACACAAACAGAATTTTAATTAAATATTTTCTATTTTCATGAAATTTGAGAGATTTATGTGAAAAAGGTGGTTTGTATGGGGGCTACAAGAAGAACTGGTCCGATTTCTTTAAAATTCGGATTGGTGATTTGTGTGTATGAAACATGATTACCTGCCTAAATATACCTATTAAAATGCGGCTATAAAAGTCATTTGAGCCACAACTTTGTATGGGGGCTAGGTCTAAATATGGACAGATTTTTTTTAATTTCAATAGGCTTCGTCCAAAAGAGGCTTAAGTTTCAAATTTCAAGTCAATAGATTAAAAATTGCGACCTGTATCGTGTTTACACCGTTTACATGGACAGACGGACGGACGGACATACGGACGGACAGACGGACGGATATCGCTAAATCGACTAAAAAAATGATTCTAAGTCTATCGGTATACTTGAAAGTGGGTCTAGGACCAATATTTCGGGTAGTTACAAACATCAGCACAAACTCATTATACCCTGTACCACAGTGTGGTGTAGGGTATAATAAATAAATAAAAAACAAAAAAATAAAATTAAAAATTATACTCAGCCTTATTGTTAACTCAACCGACTAAGTGTTATTGCATAAATTTGTATATAAAAAAAATTTTTTGTAAGCGAATATGGGGGCCCCCTTGAGGTCGGGGCCCTGGGCACGTGCCCAGTGTGCCCTAAGGGTTAAAGCGCTACTGGTATTGATGACCAACGCCTGCACTAGATCATTTTGGACTAAACAATTAGTACTTTAGTTAAATTTTTAGTTATGAATACCCACGTTTTTTTTTTGGGTGTATAACTTGAAATTTGTTTTTTTTTTTTGTTATGTGGAAAAAGCAATAACAATTGGATTTATGTTATAAGAAAAATTCCACAGACTTAAGGGCGACAATTGTGAGAGTTTTGCAAAAAAATGCTTAATAAAAAATTATATGATAAAATGATGATACAGAGGTACTTAAAAGGATTTATTTCGGAATTAACATTTGGAAAATTTAAATTAGAAAATGGATAAAAACTAAATTTAGGAACATATGTGAGGCATTCCACACCAAATGTCCCGCTACAGAAAAACATGTGTCCCGTAAATTTCTGAATAGGTTGTTTGGATAGCCCTATATGGAACTAAGAAAATTGCGTTTTTGGTTTTTCTAATTTTCAAAAACTGGGCTTAGAAGGCGTGGTCAAATATTGGAAAAATGGTCAAATTTGTGGCGAGTTAAATATTGGTTAAATATTTATCACATTAAAACGGAATGCACCACAATCTCAAAAATTTACATTCATATATAGTTTTGTATGGGCTATAGATTGAAATTTTTTTTTGGAAAATTTTCAAAACCCCTTCTGAAATTTGGAAAATTTTCAGAACCCCTTCTGAAATTTTCCATTTTTTAAAAAAAGGCAATTTATCAAAAATCCGGCCACTTTTTTTTTAAAGTTTAGATGTTTGTCCATCCCCGGGTAAAAATGAAATATATATGATCATATATGAAGATATATGGATCATATATGGATTTATATAACCATATATTATCATATATGCCTCCATATATGTTCATATATGATCTGATCCAAAAATTGGCCCGATATGACCTCATATCTGGCCAATTTTCGGATCAAATCATATATGAACATATATGGAGGCATATATGATAATATATGGTTATATAAATCCATATATGATCCATATATCTTCATATATGATCATATATATCTCATTTTTACCCGGGTCCACACAAAAAAATTCAGAAACACGTTCTTCGTTTTTTTCGAGAAAATCGCATTTGAATTTTAAATTTCATAACAATTTTGTAATTTGCTTGTATTTTCTTGTTTCACAGAGCGTATGAGAAATATTTATGCAATTAATATTACTCATTCGCAACGTTAAAACAAGAAAATACAAGCAAATTACAAAATTGTTGTGAAATTTAAAATTCAAATGCAATTTTCTCGAAAAAAACGAAGAACATGTTTCTGAATTTTTTTTTTTTTTTAAATAATAAAAAAAAATAAAAGTGGCCGGATTTTTGATAAATGAACTTTTTTAAAAAATGGAAAATGTCAGAACGGGTTCTAAAAATTTTCCAAAAAAAAATTAAATCGATAGCCCATACAAAACTAAATAAAAATGTAAATTTTTGAGAGTGTGGTGCATTCCGTTTTAATGTGATAAATATTTAATCAAGTCAACTTGCCACAAATTTGACCATTTTTCCGATTTGGGTGAAATTCAATACGAACTAGGCTGGAGGAACGAAAAATATATATGCCAAGCTTCAGCATCTTCAGAATTGACTTTCGAAAGTTATAGTGCTTTTTATCTCATAAAATCACGAAAAACCCTTGCCGAAATTCAGTCTTTTGCTCATAACTTTTGAACCACTGGACCGATTTCGCTGGATTGCAATACCAACCTGACCAGGTAAATGCCCAACATATATGCCAAACTTCAGGAGCCTCTGTAAAGTCTTTCAAAAGTTAGCGTGTTTTCAACAGACAGACAGACAGACAGACAGACGGACAGACGGACAGACGGACGGACGGACGGACGGACGGACGGACGGACATCGCTAGATCGTCTTAAAATCGATCGAGGATCATAAATATATATACTTTATGGGGTCCTAGACCAATATTTCGAGGTGTTACAAACGGAATGACAAACTTATATATACCCTCTATCACTAGAGTGGAGGGTATAAAAAATAAGAAGCCTATAATAAAATTAATGATTTTTCTTTTAAAATAACTTTACTGATTACTTTTTAAAATAACCTACAAACAGTTAATGGCATAATTTTCTTAGTGTACCATTTTTCCAATATTTGACCACGCCTCCTAAGCCCAGTTTTTGAAAAATTGAAAAACCAAAAACGCAATTTTCTAAGTTCCATATAGGGCTATCCATACAACCTATTCAGAAGTTTACGGTACACACGTTTTTTTTTCGTTGTACATTTGGTGTGGAATGCCTCATGTATACTAGATGGTTTTAAGGGCTTTCGATTCCAAACGCGGAAATCCCGAATCTTGGGATTAGGCGTATTTCGAATCTTGGGAGTAGGCAAATCCCTCAAACTCACGCTTGATTCATGCCACTCACGTGACCAGAACCCATCTCTACACCATTCCAATTGTATTTTAAAAATTTCCAAATGTATTTTAAAATTGTCCAAATGTAATAAAAATTGCCCAAATGAATTTTTAAACTGTGCAAATGTATTTTAAATTTGTCCATATGTATTTTAAAATTGTCCAAATATATTTTAAAATTGTTCAAATTAGTTTTAAAATTGTTCAAATGTATTTTAAAATTGTCCAAATATATTTTAAAATTGACCAAATAAGTTTAAAATTGTTCGAATGTGTTGTAAAATTGTCCAAATGTATTTTAAAATTGTCCAAATTAGATTTAAAATTGTTCAAATGTATCTTAAAATTGTCCAAATAAATTTTAAAATTGTCCAACTGTATTTAAAAAGTGTTCAAATGTATTTTAAAATTGTTCAAATGTTTTTTTAAACTGTCCAAATGTAGTTTAAAATTTTCCAAATGTTTTTTAAAATTGCCCAAATATATTTTCAAATTGTCCAATTGTATTTTAAAATTTTCCAAATGTACTTTAAAATTGTCCAAATGTAGTTTGAAATTTTCCAAATGTTGTTTAAAATTTTCCAAATGTTTTTTAAAATTGCCCAATTGTATTTAAAAATTATCCAAATGTATTTTAAAATTGTCCAAAAGTATTTTACAATTGTCCAAATGTAATTTAAAATTTTCCAAATGTATTTTAAAAATTTCCAAATGTATTTTAAAATTGTCTAAAAGTATTTCACAATTGTCCAAATGTAATTTAAAATTTTCCAAATGTATTTTAAAAATTTCCAATTGTATTTTAAAATTGTCCAATTGTATTTTAAAATTTTTCAATTGTATTTTCAAAATTATCCAAATGTATTTTAAAATTTTCCAAATGTTGTTTAAAATTTTCCAAATGTATTTTGAAATTGTCCAAATGTATTTTAAAATTGGCCAAAATTATTTTACAATTGTCAAAATGTAGATTAAAATTTTCCAAATGTATTTTAAAAATTTCCAAATGTTTTTTAAAATTGCCCAAATCAATATTAAAATTGTCCAAATGTATTTTAAAATTCTCCAAATATATTTTCAAATTGTCCAATTGTTTTTAAAAATTGTCCAAATGTATTTGAAAATTGTCCATATGTAGTTTAAAATTTTTCAAATGTATTTTAAAATTGTCCAATTGTATTTTAAAATTGTCCTTAAGTATTTTACAATTGTCCAAATGTAGTTTAAAATTTTCCAAATGTATTTTAAATTTGTCCAAATGTATTTTTAAATTATCCAAATGTAGTTTAAAATTGTCCAAATTAATACTAAAATTGTCCAAATGTATTTTAAAATTGTCTAAATATATTTTCAAATTGTCCAATTGTATTTTAAAAGTGTTCAAATGTATTTTAAAACTGTCCAAATATATTTTTAAATTGTCCAATTGTATTTTAAAATTGGCCAAATGTATTTTAAAATTGTCTAAATGTAGTTTAAAATTTTCCAAATGTATATTAAATTTGTCCAAATGTATTTTAAAATTGCCCAAATGAATTTTTAAATTGTCTAAATGCAGTTTAAAATTGTCCAAATTAATATTAAAATTGTCCAAATATATTTTAAAATTGTCCAAATGTATTTTAAAATTGTCCAATTGTATTTTAAAATTTTCCAAATGTATTTTTAAATTGACCAAATGTATTTTAAGATTGTCCAATTGTATTTTAAAATTGTCCAATTGTATTTAAAAAATTTTTCAAATGTATTTTAAAATATTCCACATAGAATTATACAAAGAATATTTTAAAATACATTGGAAAATTTTAAAATACAATTGCACAATTTTAAAATACATTTGGACAATTTTAAAATACATTTTGGATAAACATACATTATTTGGACAGTTTGAAAATATATTTGGATAATTTTAAAAATCATTTGGACAATTTAAACTACATTTGGACAATTTTAAAATGCATTTGTGCAATTTTAAAATAAATTTGGACAATTTTAAAATACATTTGGAAAATTTTAAACTACATTTGGACAATTTTAAAATGTATTTGGACAATTTAAAAATATATTTGGACAGTTTTAAAAATCATTTGGCCAATTTTAAAATACATTTGGACAATTTTAAAATACATTTGGATAATTTTAAAATTAATTTGGACAATTTTAAAATACATTTGGACAATTTTAAAATTCATTTGGATAATTTTAAAATACATTTGGACAATTTTAAAATACATTTGGACAATTTTAAAATATATTTGAACAATTTGAAAATATATTTGGACAATTTTAAAATACATTTGGACAATTTTAAAATAGATTTGGAAAATTTTAAACTACATTTGGACAATTTTAAAATACATTTGGACAATTTTTAAATACATTTGGATAATTTTAAAATATATTTGGACAATTTGAAAATATATTTGGACAATTTCAAAAATCATATGGACAATTTTAAAATACATTTAAACAATTTTAAAATACATTTGGAGAATTTCAAAATTCATTTGGACAATTTTAAAATACATTTGGACAATTTTAAAATACTTTTGGACAATTTTAAAAATCATTTGGACAATTTTTAAATATATTTGGACAATTTTAAAATATATTTGGACAATTTTAAAATACATTTGGAAATTTTTAAAATACAATTGGAAATGGTGTAGTTCAAAGACTTTAATACAGTTTAATATTTTTAAAAAAAATTTAAATAAATTTATCGAAATATCTGCTTAATACTTACACTCATTGTGATCTTGGGCATTAACTGTGAGTACTGTTGTTTGTAAATCAGCATTTTCATCAATTTCAGTCTCGTATAAAAATTTATCAAAATAAGGCGGTGAATCGTTTTTATCGGCAATACCAATACGTACAAATTTTGTAACTGCAATGAAAAAAAAATTTTGAAAAATAAATTATTTAGCTTTTAATGGTTCTGACTTAAAAAAATGCAATAAAAAATTCTTGAAAAAAATAAAATAATTTTAATAATATTTTTATGTAAAAGTTTTTTAATAATATTTTTGTATAAAATGTTCTTTATACCAATAATGTAACTTTTTATGTTTTAGCTTACAAAGAAAAACTTTACTTTTCTTTATGGTATTTTTCTGTTTTTGAAAATATCGTTCTTAGAAAAAATGTTAGTTTGGTATTTAATTTTATACTTTAACAACATGATTCTGCATGGTTACAAAGGTAGAGTTTATATTACACTTCAAAGAAAACCAAAAGAATATATCAAGAACGACGATAAGAGATACAAAAATGTAAAATAAAAATTTTCAAACGCATGAAAAATTTTGGCACAAAAGTTATTTTCTTCTTCAGAAGATGGTAAGCAGAGGTACAGAGATATATATCGACTGTTTTGTAGACCTGGCAACGCCAAGAATAGTTGTCAAAATCTGGTAATATCACACTAAAGTTCGAATGTTAAAAAAAGGAAAAAAAAACAATCCGCATTCTCACTGCAAATCATCCATTTCGCTCAGATTTCGATTTGTGATACAATTTTGTAAACAATACCATACGGTTTTTGTTTATTACTTTTTCAAACGCCATTTGTCGAATATCTCTATATCTCTGATGGTAAGTAGAGTGCCAGGTTCATACTTACACATTTTAAATTTTTAAAAATACTGATTAATTTTTATTAAATAATAAAAATTGTTTTATTCGACCTTTAAAATATTATATTTTGAGTAGGTTTATTCTAGCTCGAGGTTATTATTTTCTTTACTAATTAAAACTATGATATTCTTATAGAATAATTTTCAAGAAAAGTATTTTTCTCTTTTAAATTAATTTATATTGGTAATTTTTTGCAAGACTTAATCGACACGTGTTTCGGGATTTTTCAGATCCCATTGTCAAGATTATGGAGCAAAAATAAAAACTCTATACTACAAATAACAAAGGGGTTTAATGACAATCGTTAATGATCAATCTATAGGGTTTTTATTTTTGCTAAATAATCTTGACAATGGGATCTGACAAATCCCGAAACACGTAACGATTAAGTCTTACAAAAAATTACCAATATAAATAAATTTAAAACAGAAAAATAATTTTCTTAAAAATTATTCTATGAGAATATCACAGTTTTAATTGGTAAAGAAAATAATGACCTCGAGCTAGAAAAAAACCTACTCAAAATGTAATTTTTAAAAATATTTTATTCGATTTTTTTTTTCAATTACACAGTGATACAAAATCGAACTTTCGGAATCGGAATGGTATGAAACCAAAAGCAAATGAAAGCTGAAGTTTTCCATAACAAAACCCTCAAAGCCTTTTTTTTAGGTCAGAGCTAGATTTTATTTTACACGCATTTAAAGTTGGTGATTTTAAAGCATTTAAAGTTTTTGTGTACTAAACGTGTCCAACTTTAAAGACCCCTGGTGGTGCCCTTATTGGACATGTAGGGTCCAGTTTCCAAACTTAAGCTCAAAATTACTTCAGCTATGACTGGTACGAATTTTGCTGCAATCGGTCCAGTACCTATTTACTGAATAGCCAAATTATTAAAATAAACAATGTACACCGTTGCGTATGATTGTTATTTAAAGGCAATTTTTAAAATAAATCACTGGACACCGTTGCGTATGATTGTTATTTAAAGGCAATTACAATATTAATCATTCGCCACTAATACAGTTTTCAAGCATTTATTATTGTAATTATAATAAAAGTGCACTAACTTCAAATGCGTGTAAAACAAAATCTAGCTCTGAACTAGAAAAAAGCCTTGAGGGGTTTGTTATGGAATATGTCAACTTTCATTTGCTTTTGGTTTCATCCCATTCCGATTTTGGGTGTTGCACTGTGTTATAAGTGTCCCATCTTTTCACTTGCATAGCTATGTAGGTTAGACTGCCCAGAAAAAAAGCGAAGTTTTTATTTTCTTGGGGGATACCTGCAAATTTTGTTCCTTTTTGTGCAAAAAAATTTCGGTTTTTTTTTGGGATTTTTAAAATAATATCTAGAGGTCGCGATCTCGCGTTTTATAACGATTTATTTTTTTTGAGTTTTTTATTATTTTAAATTGTTAAATATGATTAATATGATAAAATATTAATAATTTCAGACAAAAAAAAATTAAATTAAAAATTAAATATCGCTCATTCCATGAGATGTCTCCCAGCATCTAATCAAATGTTCTTTAATTTATTTCAATTTTTGCACACATGAACACTATGAAGCTATTAAAATAAATCAGTTGTTAGTTCCGAGAAAATCCGTGAATTCGCGAATATATTCGCGTTCGCGAATTCGTGGATTTTCGCGAAACTAAAAACGAATTTATTTTAATTGCTCCATAGTGTACCTGTGTGCGAAATTTCAAATAAATTAAAGAACATTTTATTAGATGCTGGGAGACATCTCATGGAATGAGCGATATTTAATTTTTAATTTAATTTTTTTTGTCTGAAATTATTAATATTTTATCATATTAATCATATTTAACAATTTAAAATAATAAAAAACTCAAAAAAAATAAATCGTTATAAAACGCGAGATCGCGACCTCTAGATATTATTTTAAAAATCCCAAAAAAAAACCGAAATTTTTTTGCACAAAAAGGAACAAAATTTGCAGGTATCCCCCAAGAAAATAACAACTTTGTTTTTTTCTGGGCAGTCTAATGTAGGTAATGAAAAATAACATACATGCCAGACATACAAGAACCCAATGCAATATCAATAGAATTCTGGGAAGAAGTTTGTAAGAAACATATGTATTTTTTAAAGTTCTTCTTTTTAAAAATAAGTTTTCGATAGCATTCTTATTTTTTTTATTATTCTGTTAAGAAGCTACAAACATATTTTGTAAACATTTATAGCATATTCCGAAAGAGAATTTTTTTGTTTATTTCATATTTTGTAGTACAAAATAAAGTAGAACAACTAACATTGATTTTCACCCTCCACGCTTTTTATTTTAAATTTAATTTTTTTTATTTTTCTGAATTTTTCTATCCTTCTCTGATTTTTATGACTTGTTTATGAATTTTTGTGTGTTTTCAATGGATATTTTTTATACCGATCTGTGACATCTTTAACGTGTTATATGTGCCCAGTTAGGGCAAACAAATGTGTTTTCCCCCCTGTTCTAATTTTTTCTATATTCACAAAAAATTACTTTTTTTAAATGTCGATTGCTAAGAAAATCATGGTCGCCTGTATTCTAAAAACTGCAATTTAACCCGTGCCGCTAGAAATTGAAAAAAGCTTTTATTCGTGTTAAAAGAATTATTTGTTTATTTCATTTTTTGTAGTATAAACTGAAGTAAGTAGAACAACAAAGATTGACTTTTACCGTTCACAATTTCCCCCTTTAAGTTTTTTTTTTTTAATTTATATTTTTTTTTTGTTATTTTTCTGAATTTTTCTATACCTTTTTGGTTCTTTTCACATTTTATATATTTTTCAGAAATTTACTTATATTTTCGTAACTTGTATACCCCCCACTTAGTGATAGAGGGTATATATAAAATTGTCATTCCGTTTGTAACTCATCGAAATATCGGTCTAATTGATCAGTGATCGATTTTTAGACATTCTAGCGATGTCCGTCTGTCTGTCCGTCTGTCCGTCTGTGGAAATGGTGATCACGGCCAAAGTATTAAAGAGATTTTACTAAAGCTTAGCACATTTACTTGTTGTTGCTCTAAGTAGTTTGAAATTGCATTTGAGCGAAATCGGTTCAGCGGTTCAAAAGTTATGAACAAAAATGTAAGGACACTTCGAAAATTGTGGTACATTCAACATAACCTAAAAACACAAAATGCTTTAATTCGGCTGTTGGTTGACACATGTGAACGGAATTGATCACCAAATGTTATTTAAACAATTACCAACATATTTTTTACAAAAAAAAAAATTTTGTTGGTTTTTTTTTTTTACCAAAAAATTTTTTTCGCGGATTTTTTTTCCAAAAAAATTTTTTTTTGCAAATATTGTTTTTTTTTTACAGTGTGAAGGGCATTAATATATTCGGCAAGGTCGAATTTAACTTTTTTACTTGTTTTTCTTTAGTTTTTCTGAATTATTTCACCATTTTATAAATTTTTCAGAAATTTTCGGAGGTTTTCTTAATTTTTCTTTAGTTTCTCTGAATTTTATTGATTTTTATACGCTCCACTTCTTGTTAGTGGTAGATGTTATGTAAACATTTTAGAGTTGTGTCGTTCGCGAACGAACTAGTTCAATTGAACTATTCACTTAACTAAGCGGTTTATCTAGTTCGTTCATTTCAGCTCTTTTAGGTATTTTCGTTCATTCAGCTCAATTGGTCATTACTTCATTTTGATCTTTCAGTTCGGTCGCTCATTATTTTTTTGTTAATTTTGTCATTAGGCGTTAGTTTTCTCTCCTCTTTTGGTACACTTTTTCATCATTTATGTTTTTTTTACAAAAATTGTGTATATTTTTTTTAATTTATGTTTTTATTCAACATTTTTGTATTTTTTGAACAAAAGCCAAAACAACAGACATGCTCAAAATGATTTGTTCACGAACTGTTGAACGAAAACAAAAATTGACCGTTTAGAACTAGATGAACGACTAACAGACATGATCAAAGGATTCGTTCGCGAACTGTTGAACGAAAACATCAAAGAGCGATTGAACTAGATGAACGAACTAGGTCTTTTATCTGAAATGAACGAAAATGAGCGCTCACTCAATTGAACGATTAAGCACAAGTCTAATACATTTCTCGTTATGTTTGTAACTAATCGAAATGTCGGTCTAGGACTGATATTAACCAATTTTCTTACAGTTTAAAGTACCCATCGAAGGCTCCTTCGTGGTAAATTAATTTTTTTTTTTTATATTTTTTTTAATTTAATGCCCCATCACACCCCTCTTCAAGCAAGTTTAGGTTATGTTAAAATGGTGACGAAATCGGCTAATGGCATTTAACTCCTCTTTATTTTGAACTTTAAAAATTGATAACACGAAAATCCTAGCTGATCTTGTTTTCGAGTGATTGCTAAATAATGACACTGTTCGACAACAAAAATCTCCCAGAAAAATATACAGCTGATTCTTATAGATTTTTCTCTCCTGAATCCAATTCTGCCATCTAGTTTTTTCTGGAATTGGACCTCCAAATTCCAAAACTGCAATCCAAAATTTTCTAGCATGTTTCGTTTTTGAGATATTCGCGTTCAAGTTTTTCGCATGGAAAAATTTTCAAACGCGAATATCTCGAAAACGAAACATTCTAGAAAATTTTGGATTGGAGTTTTGGAATCAGAAGGTCCTTTTTATATGAAATCAAGTCACATTTTCGGAAAAATCTGTTACAGTGTAATTATTTAGCAATATTGTAATTATTTAGCAATAACTCAAAAACAGGATCAGCTAGGATTTTCGTGTTAACGATTTTTAAAGTTCAAAATAAAGAGGAGTGAAATGCAACTAGCCGATTTTGTCACCATTTTAACACAACCTAAACTTGCCTGAAGATGGGTGTGCCATATCACGAATTCCATCAGAGATTTTATAAAACCTGACCGAGGGTCTTCAAATTTGTCAAATATTTTTTACACATTTGTAGTTAAAAAAAAAAAACAAGTAAAAATTTCAACAATTTCAAATAGATTATTGAAAAAAACTTTATTTAAAAGAAAATTACTTTTGAAAAAAAAAAAATTTTTGAAAAAAAATTTCCGCGAAAAAAAATTTTGGTAAAAAATCCGCGATTTTTTTTTTTTTTTTTGTTGTCAAAAAATATGTTTGTACTTGTTTAAATACCATTTGGTGTTCAATTATTTTTACATATGTCAACCAGAAGCCGAATTAAAGCATTTTGTATTTTTAGGTTATGTTGAATGTATTGAAATTTTTGAGGTGTGCTTACATTTTCGTTCATAACTTTTTGAAACCGCTGAACCGATATCGCTCAAATGCAATACCAAACTTCTCGGGAGTACTTCCAATAAATATGTTAAGTTTCAGTCATCTCTGTGCAATATTTTGTCCGTGACAGCATTTTCTACAGACAAACAGACAGACGGACAGACGGACATCGCTAGAATGTCTTAAAATCGATCGGGCATCATGAATATATATACTTTATGGGGTCCCAGATCGATATTTCGATGAGTTACAAATGGAATGACAAACTTATATATACCCTCTATCACAGAGTGGAGGGAATAAAAAAATAACGATTTTTTTTGCGAATTTTTTTTTTCTTCAAAAATTTAACAAATCAAAAAAGTATGATACTTTGTATCAGTGTATGAATTTATTGCTTTCCCTTGTTCTCTTTATAAGCGTTTTTCAGAAATTTTTCTTTAGTATCCAAGATGTGACAATCCTGCATTGTTGTGACACATTAAATATGAAGACATCTTTGTTATTTTTTTTAATTCTTTGTCTGAAGTGAATAACACATTAATCACTCAAAAAAAACTTTTCTTCCAGTTGTCTTTTAACACTCATCATAAGTGAAAAACAAAAAAAAAAATAAAAATGAAAAACAAGAAACTGTTGAAGTGCGTTTGACATTTCGTTCTGGGAATACGCGAAACATTAAATAAAGAACAAAACATACAAAATATGCATGAGTTAATTTTACGAACAAAGTTTTACATATTTGGACAAAAATTCTCAATACTGAATTATATAGCTAGAGTGTCTTGGTAATGGATCAATAATAAACAAACATAGAAAGATCCCCGACCGATACTTCAATTCGTTTTGCATGGAATGGCAAAGAAATATAAAATTATTTTTTTCTAAAAAAACTTTGCTTTGGCAAGTACTTTTTTTCAGCAAAACACTATCATGATTTAATGTTTTGGACAAGAGTAAAAAATTCGCAGGCATTTTTTTTAAAGAAGGTACTATTTATTAACGAAGGAGGATGCTGCGATAGATATAAGTTATAAATAGAAAATAATAAATATCTGAAACAAATTTTGTTCTGCCTGAGCTGAGAACCGAACTCAGGCTTGCTGGCTAGTAGACCGCGCGAACTACTAATCCGCACCACCCTTTAAAAAATCAAACATTAAAATTTATTATATAAATCGGATTCAGTGCTAGATATTACATAAAATTAAATCTAAGATATCGTGGATTGCAAAAATGTTTTGAATTTGTTATTTAATTTCGTTTTCTTAAAACATTAAGTGTCTATATATTGTGCAGACAATATCCTTTTGGCTATCAAAATGTCCTTGAAATACTTTCTTTAAGAACGAAATTAAAACACTCACTTACAAAGAAATAAATACATTTTCCTTTAAGCGTTATAAACATTAAATAAACATAATTTAAATTTAAATCAAGATTTAAATCTTTCAAGAAATTCAAAATCAAAAACGAAAGGAGTTCTCTCTAACTATACACCAAAATAATACACACGTAGTGTTAAAAAAAACGAAAAACGAAAACCGAAAACATAAACTTTAAACAAATAAACTGTGAATTGGTGTATTGTAAAGGACGCATTGAAAATTTGTTAACCCTTTGTACATATTAAATGAAGTGTATTTATGTTTTTATGTTTTCAAATATAAAATAATATCCTTAAATAAAATGTATAAAAAAAAACAAAGAAAATAAATGAACGGAATTTGTAAATTGCAAAAACATGTATACTGAAAATGAAGGGTTTTATACCTTATAAAAAAAACGACATATAGAATATTTGTATTTCTTATAAAAATGATTATCTCCATTGTAGAATATGGAAGAATTTTTCATACTTATCACGTTTGTAAGTATGTTAATATCCCTATATTTACACGTTTTTTTTATGCAAAAGGGTTACATATATTTTTTTACCCTCCACATTGTGGTAGAGTGTATAAAAATCTCTGCGAAGTTTCAGGAAAACCCAACGATAATATTGGTGACAGGACAAAACCCCCACGGACATTACCCCCATAACGGAAATGGGGATTATGACCGAATTCATCACGGACATAACCCCCATAATAGTTGTGGGGACTATGACCGTTTCTAAAACGGTCATAATCTCAATGGGGATTATGTCATAATCCCAATGTTGATTATGTCCGTTTCTTGTTGGGATTACGACCGAAAATTATTCGGTCATAACTCCCATTCATATTATGGGGACTAAGTCCAAAGAAATTTCGGTCATAATCCCCGTTTTTTGCGGAGAGGGTGGGTTAATTGCATGGATTTTGTAATCCCTATGCCCGGCCGAAAGCCGTCTACGCAGAAAAACTTTTAAGACAAAAAAAAAATACAATTTTTGGTATTATGACCAACTAGTATAGTGGACATAATCCCTGTAATGGGGATTATGGCCATTTGTTATGTGGTCATTATCCCCATAAATGTGGGAATTATGTCCGTTTTTTATTGGGATTATGTCAAAATTATTTTCGGTCATAGTTCCCATTATCATTATGGGGACTATGACCGAAATGAATTTGGTCATAATCCCCATAACGGAAATGGGGATTATGTCCGTGGGATTATGTCACCGATAATATTAAATTCAGATGACGGAATCGAATTCAGAAGGTCAGTTTCTGGGTTGGAACCTTTTTCCTGTAGTTCTGTGTTATTAAAAAAAAAAGTTTATCCACTTCCAAAAAAATTTGTTAAAAAACATGGTAAACCAATTTACTATGAAAAAAAAAAAAAATACCAAAAAAAATTTCCGAAAAAAATGTTTTGAATACAAAAATCCCGAGAAAAAAATGTTTCTGTTAAAAAATATGTTTCTATATTTTAAGAAACGTATTCAGTTCACATATATCCACCAGCAGCCGAATTATATATTCGAGCTTTTCTAACATTTTCGCACATTTCATTTAAACCGCAGATCCGATAACGCTCGAATGCAATGTCTAACTTCCAGACCGATATTTCAATGAGTTACAAACTATACCCTTTACCACTTAATCATTTTTTTAATTTTCTACACTCAAAAAAAAACTTATAAAATTACAAGAAAACGTGTAACTTTTTTTTGTTTGCTACCTTCTATTAGACAAAAACTCCTAGAAATTTTACAAGCTTTTTACCAATAATTTTGTAATTTTACAAGGTTTTTACCAATAAAATTGAAAATTAACAAGTTGAAAAGTTAAATTCAACTTGGCCGAATCTATGAATACCCTCCACAATGCCCATTTTAAGTAATAGTAAATTTTCACACGTGAAAAAAAATTTTTTGATTAGAAATATTTTATTTTGTGTAAAAACACTTTTTTTAAACTAATTTTTGAAAAAAATAATTTACCAAATTTTTTTTTGAGTGTAAAATTTTTTTTGAGTGTAAAATTTTTTTCAAGTGTATTTCTCTTTTTTTTTTATACCCTCCACTCTAGTGATAGAGGGTATATATAAGTTTGTCATTCCGTTTGTAACACCTCGAAATATTGGTCTAGGACCCCATAAAGTATATATATTCATGATCCTCGATCGATTTTAAGACGATCTAGCGATGTCCGTCCGTCCGTCCGTCCGTCCGTCCGTCCGTCCGTCCGTCTGTCCGTCTGTCTGTCTGTCTGTCTGTCTGTCTGTCTGTCTGTCTGTTGAAAACACGCTAACTTTTGAAAGACTTTACGGAGGCTCCTGAAGCTTGGCATATATGTTGGGCATTTACCTGGTCAGGTTGGTATTGCAATCCAGCGAAATCGGTCCAGTGGTTCAAAAGTTATGAGCAAAAGACTGAATTTCGGCAAGGGTTTTTCGTGAATTTATGAGATAAAAAGCACTATAACTTTGGAAAATCAATTCTGAGAATGCTGAAGCTTGGCGTATATATTTTTCGTTCCTCCAGCCTAGTTCGTATTGAATTTCACCTAAATCGGTCCAGTGGTTCAAAAGTTATTAGCAAAACCGTGAATATCAGATTAGCTTCACCTTAAATGCACGTGGTGAAAACCCGTTAAACCTGTTTTACAACCATTGGTAAGTCACAAAAATATTTTAAAACGTATTTTTGTCACTCAAAAATATTTTTATAACAAAACAAAAAAAAATACACTCGAAAAAAATATTACACTCAAAAAAAATTTTACACTCAAAAAAAAAATTAGTAAATTTTTTTTTTAATGTAAAATTCAAAAAAAAATTTACAGTCAAAAAAAAATTTACTAATTTTTTTGTAAAATTCGAAAAAAAATTTACATTAAAAAAAAATTTTACACTCAAAAAAAAAATAAGTTTTTTTTTTAAATTAAAAAAAAAAAAATTTACACAAAATAAAATATTTCTAATCATAACTGTTATTTTTTCACGTTTGAAAATATACTATCACTTAAAATGGGCACTGTGGAGGGTATTCCTAGATTCGGCCAAGTCGAATTTAACTTTTCTACTTGTTTAGTGTAAAAATAGTTTTGAGTGACAAAAATACGTTGTAAAATATTTTTGTGACTACAACGTTTTTAAAACATGTTTAACGGGTTTTCAACACGTGAATTTAAGGTGACGCTAATCTGAAATTCACGGTTTTGTTAATAACTTTGGAACCACTGAACCGATTTGGTTGAAATTCGAAATGAACCAGGCCAGGGGAACGACAAAAATATATGCCGGGCTTCAGCATCCTCAGAACTGCCTTTTGAAAGTAAGCCTGATTTTTATCTCGTAAATTCACGAAAAACCCTTGCCGAAATTCAGTCATTTGCTCATAACTTTTGAACCACTTGACCGATTTCGCTAGATTGCAATACCAACCTGACCAGGTAAATGCCCAACATATATGCTAAACTTCAGGAGCTTCCGTAAAGTCTTTCAAAAGTTAGCGTGTTTTCAACAGACAGACAGACGGACAGACGGACGGACGGACATCGCTGGATCGTCTTAAAATCGATCGAGGATCATTACTCCTTTTTTAGTTATTTTTATTCTGATAGTAATAGGGTATAAAAAGATTCGGGGCAGTCTTTTGATTTTCTACTTAGATATCAGTTTATATTTTATTGTGATATTTCCATCTATTTGGTTATTCTTTTTGTTTATTCTTTTTGTTTCATTATTTTTATTTTTTGTGTGTCATTTTTTTGTAAAATATATCATGACATTTTGGTAACAGCAAACAAACCCTTCACATTAAGTAAAACAAAGTAACACAAAAATGGATGATGTTGATAGTGCTATTGCTGCTACTGTTCAAATGTCAGTTCTAGATGTTGACAAGTAGATTTATAAAAATGAAAAGCAAAAATGTTTAACAAAAATATAGAATAACTAAAAAAATAGCAACGTGCAATTAAATGGAGATCTTTATGTTAGATTTCCCCTTTAAAGTTCAATTTAAACAAACATTTTATTTAGGTCGATTTTTTTCTTCAAACATTTTTAACATGATAATATTTTTAGGCTGGTGTCTAATTTTAAAACTGATGCTGGACGCCATCTCAGTTTGACTATATGAGATACCGATTGGAAAAAAAGAAAATAAGAATTATGTACTGTTTTAATTTTCTTAAAACCAAAAAGGTTAATAAATTCGAATTGTAATTTGGATAATAATTCACCTGCTGGCGTATAAAAATGTTTTCACCAGCTGTGCAATAAAACGTAACATAATTATTTTTTAACAAAATTTTTTTTTTTTCAACATTTTTTTCACCAATTTTATTGTTCATCAATTTTTTTTCTCAATAAAGTTTTTTTTTTCATAAACTTGTTTTTTATTTTCATAATATTTTTCTTTTATTTTCATTATTTTTTTTTTCATAAATTTTCTTTTTATACCCTCCACTTAGTGATAGAGGGTATATATAAGTTTGTCATTCCGTTTGTAACTCATCGAAATATCGGTCTGGGAACCCATAAAGTATATATATTCATGATCCCCGATCGATTTTAAGACATTCAAGCGATGTCCGTCTGTCCGTCTGTCCGTCTGTCCGTCTGTCTGTCTGTGAAAAATGTGATCACGTCCAAATACAAAACAGAGGTGACTGTTATCAAACATATATCGTCCATTCCACCAGACATTTGGTGATTTTAGGCATTTTTTGACCGAGGGTCTTCGGATGTTTGTTATTTTTTTCATACAGATTCTCTATGAAGCCAATTTAAAATTTCATCCATCAAATCGAAAATATTCGTAAAACTCGCGATTTTATTCACGATTTTCGTTTTTAAAAAAGTAAAAAAAAAAATATAAAGTTTTAAAAACATGTCCTTTTACATGATTTTGGTATAATTTAAAAAATACAAATTTTTGTAAAGGCGTGGTTAGACGAGAGAGAATTCCCCTAGATTTAAAGTAAAAAACAACTCTGTGGTAACTTTTAAAATTGGAATGTCAAATAAAATTTTATTATATATTTTTTATTTACTTTAATTCGGTTTCCAATCTACAAATTATTGACTAAATGTGCGAAAACAAATAATAATATTATGAAAATGGTAAGCAAAAACAAGTATTAAAGAAATGAGATTTGACACAAAGTCAAAAGTATATTACCACAGAGTTGTGTTTTACTTTAAATCTAGGGGTTTTCTCTCCCGTCTAAACGCGCCTTAAGGGAAACTTAAGGAAGTATTTTTTTAAAAAAATATTAAAAATAGCATACATTCTCGGTCCATTGTAATGAAAACATTTTTTTGTAGCAAAAATTCTAAATTTTCCCAATATGCTAATTAAAAAAAAATTAAAAGTTTAGCAAAATGCACTTCAAAACTGCATTTGCATATAAAATGCACTTTTAAAACACCAATATTTTTTCAGTATATTAGATATTAAAATAGACTTACAAATTATTCGTATGCTCTATTGATTATTAAAATGCGACAAGTAGTTTAGGAAATACAGCTGCTTAAAGTTACACAGATTTTGCATTTTTTGACTTTTTTAAAAACGAAAATCGTGAATAAAATGGCTCCATAGAGTATCTGTATGAAAAAAAATAACAAAAATCCGAAGACCCTCGGTCAGATTTTTTAAAATGTCTCATGGAATGGACGATATATTGGAAGTTCTCCTGAGAAGTTTGGTATTGCAATTGAGCGATATCGGTTCAGCGGTTCAAAAGTTATGAATGAAAATGAAAGGAAACCTCAAAAATTTTAGTACATTCAACATAACCTAAAAATATAAAATGCTTTAATTCGGCTGCTGGTTGACATATGTGAACATAATTGAACACCAAATGGTATTTAAGCAAATACGAACATTTTTTTTGAAAAAAAATCGAGGATTTTTTTTACCAACATTTTTTTTCGCGGAATTTTTTTTCAAAAATTTTTTTTTTTTTCAAAAGTAATTTCTTTTTAAAAAAAGTTTTTGGAATAATCTTTTTGAAATTGTGGAGGGTATCACTACATTCGGCAAGGCCGAATTTAACTTTTTTACTTGTTTTTTATCAATTTTTTTTTTTTCATCAAATTTTTTTTTTTTTATCAATTTTTTTTTCATTAATTTTTTTTTTTTTTTCATTAATTTTTTTTTTCATCAATTTTTTTTTTTGTATTTTTTTTTTAATCATATTTTTTTTTCATCAATTTTTTTATCTAATTTTTTATTATCTATTTTTTTCTCACCAAAATTTTTTTTTTCATATTTTTTTTGCTTTGGCAAGTAGACCCAAATCTTTCGCAAAACATTATCATGATTTAATGTTTTGGGAAAGAGTACAAAATAAATGTCTCAAAATCTGAGAATTTTGCCACATAAAAAATGCCTCAGAGTCTGAGAATTTTTCCAAATGCAAGATTTTTCAAATTGAAAAATGTCCCTGAATCTGAGACTTTTTCTATATGAAAAATTTCTCAGGATCTGTCAATATTTTTATATATTGCTATATGAAAAATGTCTCAGAATCTGACAATTTTTCTATATGAAAAATGTCACAAGATCTAACAATTTTTCTATATGAAAAATCTGAGATTTTTTTAAAATAAAAATGTTTTAGAATCTAAAATTATTCTATATGAAATTGACTCAGAATCTGAGAGTTTTTGTATATGAAAACTGTTTCAGAATCTTCGATTTATTCTATATGAATAATTTCTCAGAATCTGAGAATTTTTCTGTATGGCAAATATTTTAGAATCTGAGACATTTTTGATGTGATAAAATTCTCAGAATCTAAAATCGTTTCTGTGTGACTAATGTCTCAAAATCTGAAACGTTTTCATATGAAAAATGTTTCAGAATCTGAGACTTTTTCTACATGCAATATGTCTCAGAATCTGGGATTTTTTTAAATGAAATATATGAGAAGCTGAGACCAGTATTAAAAAAAATGTATCAGAATTTGAGACTGTTTAAAGGAACTCAGAATCTTGAACATTTTCTGTCTCAGAGTCTGACACATTCCTGTTTCAAAAATATCTTAGAATTTTCCATAAGAAAAATGAATCTTAGAATTTTTAGTTAAGGAAATTTTCCAAGATTCTTACACTCAAAAAAAAGCCTGTAACTTTATTTTTTGTTACCTCATATTTGACAATAATTCCTTGAAATTAAACAAGATTTTTACTCATAATTTTGTAATTTAACAAGCTTTTTACCAATAAAATTGTAAATTTACTTACAAAGAGGTTTCGTGGCTTTACTAGATTTTTATACCCTACACCACTCAGTGGTACAGGGTATAATGACTTTGTGCTGATGTTTGTAACTACCCGAAATATTGGTGCTAGACCAATAGTATACCGATCAACACAGAATAACTTTTTAAGTCAAGTAAAAACGATACAGGTCGCAATTATCAAGCGATTTAGTTGAAATTTTAAACTTAAGCTTCATTTGGTCCAAGGACGAAGCCTATTGAAATTGGAATAAATCGGTCCATGTTTAGACCTAGCCCCCATACATAGGTCCGCTTTAATTTGGATCAATTGGCTCTAATGATCGTATTATAATAGGTATCCTTTCGAAATTTGGCAGGTAAACGTGTTTTGTATTAAGTAATTAACATTCCGAATTTCAGAGGACCAGTTCTTCTTGTAGCCCCATACAAACCACCTTCCCGATATTCACATAAATCTCTCAAATTTCATGAAAATAGAAAATATTTTATTAAAATTTTGTTTGTAACTTGTACTAAAATAACCTAATGATTATAATCGGACCATTTTTGGACTTTGGCCCCATAAAAAATTTTCCCCGATATTTCGTTAAAGCGGTTTATTGGCAACAAATAGATGCTTATTTCACTCAAATTAGGTTTTCGATAATTCTTTACACTTATTAAAGATTTGACAAAAGATAGATCCAATCGGTCCATGTTTGAACTTGAGACCCATTTTCCAGGAAACACTGGTGTAGGGTATTATATGGTCGGTCTTGACCGACTGTAATTTTCTTACTTGTTTGCTATCTACTATGTTACGAGAACTCCTACACTGAAAAAAATAACCTTCCTGATATTAATGAAACGGATTCATTATTTTGTTTTCATTACTTAAATGAAGGAATTCATAAGCTGATTGAAATTTCATGCATGTTATGAACAAATTTTATGAAACTTGTTTCATTAGATTTCATAATTTCATTAAAAAATATCATAAGATTTTTTAGAACTAAATACAACTCTGCGTTGCGAATAAGAGAAAGAAAACAGAACAAAAACATACGACGTTTTATTACACCACGCGTGTTTAGTCTAATTGTAATTTTTACATGTGTGTTAACTTTTTTCTAATAAAATAAAATAATTTTATATTTTTTTGCTTTGTTGTTGAAACTTGTGTGTGTGTGTTATGCTGGTTATTTCTAATTGAAATTACAAGTGAAAAGTTCCGTATAAGTGTTTCTTTTGGCTGTTTCTTATAAATTATAATATAATTTGCAACAGAAAAATAGTTTTTTAAGTCATTAAAATTTTGTGATGAAATGTAGGGTATTTGTGTTTTTCCATTGCTACGTTGTTGCTACGTTTTGGCACCACGTGTTTTTAAAGTCATCGCGTTTTTGTCTTTTATAGTTTACCTTATATGGCAACTCAGACCAATTTAAGTTTGGAGTAAATCTTTGTTGTGTGTAAAAACTAGGTGAAAACCATAAAAAGTGTGCAATTAAGGGTCATGTCACAGACTCAATTCCGTTGGGAAGTGGAATAAGTGGTTCACTCGTAAAACGCAAAGCAAATACTTTTTTTCGGAATGAAACCACTTTTAGCAATTCAATTCCACTTTGATTTTTGAAAGTGATTTCATTCCGAAAAAAAAAATTGTTTTGCGTTTTACGAGTAACAACTTTTTTTCAAATCCGATCGGAATTGAGTCTGTGACATGCCCCTAAATAAAATCTCAGTGGCGGTTACAGTGATGGTTACATGTGACTTACCAAAATTGTTATTAATGCAAATTTTCACTTATGGGTGTATGATACGTGCTGTTTTTAGGTAACTTGTTCCTAACTTGATTAGGGGCTTTCTATGGAAATTTTGATAACTTTAACCAACATGAATTTATCGTAATTCCCATATCAAAACCTTAATAAAGTTAGCAACTAGTTACTTGTAAAAAGCAATTATCATACGCTCATTACCAACTACTATTCCACATTTAATCAATGGATATTTTCATACATTTTATGAAAAACTTCATAAAACGTTTCAAACAAGTTCTACGAATATTTTCATTATTTATAAGCAAGTTTTCATTGAAAGGAACTTTAATGACACCAGTTTCATTAATCAAATGAAACCTGTCTTCGGTTGAAAACGTGAGTCATTTTTCATTAAGGTTAAGTCAATTTTCATTAATTTCACGAAGCTATTTTTTTCAGTGTAGTAAAAATTAAGAGGTTTATCGTAATTTTACAAGATTTTTACCAATAAAATTGTAAAATAACAAGGAAATATCGTGAATTTACAAGATTTTTTTTTGTAAAAAAATTTTTGAAAATTTGTAAAATTACAAAAAAAAAAAAATTGGAAAATTAAAAAAAAAAAAAAATCAATTTGACCGAAAATTTTTTGTTAAAAAACAAAGAAACTGACAAATATTGCTAAAATGCACAGAAAAAAAATATAAAAAAAAATTTAGTAAATTTTTAATACTATTGAGTAAAAAATTACTCAATTTTGCACCAGTAAACGATTTAATAGTATTAAATAAACTTTTATTAATAATTTATTAAATGTATGCCAACAAATTTATAATAGTAAATTTGTAATTGACACAATTAAAATTTTAGTCAAAATTTTTCGTTTTTTTTAAATTAATTTTAAAAAAGATGCAGGACGCCACCTCAGTTTTACTATATAAGCTAACGAATTACAAAAAATTAAATATGATTTACTGTTTTCATTTTCTTAAAACCAAAAATTTTAGTAACTTGGGTCGTAACTTGGATAATAATTTACCTCGTGGTGAATAAAAAAAAAAATTTCAATATTTTTTCTTCAATATTTTTTTCATTAGTATTTTTTTTATCAATATTTTTTTCATAAACTAGCTGGCCCGGTCCGCGTTGCTGGCCCAAATGTAAGATCAGTGTTATATTTTGACTCGCTTCAAATACACAGGCCTGCAAAAATGTAATGAATTTCTTGACGCAGAAAAATTTGTGGTCGTGGTTTTAAAGACCCGATTAGGCAGATAATCATTTTGCAAATTATATTTTAGGAACTAAAAAAAAATTATCATGACTTCGACTTTGCGAACTGTACAAATTTAAAACTTCTTAGTGTCATTACGAACAATAGAAAAATAAATTAAGCAAATCCTTCGTTCTTATCGTGAGCAATTGTCTTGAGTTCAAACAAACCTTTATAGTTTTCCCGAATTTTCCATTTTTTCGGGACACTTTTCTCATTTATAATTCCTTAAAAACTTAATAAGAACTATAATTAACATCAAAAAAATCTGTCCGGTCCATTAGTCGACCTATTTAGACAAAAGTGGGTGTTAAAATTTGTATGGTAAGTTAAACTTGTACATGTGTTCATACCCAAGGTTATCTTTTAAGAAATATTTTTTTTAATAGATCGAATTAGAATAAAAATTTATTTTATATACATATATTAAAAAAAAGTGGGCTAGGACAATTTTTCTTTCCGAACAATTATATGGACTATTACGAACATTTTAAACCAAAAAATTAGCAACATCGATCCAGTCGTTCTCAAGAGTTTGCAAATTTTAATGATACTGAGAAATGTGCGCTTTGAAGTGGGGGAGGACAATAATTATTTCCGTAAAATCCTTATCTGAACAATAATGATCATTAAAGATAAAATTTACCAAATCAGGCCAGTTGTTCTTTGATTTTAGATGTATTGAAATAAGTGGACAATTTTTCTTACCGTAAAAACCTTATTTGTACTGTCACGAACATCAAAAAATACTACTAATGGCCAAATGGCCCTGCCGTTCTTCTATTTTAGATATATCGAAATAAAATTGGGCGTCAAAAATTTTTATTTCTGTTTAGACCTAAGTTGGACTTTGACGAACATTTAAAAAAAAGGTTTATCATATTGATCCAGCCGTTCTCCAATTTTAGATACGTCGAAAAAAGAGGCGAAAAGTGGATGGAATTTGTTTTCCGAGAAATCCTTAGACGAACATAAAAAAGACGAACATTTACAAAAAAATATTATTCAAATCGGTCAGTTCTCAAGTGATGCGATTACCAACGAACTACATTTGCGTTTTATTTATATTTTATTATTCTATATTTTTTCTATGGAGCAAATTTTATATACATCGAAGAAAAGAGTGGGTGGACAACTTTTCTCACCGTAAAAATCTTATTTGAATTTAACCTACTCGGTCCATCCATTCAAAAGTGGGCGCAGGATTGGAAAATTGTTCTTTCCGAAAAACATTAGTTGGGCTATGACGAACATTATTAACAAAATTAGACAAATTGATCCAGCCATTTCATGATTTAAAATTTATGTATCAAGAAGAATGAAGGTAAAAGTAGGCGTGGAAAATTTTTCTGTACTTAAAAATCTGTTGCGGACTATAACCAAATCGGTCAACGGCTAGACCGATTTGGTTAGAACTTTCAGTACATAGAAAAAAGTGGGCATGGGAAATTTTACTATCCTTAGTTGAATTATATAGAACATTTTCAACAAAAATTAGCCAAAGTAGGCGTGGTCACTTTCTTTTTTCGTAAAAAACAAAATTGGAATCCCGGCTAAAAATAAATGTGTATGTTCATATATGGCTATGTATTGATCTTTATATGATCATATATGACATATAAGGAAACATATATGTGACCATATATGCAAAAATCGATACCATATATGGGCAAGGCCACCGTCAGTAACGTGACGCTCGTTTACATATTTTGGTCAATATCTTCATAAAATACAATTATTTCTCCCAACTTGAGAGCGGCATATGAAAGTTCTCGTCATAACTGTTGTTTCGTACGCAGACAATTTTGCTGTATCTCGTTTTGTTGTGAAGTTATGACCATTTTAAGTCGTCAGTAACGTGACCGGATTTTGGAAAAATCACGTCACGTTACTGACGACTTAAAATGGTCATAACTTCACAACAAAACGAGATACAGCAAAATTGTCTGCGTACGAAACAACAGTTATGACGAGAACTTTCATATGCCGCTCTCAAGTTGGGAGAAATAATTGTATTTTATGAAGATATTGACCAAAATATGTAAACGAGCGTCACGTTACTGACGGTGGCCTTGCCCATATGCGGTCGTATGTATAATATGTACCATATATGATATCAAATATGGAACCATATATGTTATCATAAAATGTTAAATCTTAGTTAATGTGTATGCAAATTTGAACCAGAATTACAAAAAGGAATTTTACGAATAAAATTATATTTTATTACCATCGATTACCGACATAAACATAACTGCAATACTGGTGCATATAAATAATTTAACAAATATTGTCATACTTGCAAAATATTCTGCTTAAAAAATTACTTTTACATAGAAAAATGTTGGAAAAGGTAAGTTTTCATTAATATATGTAAATAATTATAAAATCATGTTTTCATTTTTTTCCAGTTCATCGTCATAACATTTGCATTTTATTCCAAAACAAGATAAACTGGAAATTTTCGTATTCAAAATGTAGAAAAAACAATATTATTGAGTACTTTGATGTTGAAGACGTTAAGCTTTCGCAACTTGGAGGAGAGAGCATATGCACCACCATAATGTTAATACTACGATTCCAATATTACAAACTTTTTACAAATCCCTTAATGTCGCCATATCAAATTGAAAAAAATATCATATAAGCAATTTTGATACCGAGTTACGAGTTGAAGAAATTCAACTATACGCAGCTACGTTAAGCTCTTCTACTTGGAGGAGAGAACATATGCGCCATCATAATGTTATCACTACGATTTCAACACTACAAACTATTTTGAAATCCCTTACTGGAAATGGAAAGAACATATATGCAGTTTGAAGGTCGAGTTACAGAAAAATCAACCATGCGCAGCAACGTTCAGCTCACTTAACTTGGGGGGAAAATCATGTGCACCACCATAACGTTATCACTACGATTTCAACACTACACACTTTTGACATCCCTTACTGTTGGAAATGAAAAGAACGTATAATCAGTTTTGATGATGAGTTACGATTTGGGAAGGACAACGTTTTGACTAACAATCAGAAGAAGACTGTCACCTTACCTACATGGAAAATATTGTCGGCATGATGTAAGTATTAATAGTTTATTTAACCCTTTTCTTCAAATATCCTAACAAACATAACCCAGTAAGTTAATATACATACTACTAAATATATTGCTTTTAATAAAAGTTTTAAGTACCCATTTGCTTATTATGAGTAAAAAATGTTTTTAGTAGTAGCAAGTTATTTTTTGCTGGAATTAAAATGGAATGTGGAATTATTTTTAATATTTTTTCAGTTGAAATTCCGTAATAAGTATTCGATGGTCTTAAGCATCTCATGGTCTTAACAAAATAAACTCTATTAACATGTATGTATCTAAGAAGTCAATATTTAAAGGCACATGGTTGTTTCTTTAAATGATATCAGTGTTATCATAAAAACGCATCGGCACCAAATGCTATTGTTGGTAATACTTAAGGGCCTGTCACAGAGTCAATTCCGTTCCGAAGTGGTTTGAAAGTTTTCCTCTAAAAACGTGAAGCAAAATATTTTTTCCGAATAAATCGACTCCTATGCAATTCAATCCCACTTTGATTTTTAAAAGTGATTTCATTCCAAAAAAAAAATATTCGTTTTGCGTTTTACGAGTAAACTACTTATTTTAATTCCGAAAGGAATTAAGCCTGTGACATGCCCTTTAATACAATAAAATGTCTAGAAATACCTTATTTATTAATATTTTATATCTTTTTTTATTATAGATTTTGACTTTAAATATGCTAAAATGAGGTTTATAGCATAACAAAAACGCTAAGTCTGAAGAAAATCTAAATTAACAAGAAAACAACAAGGAAATCATTCTTCCTTTAATAAGCCCTTTGCTCGCTTCTTGATATTTTAAATCCTTTATGTTAAATTTTTTTTACTTTCAAAATGTGTTCTAATATCTATAAGTTAAATTATATATTTTTATATGGTCACCAGAAATGCAAACGGAGTAAGTAAAAAATCAAAATCATCAAACTAAAGGTTTTCATTGAAATATATGAAAAACACCATAATGAATAAAAAAAATTATTTTTTATTTTTAATTATACTTATATACACCGTTTGCAATTCTGGTGAATATAATAATCTATTACATATAGTTTAAGATAAAAAAATAAATAAAAAATAAGAAAAATAATGTAAAACAAATTGAAAACAATATCATATATGATCCAATATATGATCCAATATATGACCCAATATATGATACAATATATGATCACATATATTGGATCATATATGATCGTGTCTTATATAAGCGCCAATTTTAATATTTGTTTATATATGAGACCATATTTGATACTATATATGATACTGTATATGGTCTCATATATGATATCATATATGATAATATACAACATTTTTAGCCGGGATATGGGTAAAATTCATTAAAAAATATATTCAAATCGGTACAGCCATTCTCAGATTTTAGATAAATTGAAAAATGAGGCTTTGAATTGGCCGTGGTCGATTTTTCTTTCAGTAAAAACTTTTATTGGGTTACTACGAACATTTAAATAAAAAATTTCGCAAATCGGTGCAGCCGTTTTCCGATTTTAGATAAATCGAAAAAAGTGGGCGTAAAAGTGGGCGTGGCCAATTTTTCTTTACGTAAAAACCTAAGTTGGACTATGACGAACATTTCAAAAAAAAATTTGTTAAAATCGGTCCAGCCGTTCTCAACTGATGCTGTTACCAACGAACGACAATTGATTTTTATTTATATAGATATTTTTTTATCAATATTTTTTTTTATCAATATTTGTTTTGCATCAATATTTTTTTTATGATTTTTTTTTTCATAAATTTTTTTAAAAAATTTTCTTATCAACATTTTTTTTGTCATTAAATTTTTTTTTTTATTTTTCGACCAATATTTCAATGCGCTTTGAATTGAATGACAAATAAATATAGCGCTATTTTTTCTAGAACACCTTCTAGAAATTGACACCTAATTGTGTCAATTAAAAAATTAATCAAATATTTTTTTAAAGTTTAAACAAGTGATTCCTCAAAATTGTTTTCCCACTATTTTTTTTCTGTGAGGGATTACGAGACTTTTTCTAGTAATTTGACAAGGTTATTTGTGTGTATATATAAACTCTTAAAAATTGTTACTTTGACAACATCATCGTAATGACTAGTAAAGAAATATGACCTTGAGCTAGAATAACATTTCTGAAAATAAAAAGAAAAATTTCTTCAACTATTTTTTTGACCACTTCTATAAATATTTATAAGTCTGTGTTAGACAGTATTGTAACCTTACTACTTTTTTTATCAAAAAATTCTATTTACAGCAACTAACATGTAAAATCACAAACAAAGAATTCAATAATACAACAGAAACTAAACCAAAAATGTCATGGTAAAGACAAAAGTTTAAAATTAAAAAAATAAAAAAAATAAATACATATTTTATTTAGAATTCTTCTCCCACATATAAAAAATTGTTGCTTATTTAAATAACTGGACAACAACAGGTTGCTGAAGGCAATATTAAAATCGAATATGCCAAGTTTAGAAATTTAAGGCACAAACACGACAAATTAAATTAAATTTGAAATATCAAAATGCAGTTTAGATATTTTTAAACACATATGTCCCTCGATTTCAAAAGTCAGTGTTCAAGAAAATCTAAAGTTTTACTAAAAAAACAAATGTATGGGAACGAAATAAGGAACAAATTTTAATCAAAAAAAAAAAAAATAAATGTAAACAAAGTGAAATGCCAAAAGTTGCTGTAAATAACAAAATATTCACTTGTGTTTGAAATTTCAAATTTGTTTTGTTAAGTTAATCAAATCTAAGACATTCTAGCGAATTTCGTCTTTCGGTTAGCCTGCAGAAAGCACACAGACGTTCCAACTAAAAGTTCCCTAAATTTGGGACAAAAATGTTTTGTGTTCATATGGTGGTATGTTGGATATAAAAAATTATTGTAAAAAAATGGAAACTATATATTTGACCAAAAAAAATTTTTTTTAAGAAAAAAAAAATTTTTTTTGATAAAAAAAAACAAAATTTGATAAAAAAACATTTGATAAAAAAATAATGTGAAGTTTTATTCACCTACTGAATTACATATGCCGACAAAATTTAAAAAAAGTCGAAACAACGGAACTAGAGTATACTTCTCAAGGGTTTGAGTTACGCTGAATCCGAATCTGTACTCAAAATCTCTCCATCACATCAGGGTTTCGAGATATCTTAGCTTGAAGTTTTAAAAAAACCTGTATTCGACACGTTATAACTGCGCGAATTCACCTTTTTTTACAAAACCTGATTTTTTCATCCATTTTTCTTCCATAAAATTTTAATTTTTTTTTCATCAAATTTTATTTTTTTTATTAAAAGTTTTTTTTTATCAACATTTTTTTTTGCATCAATTTTTTTTTTCGTCATTATTTTTTTTTTTATAATTTTTTTTTTTTCATGATTAATTTTTTTTTCATCGAAATTTTTTTTGTCCACTAGTTTTTTTCTTTAAAAAAAATATTTTTATCATTTTTTTTAACAAATTTTTTCAACAATTTTTTATTTATAATTGTTTTTTTTTTGTCAATTTTTTATCAATTTTTTTCATCAATATTTTTTTTTGCATTAATTTTTTTTTTTTTAATAATTTTTTTTTTTTAACAAAAATTTTTTTCACCAAATTTTTTTTTTTTTCAGAATTTTTTTTTTTTTTCCAAAAACTTTTGTTCATCAAAATTTGGTTTTTTATCAATAAATTTTTAAATTTTCTTATTTTTTTCACCTAAACTACTTTTTCACCAAAAAATTTTGACATACAAATGTTCCATTTGTTTAACAAATGTACAAAAAAAAAAAACAAGTGAGAGTGTTAAATTCTTCTGTACCGAATCATTTATACTCTCTTAAGTGCGATATCTCAGCAAACAGAAACGAGATCTTAAAAACTCAAAAAGCATTTTTTTTTAATTGTGAATTTAAGATTTTTATAAGTTCGCAGCATAATAAAAGCGAAATGTAGCGAAAAATGCCTGTGAATTTTGTTCTCTTGTCCAGAACATTAAATCATGATAATGTTTTACTGAAGATTTGGGAGTACAAAGCAAAGTTTTGTTTTTTTTTTAAGAAAAAGTAATGTTTTTTGCCTTTCCATGCAAAACGAATTAAAATACGGGTCGGGACCCCACAAAGTTTATATATTATTGATCCATTTCTAGTTATATTCATCCGTCTATCTGTCTGTGAAAAGCAAGATGCAGTCTAAACCAAAAGAGCTGTAAATTTGGTAAATGAGTGTATTTAAGTTATATATGGAATTTGACCAATATTTGTCAGTTTTTCTTGTTTTTCAAAAACAAAATTTCGATCGAAATTTAAATTGTTCTTTGTAATTTTAAATTTTTTTTCGTAAAAGTTGTATACGCACAGTTATAGCATCTCGAATAAAGCGAAAAACGGGGTTTCTTCAGCTTCAAGCTAATATATTTCGAACCTGATGTAATTGGCAAATTCTGAGATCAGAGTTCTTAGAGTTGCAAAGCTTTAAGGTTTTAAGAAAATAAAAACCGTAAAAATTTTTATCTTTTTTATTTCATTTTGTCGTTTGCATATATTCATTCGAACAATGCATCCAATTTCATGTTTAATATCACACCCCCAAAGTAAAAATATTATTATGTTTATATTTTACTACTGGTGGATAGTTTATAATTGACAACAGAAATATATTTTAATTATTTAATTTTGAAAATATTTTATGAAAACCACATCAACTGTTGCCAATACTACTGACACCAGTTGTGGCAACAACCAGCAATTTAATTAAATTTATTTTTAATATAATTTGTAATAAAAATCAAACTTAAGTTAACGGTATTTATAGCATTGAAAATTATTTTTAAAACCCCAAAATATGAAGTATGTTATGAACAAGTAAAAAAAAATGTTAAAACAAGTAAAACCCAACAAAAACAGGGAAGAAGTTATGGTCGGTCAAGGCCAACCATATGATACCCTACACCAGTGTTTTCCGAAAAATGGTTCCGATGTCCAATTATGGACTGATTTAATGTACCGTTTGTTAGATCTATAAAAAGTGTAGAAATCACGCACAAACCTATTTTAAGTAGATTTGGCTTTTTTTGTTGCCATTAGACCGATTTAACAGAATATCGGGCGAGATTTTTATATAGGGAGTTAAGTTTATAAGTTTACAACTCGTACAAATATGTTCAGATTTGATTAGGTTACTAAAGCTCACGTTAAAAAACTACAAACAAAATTTTAATCAAATATTTCCTATTTTTGTGAATATTAAGGTATTTATGTGAATTTCGGGAGAATGCACTCAGAAAAAAACCAGGTCAAATTACAAGAAAAAGTCTCGTAATCCCATTTTACCAATATTTGACAGTTTTCCTTGTTTTTTAACAAATAATTTTCCATCGAAATTTACATTTTTTTTGTAATTTAACAGTTTTTCTTGTAATTTTACAAATTTCCAAGATTTTTTACAAAAAAAAAATTAGTAAATTTACGAAAATTTCTTGTAAGTTTTATTTCGCCAAAAAAGTTATAAATTTACAATTTAATTGGTAAAAATCTTGTAAAATTACGAAAAAGCTCGTAATTTGTACTAGGAATTCTCTAAAAATGGGAGTTAGCTAAAAATCTAGTAAAAACACGAAACCTCCTTTTAAGATTAAAAAAAAATATGTAAACTAACAACTTTTTTTGGTAAAATTACAAAATTATAGGTAAAAAGCTTGTAAAATTACAAGGAATTGTTGTCAAATAGGAGGTAGCAAAAAAAAGTTAAAAATTTTTCTTGTAATTTTACAAGTTTTTTTTTTAGTGTAGTTTGTAGAGAGTCCGATCACACTAAAATTTGGAACTATTGTTTGTGTATACAAAATGCGAAAACCTGACAAATTTGGAAAGGATACCTATTAATAGCACGGTTATTAGAGTCATTTGCGCCAAATTCTTAGGTGACGTTTGTTTGGAAGCTAGGGTAAACATGGACCGATTTTTTTTTTTTTAATTTCAATAGTTGTTTGCCTTGGGCCAAAAAAATGTTAATTTCCAAAATTTCAACCAAATCGATTGATAAGTGCGACCTGTATCGTGCACAGAAATCGACTCAAAAAGTGATTCTGAGTTTATCGGTATACTCGAGCGTGAGGGTAGGACCATAATTTCGTGTAGTTATAAACATCAGCACCAACTCATTACACCCGGTAACACATAGTGTAGGGTATAAATATTACGCGTTTTATATTACAGCAAGATTAATGGTTCCAAAGTGACCTTTATTAAGAAAAAAAGTCATTAAGAAAAAACATTAAAATTAAAAAGAAAACTTAAGAAGAAAAACAATTGCAGTTTATGGCGTTGACAACTGTTAAATTAGCTGTTCCTCTAAAGAAAAATAAAAATAAAATCTGCACACAGTTTTAAAGCGTTAATGAAAAAATAATATTTACGAGAAATTAAGAGAGTCATAGATTCTGTTGTGCCGAAACTTTTATAACCTACACACAAAAAAAAAAACCTTGTTAAATTATTAGAAAAAGTTTCGTAATCCCATTTTACCAATATGTGACAGTTTTCCCTGTTTTTTAACAAAAAATTTTCGAACGAAATTTACATTTTTCTTTGTAATTTTACAGTTTTTCTTGTAGTTTTATAAATTTCAAAAGTTTTTGACAAAAAAATCTAATAAAGATCGAATTTACATAAGGCAATTTTAATTGCGGCAATTCCGATTTTATTGTGTACCAGAGAGAGAGGTAAGACTCTTTTCTCTCTTTCTGATACACAACAAAATCAGAATTGCCGCAATTAAAATTGCCTAATGTAAATTCGGTCAAATTTACGAGAATTTCTTGTAAGTCTTTTTTCGCCAAAAAAAATTTTAAAATTAACAATTTTATTGGTAAAAATCTTGTAAAATTAAATAAGCTCGTAATTTCTAATAGAAATTTCCGTAAAATAGTAAATCTATGTAGTCCATCTATATCCGTCCATCTGTCTGTGAAAAGCAAGATGCAGTCCAAACCAATAGTAAATTTGGTAAATGAGTGTATTATTTAAGTGCAAAAAAGTGTTTTCACATTTTGGAGAGTATAAAAGATTCGGCAACGAAGAAGTAAACACGTAAAAAAAAAAATAATAATCGTTATCCCACGATCCTCCTGGGCAAAAAATTTTTAGAATCGATAGAAGTTTTACACAAAAAAAATTGAAGGGTACAAACATTTTCAAAAATGAGATTTAAATTTTAAAACTTAAAAATCGCATACTAGAACATTTTTAAGAATTTTTTAGGATTTTTTTTTAAAAGTACTTAAAAAAACAAAAATATTTAAAAAAAAATTTTAAATTTGGACTATTATTGAAGAAGTTATGAGGAAAAGAAGTTTGAGTAAAGGAACAAACTACCAATTTTTAAAAATTCGATATCTTTTGAACGGGTCATCAAAAAATCTGAAAATTTACCACGAAGGAGTTTTCGAAGGGTACTAAAAACTGTAAAGAAATTGGGAAAATCTAAAAAAAATGTTTTTCAAAGTGTCCGATTTGGCATGGAATGCCCCACATATTAAATTAATTTTATTTTTTTTCTAAAAAAATTGCTTTCGCAAGTACACCCAAATCTTCAGCATAACATTGTCATGATTTAATGTTTAGGGCAAGAGTACAAAATTCGCAGTCATTTTTTAATCGGTTTATTCTAGCTCGAGGTCATTATTTCCTTTACTAATTAAAACTATAATATTTTCTTAGAATAATTTTCAAGAAAATTATTTCGGAATTTGTCAGATTTCATTGTGAAGATTAATTAGCAAATATAAAAACCCTATACTAAAAGTAGCAAAGGGAATTTCAATGACAAATCGCTAATGTTGAAACTAAAATATTAATACCTATTCGTCTCTACTTCTATTGGGAATTGGAAGACGAAATTTTTTTTAATATTTTTTTATTGTTTGGTTATTTGACGATCGTGATCTTAATAAGATGGTACAATTTTTGTATTCTAATTCCCAATAGGCGAAGAGTTGAATATTTAAGTTTAAACATAAGCGATTTATCATTTAAATCTCCTTCGCTACTTGTAGTATAGTAATTTTATATTTGCTAAATAAACTTGACAATGGAATCCAACAAATTTCGAAACATGTGCCGATTAAGTCTTTGTGATTTTCACCAACATAAATAAATTTAAACATAAGTAAAAATAATTTTCTTGGAAATTATTCTATGGGAATATCATAGTTTTATGTAATAAAAGAAACTAATGACCTAGAGCTAGAATAAGCTTACTCAAAAATAATATTTTAAAAGTCGAATAATTTTTTTTTTTATTTTAAAAGAAAAATTTATTAGAAATTTAAATTATTTTTTTATACAAACTGATTTTAAAAGCTTATTTTCTAAACAATTTTTTGGCGTGTACACTAACATTTAGTTATTTAACAAAATTAAATTTTTGTTAAAAGTTTTTATACCCTCCACTCAAGTGATAGAGGGTATATATAAGTTTGTCATTCCGTTTGTAACACATCGAAATATTGGTCTAGGATCCCATAAAGTATATATATTCATGATCCTCGATCGATTTTAAGTCGATCTAGCGATGTCCGTCCGTCTGTCTGTCTGACCGTCCGTAGAAAACACGCTAACTTTTGAAAGACTTTACAAAGGCTACTAAAGTTTGGCATATATGTTGGTCATTTACCTGGTCAGGTTGGTAATGCAATCCAGCCAAATCGGTCCAGTGGTTCAAAAGTTATGAGCAAAAGAGTAAATTTCGGCAATGGTGTTTCGCGAATTTATGAGATAAAAAACACGATAACTTTCGACAGACAATAATGGGACTGCTGAAGCTTGACATGTATCTTTGTCGTTCCCCAGGTCTGTTTGGTATTAAATTTCAGCTCAATCGGTACAGTAGTTCAAAAGTTTTAAGCAAAACCCTGAATTTCATATTGGGTTCATCTTAAATGCCACGTGTTAAACAAATTTTAAAAGCATTGGTGGTAACTTAACAATGCTTTTCAAACTTGTTTAGTTTTAAAGCAATGCTTTTTAAACTTGTTTAGTTTTAAAAGCATTGGTAACTTAAAAATTACTGTCAAAAAAAATTTTACACTCAAAAAAAAGTTTTACACTCAAAAAATAAAATTAGTAATTATTCTTTTTTTTTAAAAAAAAGGACAAAAAAATAGTTTTTTACTCAAAATAAAATATTTCTAATCAAAATTGTTAATTTGTTTCACGTTTAAAAATGTACTATCCTTTAAAAAGTGCATTGTGGAGGGTATTCATAGATTCTGCAAAGTCGAATTTAACTTTTCTACTTGTTTTTAGTAAAATGAGCAAAGGAAAAAAAAAATGTAAATATTTACTCAAATTGAACAAAGATAAACTTAAAAATGTAATATACAATATAAGTACATATATAATTAGGAAATCAAACTAAATATTATTTGCCCTTTGGCTAAAATCAACAATATTTTTCAAACGTATGTAAATCTAAAAACATACCAAATCTATTTGAATGTTGTTATTATACATATTTTTTTCCTATGCCTGGATAATCATTTACATTTAATATGCATGAATACGGAAAATGTAATATATTTCCCAGGAAAAAACATACTAAAACTGTGCGGTATGAGTAAATTTATTTCATTAATTTGTTACGGAAACTGAAATTAGATAACTTTGTGTGTTATTAAACTATATTAAACACAAAAAAAAAAAAACAAGCAAATATTACCAAAATTACTAATATCCATTACAATAAAATATGGATCGGAAGAAGTACTTATCATGGCAAAATTTTGACCTAATTATGTTTTTTATGAAAGAAAAATTGTAAATTTTTATGTTTTTAATTAATAGTAAGTATTTTTATGTTTATATTACCATAATTTCTACGAAAAACAATATTTTTCAAAAAATAGCCACGGTAAGTACTAGAGAATTTAATTATCTACAAATTAAATGTCTTTTAAAAAAATAATTCTACAATTGACTGGCAACCCTGGCAACTCTTGTTGACCAAATTTTGTTTTATAAAATTTTTAAAATATTACAATTATTCATTTTTCAAAAAAAAAACAGAATTCAAAAATACTGCGTTTTTAAATAGCTGTTTAAAAATTGATCACTTTAAGACTTGTTTTTTTTTAAACCCCCCTTAATGAAAGTTTTTATTTTTGTGATATCATTTCTTAAACAACGCACAAAAGTAGTGATTAATAAAACTGAACATTGACAAAATGTTTTTTCTTTAAAAACAACAAAACGTAAAACTTGTAAAACAAACTACAAACAGTTAATTACATAATTTTTTTGAGTGTACCTCTAAATTAAATTTTGGCACTCCCAATTTTCAAAAATAGTTTTGTTCAATATGCGAAATTTTTAGTTGGGCATATTATATTCTGAATATTGTTTTATTAACGCTACACGAATTTGTCACTTTTTTAGATTAAAACGCCCAATAACATATACACTCAAAAAATTATGTGGGTAAATTTCCGTGAATATTCACTTTAAACAAATTAAATTTTATTTTAAAACCATTCCAATAATATTTTCTTTAAAATAAAATCATATAACAGTAATTTTTTGGTGTTAATTTAATGACTAACAAAAATATTAAAAAACTAATGAATATTCCCTTATTTTGTATTGAAAAACATTATAACTGAGAGGAAAATTTTTTACTGCCGAAATTTAATGTAAAGAAAATTTAATTTTTTAGTAAGTAATTTATTTTTTTGAACTACAGAAATAGTAGAAGACGAGAAATCATTAATAAAACAAGTGATTTTTCTTTTAAAACAACAACTGATTCTTTTTTTAAATAAACTACAAACAGTTAATGACATAATTTTCTTAGTGTACTTGATCAATTTTAACACATCTGTCCCTCTGTCTGGTAGAAGCAAATGCACTAAAAATTAAAGAGAAATTACGCAGGAGTATGTGAATTGCCCAAAGGCTGGTGCAATTCGTAAATGGCGAAAATAAAACCAGTGAAAACAAGTAGACAAGTTAAATTCGACTCGGCCGAATCTATGAGCACCCTCCACAATGCCCTTTTTAAGTGATAGTAAATTTTCTAACGTAAAAAAAAAAAATAACATTTTTGATTAGAAATATTTTGTTTTGTGAAAAAGAACCTTTTTTTTTAATTAAAAAAAAAAATATTTACTAAATTTTTTTGAGTGTTAAAATTTTTTGAGTGTAAAATCTTTTTCGAGTTTATTTTTTTTTTTAGTGTAAAAATATTTTTAAGTGACAAAAATACTTTGGAAAATATTTTTGTGACTTACCAATGTTTTTAGAACATGTTTAACGGCTTTTCAACACGTGAATTTAAGGTGAAACTAATCTGAAATGCACGGTTTGGCTTATGCATTTTTAATAACTGAACCGATATGACTGAAATTCAATACGAACTAGGCCAGGGGAAGGACAAATATATATGATGAGCTTCAGCATCCTCAGATTGTGTGTGTCGAAAGTGTTTCGAAAGTTATAACGTTTTTTATCTCATAAATTCACGAAAAACCCTTTCAGAAATTCAGTCTTTTGCTCATAAATTTTGAACCACTGGACCGATTTCGCTGAATTGCCATACCAACCTTACCAGGTAAATGCCCAATATACATGCCAAACTTTAGGAGCCTTCGTAAAGTCTTTCAAAAGTTAGAGTGTTTTCAACAGACAGACAAACGGATGGACGAACGGACATGGCTAGATCGTCTTAAAATCGATCGAAGATCATGAATATATATATTTTATGGGGTCCGGTAAAAAAACAATATTTTTTCCCGTAAAATTGAAACGTGTTTCCGCCAAAATTTTTTTAATTTTTTGCGAACATTTCAGAGCCAAAATACTAAATTATATGCGCTAAAATTTTGTATGGGAACTAACGTAGATAGTTATCCACGCTTATATTAAGCGTATATACGCTAAGTGATGCACACCAAATCCATTATATTTTACGCGAAACACAAAAATATTTTATAACATAATTTTTTTGAGTTAACGTACATAAATATATACGCTCACGCGAAAACAGGGCTAAACTTATATATGAGGCATTCCACACCAAATGTCCCGCTACAGAAAAACATATGTCCCGTAAATTTCTGAATAGGTTGTTTGGATAGTCCTATATTTAACTAAGAAAATTTCGTTTTTGGTTTTTCTAATTTTCAAAAACTGGGCTTAGAACCCATGTGCTGTGTTTTTCAATAAGTGGATTTATTTTTGAATTAATCTTATTTAGTTTAAAATAAATATTTTAACATGCCAAAACAAATTTGGAATATTTTTTTCCTTAATCTACGATAAATTAGCAATTATAATCCGAAAAAATAATAAAAAAAATTTGAAAATGAAAAAAGTTATAAATAAATCAAAATTAGTCCAATAAAATTTTATGATTTAATAAGTCCACTTTGGATTAATTTTGATTTATTTATAACTTTTTTGATTTTCCAAATTTTTTTATTATTTTTTCGGATTATAATTACTAATTTATTGTAGATTACGGAAAAAAATATTCAAGATTTGGTTTGGTATGTTGAAATATCTTTTTTAATGAAAATCAGACTAATCTAAAAATAAATCCACTTTTTGAAAAACACAGCAATGGTCAAATATTGGAAAAATGGTCAAATTTGAGGCGAGTTGCCTCACATTAAAACGGAATGCACCACAATCTTAAAAATTTACATTCTTATATAGTTTTGTATGGGCTATCGAATACAATTTTTTTCTAAGAAAAATTTTCAGAACCCATTCTGAAAATTTCCTTTTTTTAAAAAAGTAAATTTATCAAAAATCCGGCCACTTTTTTTTTTTTTTTAATTTTTTTTTTTAAAGTTTAGATGTTTGTCCATCCACACAAAAAAAAATCAGAAATGTATTTTTCGTTTTTTTTCGAGAAAATCGCATTTGAATTTTAAATTTGATAACAATTTTGTAATTTGCTTGTATTTTCTTGTTTTAACGTTGCGAATGAGTAATATTAATTGCATTAATATTCGATAGCCCATACGAAACTATATAAGAATGTAAATTTTTAAGATTGTGGTGCATTCCGTTTAAATGTGATAAATATTTAATCAAGGCAACTCGCCACAAATTTGACCATTTTCCCAATATTTGACCACGCCTCCTAAGCCCAGTTTTTGAAAAATTGAAAAACCGAAAACGCAATTTTCTAAGTTCCATATAGGGCTATCCATACAAGCTATTCAGAAGTTTATGGTACAAGTGTTTTTTTTCGCTGGACATTTGGTGTGGAATGCCTCATATACCCCCTTTCACTAGAGTGGAGGGTATAAAAAGTTCCCACTTAAAAAACTGAATCAACCTTTAAAAAATCCGTTTTTTAAGATTTTTTTTACTTCTGTTCAATTAAATTAAAATATTAATCAAAAACGGTGACTTTTACTTAAGTGACCTTCTCTGTAAGCTTATATTTTATGATATTACAAATAAACGGAATTTGTTTCTGGGGGAAACCAAATACTAGTAAATTGTCAAGAATTACCAAATTTTCCGAAAGCTTAAGGGACAGATTTTTTTATATGTATGTGTATTTATTATATAGAAAACAAGCAAACTATACAATATTACTATAAATGAGAAAAAAAAAGAAACGTTTCTTTATCCATAACATTTCAAGGAAATAAATTTGCAATTTTATGATATAATACTCAAATATAAACATTGCTTATAGGTTAAATATAAAAAACATTTGCAGAAATGAATATAGAAAGGACATATTTTCTTTTAATTTTGTTATGTTTGGTGTGGTAATAAACAGTAAGGATTTGTATTGCAGGATATGCAAAGGTTGTATGGATTTAAGTTAACCAAAAAGTTATACAAATTCAAAAGGAAAAATCTTTTTACTATTATTTATTATTTAAAATTCGTTTTTAAAATCCTTATTAATTTTTATACCCTCCACTCTAGTGATAGAGGGTATATATAAGTTTGTCATTCCGTTTGTAACACCTCGAAATATTGGTCTAGGACCCCATAAAGTATATATATTCATGATCCTCGATCGATTTTAAGACGATCTAGCGATGTCCGTCCGTCCGTCCGTCCGTCCGTCTGTCTGTCTGTCTGTCTGTTGAAAACACGCTAACTTTTGAAAGACTTTACGGAGGCTCCTGAAGTTTGGCATATATGTTGGGTATTTACCTGGTCAGGTTGGTATTGCAATCCAGCGAAATCGGTCCAGTGGTTCAAAAGTTATGAGCAAAAGACTGAATTTCGGCAAGGGTTTTTAGTGAATTTATGAGATAAAAAGCACTATAACTTTCGAAAAGCAATTCTGAGGCTACTGAAGCTTGGCATATATATTTTTCGTTCCTCCAGTCTAGTTCGTATTGAATTTCACCCAAATCGGTCCAGTGGTTCAAAAGTTATTAGCAAAACCGTGAATTTCAGATTAGCCTCACCTTAAATTCACGTGTTGAAAACCCGTTAAACCTGTTTTAAAAACATTGGTAAGTCAAAAAATATTTTGCAACGTATTTTTGTCACTCAAAAATAGTTTTATATCAAAACAAAAAAAAAATACACTCGAAAAAAATTTTACACTCAAAAAAAATTTTACACTCAAAAAAAAAAAAATTAGTAAATTATTTTTTTTTTTTTTCAAAAATTACTAAAAAAATTTTTTTTTACACAAAATAAAATATTTCTAATCAAAACTGTTATTTTTTTCACGTAAGAAAATTTACTATTACTTAAAATGGGCATTGTGGAGGGTATTCATAGATTCGGCCAAGTCGAATTTAACTTTTCTACTTGTTTTATATAAAAAAGTTTAAAATAAGGATACACTTTTTGTGAGTTCAACTGTGCTTAAGAGACAAAATAAAAGAAAAACTTTGTATATAATTTTTGATGAATTTAAATGATGAAAATTTTCATTGGATTTTATGTTTACAAAACAGAGATTATGCAAAATTTTTAAAACTTCTGAAAATCGTTCATATTCCAGTTCTTTTTAACTGTCCATGGTTAAACTTTCCCAAGTTTTAACTTTATAATTTCGAAAGCATGGCAGCTCAATTATTGACATTTCATCAATTGACATCCAATTTAATTCCTAACCTTAAATTTAACTACTTTGTACATCAGTGGTGCGCACACACATACTATAACATTTATACTTGTGTGGGTAGTAGCAAGCGAAAAGTCAACAAATTTGCTCAAGCAACAGAATTTTATAGTGTACGCGTGTCGACAGCGAACAAGCAGCATTTTTTAGCCTATTCCCGCGGGAATAGGAATTACAAAAATGCCCATCACTGTTGTACATCAATTAAGCACTTTAAAAAATACGCTTGATTTGCGCACTCCTCAAGCAAATAAATCCATATATATTTTTTTTGCATTGTTTAACTTTTTAAAAACTGGATTATATGAAATCAATCACTTTTGTCAGTACTTCATTATCAGGCGTTGGAAATATTTTCAGATTATTTTTCATTTTTAAACGCACCAGTTAATACTCGTATGTTATAATTTATTCTTTAAATATATATTTTTAAATGTATTTGTTTTAAACAGTTGTATACGTGCTTGAGACCATATTCTGAAAGCTTGTATTTATTTGTTTAATTAATGGGGGAAGGTTAGCAGAAGTGACCCCATTAAACTGGAGATGAAAAATGCACAGAGAAAATAGTTTAATTGTGCCAGATGAATTTAAAGCCAACTGCATGGTTTTATTACAACAACCGAAATTTTCGGTTGCGATAACAAAAATTTGTTTTGAAAATTTAACTTCTGTTGGTTCAAATAAATTTCGGTAATCGCAGCCGAAAATGTCGGTTGTTGTAATTAAACCATGCAGTTGGCTCTAAATTCATCTGTCACAATTAAACTGTTTTCTTTGTGCACAGAAAATAATTTCGTATATTTTATTTTAATTAAAATTTTAATTGTATTTCAATTTAATAATAATTAAATTAAATTAAAAAAAAAAAAAAACTAAAACTATAAAAAATGAGAATTAAAAAAAACACACACTCGCGCACACACGACAAACAAAATACAACAAAAAAAAACAAAACTAAGTTAAGCTAAACATTAAATTTAACAATTAATTATATTAATTAAATGTTTAATTAATTTTCAATTTTAAAACAATTAAAATGTTAATTAAAATAAATTTATAAATTTAATTAAACAATTAATTAAAAACAATTAAAATGTTAATTAAAAAAGTCAAAAATTTGATTAAACTATTAATTATATTAATTAAAAATTTAATTGATATTAAATTGACAAACAATTAAAATGAAAACTTTATAAACATATTTTGTTGAAAATTTTGAATGATATTGAAGGATACATTTTTGAAAGAAAAAAAAATAATAAAATAAGAAAATTAGGGGAGATCCTCCTCATTCAGTTACTTTCACTTTCAGTGGCATCCTAGGACAAGTAAAAAGTTCCGAAATATTTTTTTGCTCATCTATTTTTTTTAAAAAGGTCTTGCTGTTAAGACAACTCTCAAAGTCTGAGTCTTTGACATTTAAAAAAGTCTCAGATTCTGAGACAGTTTTTTCTATAGAAGAAGTTACAGATTCTGAGGAATTTTTCATTAGGAAAAATTACACTGAATTTGCTATTTTTTGCAGATGCTAATTCATTTTTCGATATAAAAAATGTGAAATTTTTACTGAAGATACACAGACAAAAAAATAAAAAATTTGAGTAAATTTTTAATACTATTGAGCAAAAAATTACTTAATTTTGCACCAGTAAACGATTTAATAGCATTGAGTAAACTTTTAATAAAAAACTATTAAATGCATAATAAAAAATTTGAGTAAATTATTAATTCAATGAGCTGGTGTACTCTAAAGAAGAGCAAGTTAAACTATGGGAGGACCATTACAGGAATATGCTATCGAACAACAATAACACAACAAACACGAGGATATGCAACTGTACCGCAACAGAACATCGAACACGTATAAAAAATATCAATATAGAACCTCCTGACTTGGATGATTTGTCCAAAGAAGCTGAAACTGCTGCCGCAACTAATAGGACTAAAGATCTGTATAGAATTGCCAAGAAACTGACACAAAAAAGCTTTGTCACTAGCAAACCGCTTAAGACTTCCGACGGAGAGTTAATCACATCCAAAATAGCCCAAATGGATGTGTGGTCAAAGCACTACTCCTCTATGCTTACCAACACATCTAACATTGCTCACAATCCATGCGAATGTATAAATCACAATGTTAGAAATGATATATCCATAGAATCTCCGGAAATTTCCGAAATTATGGAGGCCATAATATGCATGAAAAACAACAAAGCCCCTGGTCCCGATAATATACCACCTGAGTTACTTAAAGCATCCCCTGAAATAAGCGCTAAACTTATCTACCCCATCATCAGAAACTTTTGGATAACTAATACACTATGTGACGAGTTAAAAGAAGGGCTTATTATTAACATACCAAAAAAAGGTGACTTATCACAATGCAAAAACTGGCGTGGTATCACTCTTATCAATATCGCAAACAAGATAATCTCTCAAATTATAAATAAAAGGCTATCAACCGCATTTGATCCTTTTCTACGTAACGAGCAGGCTGGATTTCGTCCCAATAAATCATGTATCGACCACATAAATAGTCTACGTATAATAATCGAACAATCCGTTGAATGGAGAACGTCGCTTTACTTGGTCTTTATTGATTTCGAAAAAGCCTTCGATACCCTATCACACTCAGCTATATGGAGCGCACTTGCATGCAAAGGCACTCCCACAAAAATTATTGATATTTTAAAAGGTCTTTATCACAATGCAAGCTGTCGTATTTTGCACGAGGGTTGTATTAGCAAATCATTTCCCATCAAAACAGGAGTTAGACAAGGTTGTGTCCTGTCACCTCTTCTATTTAACTTAGTCCTGGATAACATAATGTTAAAAGCATCAAGCGAGCAAAGGGGAATCACATGGGGACTTAACAAGCGGCTTGAAGACCTGGACTATGCTGACGACATATGTCTATTATCCCATAGCTACAATGATATGCAGGCCAAGCTTAATGCAGTACAGGCTGAAGCAGCTAAAACTGGCTTAAAAGTAAATATTACCAAAACTAAGGTAATGAGAATTAATGCGGTAAACAACAGACCATTCACTATAAATGAACAGACACTCGAAGACGTCTCAGCATTCTGCTACCTTGGCAGCCTTTTAACTATTACTGGAGGTTCTGGGGACGATGTTAGAAACCGAATAAAAGCTGGTAAACAATCATTTGGCTTACTAAACCCCATTTGGCGATCAACGCAAATATCGAAAAGAACCAAACTTAATATATTCAACTCCTGCATAAAATCGACACTTCTTTATAGTTGTGAATCATGGAATGCAGCACAGGCAGATATAAACTCGATACAAGTCTTCATAAACCGTTGTCTACGACGAATATTACGAATATTTTGGCCAGTCACCATTTCGAATGAAAGACTATGGATCCAAACTTGCCAAACCCCTATAATCTTCGAAATACGGAAGAGAAAATGGCGCTGGCTGGGGCACACTTTGCGAAAGCCCACTGATGATGTGACAAGAAATGCCATCGATTGGAACCCGCAAGGTAGCCGGCGTAGAGGCAGACCATCGCACACCTGGCGTCGCCAAATCGAAATTGAGGCTGGCAACCATAATTTGAGCTGGAACGAAATTAAAAACCTAGCCTCGGACAGATCCAAATGGAATGAATTTGTTATGGCCCTATGCTCCTTATAGGAACTACGGGAACTAATATATATGACTTGGATGAGATTCAACTTTCAATTGCTTCTCTTAAGTGTCATAAGGCTCCAGGTCCGGACTATCTTCCAAAAGAACTACTGAAGGCAGATTGTGCTACCACGGCTAAACTACTTCAACCACTAATAGAGCATTTCTGGGTAAACAAACATCTGCCAGACGAGCTTAAAGAAGGACTGATAATTAAGATCCCAAAGAAAGGTAATCTGACTGAATTAAAAAACTGGAGAGGCCTGACACTTTTAAATATGACATATAAGATCATTGCTCATATACTGAACAAACGCATTTCTGCTACTATTGAACCTGATCTTCGCAACGAACAATCTGGATTCAGGAGAGGTAAATCTTGTATAGACCATATAAGCAGCCTTCGAATAATAGTAGAAGAATCAGTCGAGTGGAGGTCTGCCTTATATTTGCTATTTATTGATTTTGAAAGGGCCTTTGATACGTTACATCAGCCGGCCATATGGGATGCTCTAAGATGTAAAGGGATTCCAGAACCACTGATCCAACTTACCAAATCTTTATATGATAACGCATCGTGTCGTGTACTACATGACGGACTTGTAAGTAATGCATTTCCTGTTGAAAAAGGGGTAAGACAAGGATGTGTGCTTTCCCCCCTTCTTTTTAACATCGTTCTAGATATTGTAATGGAACAATCAATGAAAGGTGATCGTGGTATAGCCTTTGGACTGCAGGGCAGATTAGATGATCTAGACTATGCCGACGACATATGTCTTCTGTCACACAATTTTAATAATATGCAAATAAAGCTCAATATCCTGGTTGAGAATGCATCCAAAGCTGGTCTTAAGATAAACATATCTAAGACTAAATCATTGCGCGTCAACACCAACAACACCGAGTCACTAAAAATTTTAGAACAACCACTTCTTGATGTAGACAACTATTGTTATCTCGGCAGTATAATAACTACTTCTGGTGGCAGCAAAGAGGATATAGCTTACCGTATTGTCAAAGCAAATCAAGCATTTGGCTCACTGAATAAAGTGTGGATGTCCAATCGCATAACCCTACGCACGAAAATCAAACTTTTCAATTCAAATGTAAAATCTGTTTTATTATATTGTTGCGAAACATGGAACATCACAAGTGAGGACTCAAATGCACTCCAGGTATTTGTTAATAAATGCTTGCGAAGAATTTTACGTGTTTTTTGGCCTATGACAATAACGAATTATGAGTTATGGCAAAAACCAGAACAAACCCAAATCATGCTAGACATCCGCATGAAAAAGCTGAACTGGCTTGGTCATACCTTTAGGAAAAGTCATGATGACATAACAATGAAAGCTCTCGATTATCATCCCCAGGGCAGTAGACGTAGAGGAAGACCCGCAAATACGTGGAGACGACAAGTAGAAAATGAACTGCGGTCAGCCAGAACTTCATGGAGAGAAGCAAAAAGGCTAGCTGTAGATAGAAGTCAATGGAAAACATTTGTACTGGCCCTTTGTTCCAACTAGGAATCCCAGGAATTTATATATATATTAATTCATACAATTAAAAATTTACTTAAAATTTTCCAATATTTTTAAGTAAATTTTTAATTGTGTCAAGTAAAAATTTACTCAAAATGTATCAACTTATTTTTTTAAAAAGTTTAAAAAGTTTCGATTTTGTTTTTTTTCTTAATTGCTTTTTCAAACTTCACTAAATATAATTATTTATTCAAGACAAAGGAACATTTTATAAAGATGATTTCAAACATTCATATACATATACAAAAACTATAAACTAAATGAGAATTCAAAACACCAAGAGAATAAAAAATACTAAATTTGTATTAAATTATTTACTCAAAATTTATTTTCATTTTTGAGTACATTTTTAATTGTGCTAATTAAAAAATTACTCAAATTTGTTTTAAAAATTTAAACAAGTGATTACTCCAATTGTTTTTCTCAATATTTTTTTCTGTGTAGTTTCCTTTTTTCCCATATAAAAATTTAAAGCCTCCAATTTTTTCTCATTATTTTTCTGTAGAAAAATACACAATTTTTTTCGATAAATAAAATTACCAAATTTTTGGTCAAAAAAAATTCTCAAATCTTTCGTCTATAAAAATTCTCAAATCTTTCGTCTATAAAAATTCTCGTATTTTTGCTAAGAAAAATTTAATATTCCAAGACTTTTTCATTAAAAAAATTCTAACCTTCCGAGACATTTTTTCTTTAGAAAAATTTTAGGATTCTAAGACACTTTTCAAAGAAGAATTTCTATTAAAAATTTCTCCTATTGAAAAATTCTCAGATTTTTCCCATAGAAAAATTCAAAGGTTTTTCCTACAGTAAAAACTCAAAAAAATTTTCTTTAGAAAATTTTTAATTTTTTGCTAAAGAAAAAATTCTCAAACTTTTTCCTTCAGAAATATTTTAAGATTCTTAGACATTTTTCGTAGAAAAAATTTCTCAGATTTTTTCTTTTCACTTTCCTGTTTTCCTCTTCTTTGCCATTTTCCTTTCCATTCCTTTCTTTTTAATTTTTTTTCTTTTTCCTTATTTTTCTTTCGAATTCGGTTTGGGGGGTGTGGTTTGGAATTTCCTTTCCCCGTGGATCCAAGCCTGCCCCATATATAGTATCAAGTCTATTTAATTTTCTCCTTTTTAACTTCTGCTTGATTACATTTAAAAAAATATTTTTATTTTCACTATCGTTAAGAAATTGTTGTTTTCTCTTTATGACCATCATTCTGAAACACTTAACACAGAAGTGCGTGGTCATAATCGAGTTCAGTTCCTTTGGTGAATTTTAATAAGAAATGTGTATAAAAAACTAAAAGGAAAATATACAAAGTAAAGAAATTAATTGTTTTAAATAAAAATATTAATTTGTAATTCATAACAAAAAATTTTAATGATTTTTTTTAAAGGTTTTAAATAAAATACCTTTATTGAGCAGAAATAAAATATCAACAAAATGAAATAACTTGATGAAATTAAAAATAAAAAACTTTTTCGCAAACATGTGAATCAGAGCAACATGGAAATATAAAAAGTGTTTTTTACTATTATCGGTATATCTAGAGCAATGGTTCCCAACCCTTTATTCTGGCCCCACCATATAAAATTCTATCAATATTGATAAAATTTTTATAAAATTTGATATAATTTTATGCGAAAATTGGCCACCCATTTTCTAATTTAATATGGTTTTATCGACTCATTTTTCGCATCAAATTCTATATAAAAATATATTATGTTTATAAAATATTTATGTATATATGTCAAAACTTGTTTACTCGGTCTGCTTTCAAAAAATAAAAATAAAATAAATCTATCTATATAATAAAATTGGATTTATTTATTTCTTTTTTATTGTGGTTCTACATTGTTTTTGTAAGAGCGAATTTTAAATTAGTGGTTAGTTTGGTCATGTCATGGAATTAGGGATCGCAATTTCCCGCACTTTTACATTTCCCGGGAAAGCGGGAAAAAATTTTGAATTTCCCGGGATTCCCGGGATCCCGCACTAAAAACCAATAATATTTTTTTTTAGTTTTTAACAATTGTTTTTATATATTTTTGTTTGCAAAATTGATACGTCTAACAAGGCCAATACATAACATACATTTAAAAACAAAACAAAATAATAATTCAGTGTAATAAAACAAAAACAACAAATTAAAAACTATATTAAAAAAAAAATAAGCAATGTCCTGTTAAGTTTTTTTTTTTTTTTATCTTAAAACAGTTTAAAAAATGTTTGTTTTAGCTTATTTTTCAGATTTTTACGAAATTGCATATTTTTTCTTATTTCGTTATAGATAAGAAAACTGAAAATATTACACAAATTTAAATATAAATTAAAAGTAATCGAAAAGAAGTTTTATAGAGGTATAATTTATGTTTAAAGAATATTTGTGTTGTACACAAGTAAATGCATAGTATTTATGAACTAATTCTTACGAGTTTATTAACTTTTTCATAATATTTATGAACTTTTTCATAGTATTTATGAATAATTCTTAATACGTGGAATTGAAAAATATAATAATTTTTTTGATGAATAAAAAAGTTAAAAGAATTTATGAAAGGTTTATACATTTTTAAGAATTTGTTCATAAATACTATGAAAATATTTTTTTAATTTTACAATTTTTTAACTTAAAATTCTTCAACTTCTGTGTCGGTACAAGGTCATAAACTTCATATGTTTTGCTTCTAGTAAAACCTTTTCTTATGAAAAACAATTTTTTAATTGTTTTTAGTAAATATTTTCGAATTTTTAGTGCATATTCTAAACACATATTTTCAATTTTGTAGTGAGCGAAAATCCGAGCACTTATATTTAAACATTTATTTACCTTAATACAGCAGTTAACTTGCATTGTACATTTTTTAAAATTCCCGGGAATCCCGCACAAATTTCCCGGGAATGCGGGAAATGAAAAATGACGAATTTCCCGGGAATCCCGGGACGGGAAATCCCGGGATGCATTCTCTACATGGAATCAAGAGAAGATTTTTTTACGTTTACAATATTATTATTATTACACTGCGTGACAAAACTAACCACTATTTTAGAAAACAAAAGGTACGAACATCATTTTAATATATTTCGGACATGCTGAATCAAATGGCGTACTCCGTTTTTCGATGTATGGTACAGTTTTCTTGTAAAATGGCATTTAAGATTGGCTGATTTTCAGCTGCTTTTTTAACAAAAAAAAGTTCCAAAGCTAAAGATTTTAAATTTTATGGCATGGAAAACAAAGATATAACTTGTAGCAATATTTCTAATATAAATTTGGTTTAAAGCTCTTCATCTAAAGCCCTTAAATTCGCTGATTTCTTCATTTTTTTAAGTTTTCGCGAAATTAACCGCTAAATTGGTCTCTGATAAAAAACTTCATTTTGTGGATCATAAAGGCGTCCATGACACTACGAATAGTGGACAAAAAACATCTATGTTATATGGACCATCATGATGAAAATCGCGAAAAACCGTTTTTTTGTATATGGCAGCATCACTTTAGGAGATGATTTGAGGCTTCATCTTTTTGTATATAATGTGGGAACCTTAAACAATGAACTGACCCAAAATTTGTCCAAAAAAGTTTTTATTTACAAAAGTTATCTTAACAAAAACTATAATTATTGTATAGCAAACACTGAAATAATAGTTTTTGTTAAGATAACTTTTGCAAATGAAAACTTTTTTGGCCGAATTTTTGTTCAGTTAGTTGTTTAAGGTTCCCACATTATATACTAAACGATGGAACCTTAAATCATCTCGTAAAGTGATGCTGACATATACAAAAAAACGGTTTTTCGCGATTTTCATCATGATATAACATAGCTGTTTTTGTCCATTATTCGTATTGTTAGGGATGCATTTTTGATTCATTAAAAGCAAGTTTTTTTATCAAAGACCAATTTGGCTGTTAATTTCGCGAAAACCTTAAAAAATGCATAAATTCGCGAATTTAAGGGCTTAAATTGAAAAGCTTTAAACCAAATTTGCATAAGAAATGTTGCTACAAGTCATATCTTTGTTTTTCATGTCATAAAATTTATAAACCATTTACTTTGCAAATTTTTTTGTTAAAAAACTGGCTCGAAATCAGCAAATCTTTAACGACATTTTGCAAGAAAACTATTCAACTCAAATGTGAAATCCACCTTGTTATACGGATGCGAGACGTGGGGCACTTTAGGGCAAGTTAGAATGGTAGGATGAAATTTTTTAAAAATATTTTGTATGGGAGCCCCCTTAGGAAGTGGAAATAGGGGTAAGGTATGTTCAAGAAAAATGTTGGGGGCAGAAAATTATTGGAGGTCGGTCTCACATTGCACCCCTCCAGGGGCGTTTCTAGGGGAGTTTTGGGGCTTTTTGAGGATTTTTACCTCTTTACGCCCAACTTTGACCCCAATGAGGGGCCATATGGCCCCTCCCCACCGCCCCCATTTTTTGGCTCGTGCTTTCTTTTTCGAACCTAAAAAAATTAGAGGGTATCGCGGATCGAAATCGAAAATTGGTTAGCTATCCCACGCCTAATAGTGCAAATTGAAGAACCGTTTTTTGTGTTCCAAAGTTACAAAAAAAAATTTTTCATAGATATCCCACTCGCATCCCACTAAGCGACCCCACAGCTCTTAAAGGAAATCACCTAAGTTTTCTTTTGAATCAAAAAAAATGGGCCCAATTTGAGGAAAAAGTCAAAAAAGTTTTGGATTTTTAAGAAAAAAAATCAAAAATTTTTTTTTTTATTTTTTTGTATATATTTTTTTTTCGAAAGAAGAAATAGCTATCTAAACTCTTTGGGACACATTTTGCTAAAAACAATAGGTAAGAAGTTACATGGATGAGAATCAACACCTCTTTGGCCAAAATGTCAAATTTCGACCCCCTCTAACTCAGAGAGTTCTTGATCGATCTCGTTGAAAAATTGTGTCTGAACTACTATCCAATTGGACTAACCTTGGTGCAAATTTCATCCCGATCGGAAGACATCGGTTTCAAAAGTTGTGTCAGTTGACACGAAAACCTCCATATATAAATCAACCAACCTGATTTCAAATATATTTGGTTGTAATGCTAGTAAAATTTCGAAATCATAGATTTCTTTTATTAATAATTTTTTTAAAAATTCTGATGATTTTGAAATTTTTAAATTTCCGATATGATCGTCAATTTAATCCGGAAAGTAACCAAATATTTTGAAAGCAGAAACTTTTTGAGTATTTATTGCGAGAATATTCTAATAAAGAAAGTAAAGTTAACAGTAATTTTTGATGTTAATTCATAATGAGGAACATGAAACTGAGCTCGAACTAGAAAAAAATATTTTTCATTATATTATAAATTAAGAAGATTGTTCCACCCTTATGAATTTTCATTTATATATTTTTTAATGAAAGTAATTTAAATAAAAACAAAAACCATAAAAACCAATATATTTATTTTGATTTTGAAGTTGTATTAACTCGGGGAATAGAAGGGTATATAAAATGATAAATGCGTTGTTAAATACAATTAAAAAAAATGCACATAATTAACATTTAATGTAAATCGACTTAATTTATCCGTTCATTATTTATAAATAATACTATCAGTTTAAATCTATTTTAGGTAATTTGAAATGTGTTTAAAAAATTAAATTAATAAGCACATTTGTTGAAGCAAAATCGAACATTTAAAAAATAACACAGTGCTTCAAAAGTTAAAACAAAAAAAACAAGTGAAGAAGTTCTTATATAAAAATATAGGTTGGTTGGGGTCAATAGAACACCCTAATACCCATAGTTTTTCTCGATCACTTCATTTGGTTCCTTTTTATACCCTCCACTTACAGGAAGGTCTCCCTGGTGTCACCCTCCGATCTTTATGGAATTGATTTTATTTTGTAGAGCAGAAAAAATAAAGTTACACTTATTTTTTTTAGCGTCCCAAATTCATATTTAGGGGGTGAAAATGAGGGGGGAAGAAACGGTCTTTTTTCAGTTTTTTGCGTTTATCTCCTATATAATACAAAAGAAACCTAATCATGTTATATACCAAATGAAAGGTCTTTGGAAAACATATCTTCGTGTGCAAAGAACGTTTCCAAACAAGCACAAATTTTCGTCATATTAGTTAAAATTTTAAGACATTTTTGTTAATAATTCGAAAAATGTTTACTTTTTTGGCACGTTATTAGCATCACGAGATAGGTATTTTAAATACCTTTAATCTGATATTAAAGGTATGCCTATACTAATTTTGAGTAAATAGACGTAAATAGAAACAAGTAGAAAAGTTAAATTCGACTTGGCCGAATCTATGAATACCCTCCACAATGCCCTTTTTTAGTTATAGTAAATTTTCTAGTGTGAAAAAATAACATTTTTGATTAGAAATATTTTATTTTGTTTAAAAAAACTTTTTTTTAACTAAGTTTTGAAAAAAAAAAAAAATTTACTAATTTTTTTTTTTTTGGGTGTAAAATTTTTTTTTGAGTGTAAAATTTTTTTCGAGTGTATTTTTTTTTTCTTTTAGTGTAAAAATATTTTTGAGTAACAAAAATGCGTTGTAAAATATTTTTGTGACTTACCAATGTTTTTAAAACCTGTTTAACGGGGTTTCAACACGTGAATTTAAGGTGAGGCGAATCTGAAATTTACGGTTTTGCTAATAACTTTTGAACCACTGCACAGTGATTCGTTCCCATATATCGAGTGGGCAAAAATAGAATATTGGTCGCAGATTTCTGAAATTTGGTACACAAGCATTAAATTATCTAATCAAGAAAAAAACGAGTTTTTGGAAAAATCGGAGCAAGGACACGCCTACCCCCCATATATCCTGAAATTTAAATATGTGATTAAAACTACAAAAATGGTCACAAAATTCCCAAACTTTGTCATTGTTACCAATTTTGATATAGTATTTTATGTGTAAATTTTTTTCTAGATTGGAGCAAGGACTCGTGTGGCTGCCATATATCCTTTTTCTTAAAAATATTGTAAATCGCTCAAAAATTACTCGATACCCTTGAAATTTTTTGTAAAAATTTGAATAAGTGATGTCAATGTGTGTGCCAAATTTCGCTGAAATCGGTTCTTTAAAACAAAAGTTATTTACATATCCTTTTTAAAAACTGCAATAAAGTGTTAATATAATTTAATCACAAAAATAAAATAGAAAGAGTTGTCAACGATTTTCCAAATTTAGTACGCAAGCACAAAATTAATTAGTAGAAAAAAAATAAAAATTTTGAGCAAATCGGTCGAAGGACATTTGTACCTGTCGTATATCCTGAAACTTAAAAGTGGAGTTTTAGCCACAAAACTTGCTATAAAATTACTTAACTTAGTTATTGTCTTAGAAATTTAGATAACTATCGACGTACAACATTTGTATTTTAATCTGAGCAAGGACTCGCGTGGCTGCCATATATCCTTTTTCTTGAAATCGCTGTAACTATTTTAAAAATGTTTCAATTGCTATCAAATTTTTAATATAGATTAGATCAAATGGCGTTAATAAGTGTGCCAAATTTCGTTGAGTTTCTTGCGGTAACAAAAAAGCTGTTAATATATCCTTTTTTTAAATATAGTCAAAAATATAAAAATACTTAATAACTGCAAAAACAAAACATTCGCAACACTTATTTCCAAAAAATAAATTTATTCAAAATAAGTTTTAAGTAAACTCGTTTAATATTTGCTTTATTCCTAAGTATATCGTTAAACTATATTCAATTTGAGCTAACTAAAAAAACATAACTTTTCAGGAGAGCAAAAAAACCGTCGCATTCGCGTATTTTTAAATGTTTTGTCATTCGATCTTTTACAATTATAATTAATAATTACTACTAAATTTTACATGTGCCTTGTTTGTAAAAATTCGTATTATTCGCTGAGTAACAGCAGATAGCTCAACCTTTTTTATTTGAAATTAATCAACCTAAGCAGATAGCTCATTAAATATAGACTTTAAAGCTTTATAACTTTTTAACGGATGATGATAAAAATATGATTTTGGTACCATATTTCTCAGTTTTTTAAGCCCTTCCAGTACAGGTGTTAAAAAATACTTTTAAGTTTTTTTTTAAATCATCGATTTTTGCGCGCTTTATCGCCATTATTTGGAACCTTCATGAAGCTTGCGAAAAATGTCATATCACTTGTGTTTGCTGTACAATCGAATGGGCAAAAAAAATATGCAAAAAGTTTAACCGTTTTTGCTCCGCATCGAAATAAGGGTCAAAAACCGCGTTTTTAACCGCGGAAAGGAGTTGAAATTTTCCAAAAAAAAACTATGCCGTTATTTTTATTGATGGAAACCCCGTCTAAAAAGTGATAATATCAAAAAATTTAAATTTAAAAGTTTATTCTAGTAAACTATACTGTAGATAGCTCAAATTTTTATTTATAAAAAAACATGGTTTCACATAGCTCATCCTATTTTTGCAATAAAATAGTCTTAAAATAATTTTTTTGTTCTGAAATTAATACCATAGATTACACTTACGCCAACGAACATTTTGCCATCAAAAACTCATTTTCGTCAACCGAGCAGATAGCTCAAATTGAATATAGTTCCACGATATACCCCGTTAATAACAAAAAACTTAAAAAAAAAATTTTTTTTGGGTACTTAAAATTTTTATTTTTTTTTTTTTTCGTTTTTTTCAAAAACTTAGTTATTTTTATTATTTTATCGTATAGAAAACAGTCCAGGATGTTAAAAAAAATCAATAAAAAATAATTTCTAATTGTAAGTACGAACTTTTTTTATGTATCTCAAAAAAATTTTGGTTTTGATTTGGGATACCAACGAAAATCAAATACTGGTTTTAAAGCAAAATGGCCCACTGTATACTTATTTTATCGAATTATTTACTATAAATTTATGGTATACAATATAATAAATCCCTTTATATAAAAAAAACACTAAAATGTTGATGTATTTTTTAAATTTATTTACAGTAAATAAAATAAATAAAAAAAAATAATCCAATTTTAGATTTTTTTAAAAAAATTTTTTTTTTAACTTAAAAAAAAAAACTTAGCTATTTTTATTTTTTGATCTTATAAAACATAGTCAAAGCTACAAAAAAAATAAAAAACAAAAAAATTTTATTCACGAACTTTTTTTATGAAGGCCATTAAAATTTGGTGATTTTGGGGATTTTAGTAAAAGTCATAGATAACTTTTAAAGCAAAACGGCCCACGTACTGCATATTTTTTTTCTGATTTTTTATTATATTTTTACAGAATACTATATAATATATCGATATGTAAAGAAAAAATACTTAATATTGGATTTTTTTTCTAATATTTTTTCCATTAATAATATAGCTTTTGAAAAAATTAAATAAAGACACAAAAAAAACCTAACTTTTTTCCAACTTCAGACAAAAACTTAGTTATTTTTATTGTTTTGCCTTATAAATCATAGTCCGAGCTATCGAAAAAGCGAAAAAAATAATTTTTTGACTCACGAACTTTTTTTATGCATTCCATCAAAATTTGTCAATTTTTGGGAATTCGGTAGAAAAAATATAGATTTCAGAGCAATATAAAAATGTATTTTAAGATTAATTCTAAAAAAATGGAAATACAACATTTAGCTAATATATTAAAGTAACTTTTGCAAAAAAAAGTTCGTTGATTTCTTTAAAATTCGATTTTTCATAATTATTTTAGTAAACCTATAAAAATCAATTTTTAGGTTTTAACACAATAGCGTTGAATTTCCATACTTTAGCGCCCTCTTGTGGCAACATATGACTTCTTAAAAATCAGAAAAGTACATATTTCTTTTAGTTTACTATTAAACTGTAAAAATACAAAAAATCATCAACATTGAAGACATACTTTTTTTTTTGATTTTTGCCAATGAAACGAATCACTGTGCACTGGACCGATTTGGCTGAAATTTAAAATGAACTGGACCAGAGGAACGGCAAATATGTATGCCACACTTCAGCACCCTCCGAATTGCCGTTCGAAAGTTACTGTGTGTTTTATCTCGTAAATTCCAGAAAAACCCATGCCGAAATTCACTCATTTGCTTATAACTTTTGAACCACTGGACCGATTTTGCTGGATTGCAATACCAACCTGACCAGGTAAATGCCCAACATATATGCCGAACTTCAGGAGCCTCCGTAAAGTCTTTCAAAAGTTAGCGTGTTTTCAACAGACAGACAGACAGACAGACAGACAGACAGACAGACAGACGGACAGACGGACGGACGGACGGACGGACGGACGGACGGACGGACATCGCTAGATCGTCTTAAAATCGATCGAGGATCATGAATATATATACTTTATGGGGTCCTAGACCAATATTTCGAGGTGTTACAAACGGAATGACAAACTTATATATACCCTCTATCACTAGAGTGGAGGGTATAAAAACTGAAAAAGGGCAATTTCCCCCGATACAAATCGACCACCCCTAAAAATGAGTTTGGGCCACTAAAAAAATACGTGTCGAATTAATTTTCGTTCTGAACAACATATTCAAATTTCATGAAGATCGGAGGGTCACACCAGGGAGACTCTTCATGGTAGTGATAGAGGGTGTATATAGGTTTGTCATTCCGTTTGTAACTCATCGAAATATCGGTCTGGGATCCCATAAAGTACACTAAGAAAATTATGTCATTAAGTGTTTGTAGATTAAAATCGCGGATTTTTTTTTAATAAATTTTTTTTTTTCAAAAGCAATTTCCTTTTAAATAAAGTTTTTTGAAATTGTGGAGGGTATCACTACATTCGGCAAGGCCGAATTTAACTTTTTTACTTCACTCAGAAAATTATGTATGTTACTACACCGTGAACCTATATTCAAAATATGCCAACTCAAATTTGATCGAAATGAGTTTCCGATGGCAAATAGCTCCCCTATGCAATACCCATCTGTGATAAAAATTTCAGTTGTTGTTTTACATCCATTTTTGTAATTCTGCTATCTCAAAGTACATATTTTTTTGGCGAAAATAACTGCCAACTCCCATTGTAAATTTCCAAAAATTTTAATTTTTATTAAGTTCGGTCTGAGTCCATATTAATTATTTCTGAGAAATAATAATTGTTGTACAATAAGAAAATCTGGAAAAAATCAAGTAACAGCACAGGCTAAGTGGAGATGTCGACAGCTTTCGGAAGATGCCACCCTTCCATCATCAGCACTCCTTCGATTGCCACACACTTAATGTGTGTCAGATTAAAATTAACCATTTAAATGAAACTTTTGGAGAATTTAAGAATTGGAATTACTCCTCTTTGTGTTGAATAACCCGTATTCACCATCAATTCGTGTTGTATTCATTTGGCAGAAACTTAATCCATCTTAACTTTTAACAGAGTTGTATTTTTCCCATTGTTAACCCTTAGTAGTACTTTTCAAGTCCAAAAATTTTCAAAATTTAAAAAAAAAAAAATTAGATTACAAATCAAATTGCATTTGCCATGCTGAACACGAATCTTGTAAAGATTTTGATATCTAATGGCTAGTTTTCGAGATATTGCCATTTTGAAAATATCGGTAAATAGTGTTTGCAAAAAAAAAATGCTTATACATATGGGGCATTCCATGTCAAATCGGACACTTTGATTTTTTTTGTCTTAGATTTTCCCGATTTGTTTACAGTTTTGAGTACCCTTCGAAAACTCCTTCGTGGTAGATTTTAAATTTTTTTTGATGACCCGTTCAAAAGATATCGAATTTTTAAAAATTGGTAGTTTGTTCCTTTACTCAAACTTCTTTTACTCATAACTTCTTCAATAATGTTCCAAATTGCAATTTTTTTTTTTCAAAATATTTGTTTTTCTGCGTACTTTAAAAAAAAAAATGCAAAAAAAAATCTTAAAAGCGCTCTAGTATGCGATTTTTAAGTTTTAAAATTTAAAACTCATTTTTTGAAATGTTTGTTCTCTTCAATTTTTTTGAAATTTTTTTGTGTAAAACTTCTATCGATTCTACAAATCTCTTGTCCAGGAGGATCGTGGGATAAGGATTATTACTATTTTTTAAAATTTTTGGAAAAAATGTTATTGTGATTTTCCAATCTTAAAATCATTTCTGTTGCTCCATTGGTGCGTCATAGAGGGGTCATTTTCAAGACCAAACCCCATTAATTTTTACGTCTAAACATTTCTTCGGAACAAACTAATACCCTATCTTCAATTTCTAAGGGGATCCCACACAAAACGACTTTTTTAAAATTTGCTCCAACCGCTCTAACTGTCCTAAATTTTTTTTTTTTTTTTTTGCCCTTAGAGCAATCAAATATATGACCCTTAGAGCAATCAAATATCTGACCGACATACAATACTTTTTTAGTCCAAACATTTTCTCTGAACTTACCTACCCTCTATCTCTAATTGTTAAGGCGGTCCCCATACAATTTTTTTTATTTTTTGTAAATTTGTTTTATTTAATCAGCTTCTACCGGTCCAATGTGCGTCCGAGAGGGGTCATTAGTGAGACCGACCCCCATTTATTTTTACCCTACAACATTTTTTTAAAATATACCTACGCCCTATCTCCACTCCACTTTTATAAAAATGTAATTTTGTATGGGAGCCTACTTATGAAGTGGAGATAGGGCGTAGGTATATTTTAAAAAAATGTTGTAGGGTAAAAATAGATGGGGTCGGTCTCACTAATGACCCCTCTCGGACGCACCATTGGACCGGTAGAAGCTGATTAAATAAAACAAATTTACAAAAAATAAAAAAATTGTATGGGGACCGTCTTAACAGTTAAAGATAGAGGGTAGGTGTGTTCAGAAAAAATGTTTTTACTAAAAAAATATTGTGGGTCGGTCATACATTTTGTTGCTCTAAGGGCACTATTAGGGCAGTTAGAGCGGTTGGAGCTAAAAAAATGTCGTTTTGTGGGAGCCCCCTTAGAAATTGGAGATAGGGTATTAGTTTGTTCCAAAGAAATGTTGATACGAAAAAATTATTGGGGGTTGGTTTTATAAAGGACCCCTCTATGACGTACCATTCGAGCAGTAGAAATGATTTTAAGATTGGAAATTAAAATTACAATAAATTTTTTCAAAAAATTTTAAAAAATAGTAATAATTGTTATCCCACTATCCTCCTCGGCAAAAAATTTGTAGAATCGATAGAAGTTTTACACACAAAAATTTCAAAAAAATCGAAAAGTACAAACATTTTCAAAAATGAGATTTAAATTTTAAAACTTAATAATCGCATACTAGAGCGCTTTTAAGAATTTTTTGGGATTTTTTTTTTAAAGTAGGTAAAAAAACAAAAAATTTTGAAATTTGGACCATTATTGAAGAATTTATAAGTAAAAGAAGTTTGAGTAAAGGAACAAACTACCAATTTTTTAAAATTCGATATCTATTGAACGGGTCATCAAAAAAATCTGAAAATTTACCACGAAGGAGTTTTCGAAGGGTAATAAAAACTGTAAACAAATTGGGAAAATCTAAAAAAAAAAAATTTCTTAAAGTGTCCGTTTTGACATGGAATGCCCCATATATATTTATGATCCTCGGTCGGTTCTAAGAAGATCTAGAGATGTCCGTCCGTCCGTATGTCCGTCGGTCTGTCTGTTGAAAATACGCTAACTTTTGAAAGACTTTACGGAGGCACCTGAAGTTTGACTTATATGTTGGCCATTTATCTGGTCAGGTTGGTATTGCAATCCAGCGAAATCGGTCCATTGCACTATGGTTTCGCAGACCACTTTTCTTGGCCAAAATTCAATTTTCTCAAAATTGCTGTTTTGAAAAATCACTTTGTGATCAAACAATAAACACTTCAAAGCAACAGAAAACATATTTGTTTTTTGTATATACTCATTTACCTTTATAATACAACAGATTAAAGTTTAAGTTTTACAACAAATCTAGGACAAGAAAGAAAACATCTTATTTTTTTAAACTTTTCAATAATTTTTTTGAGTTTAAATACAAAAAGTTTCTCATAATATTATACATGGAAAACAAAGTTGGAGATTAGTATTACAATAATTTTAATTTCAAATAGTGTAAAAAAATTGGCATCATTTATAAAAAAAATAAGTAGTTCATGCAAACCAGAAAAAAAATTAGTGGTAAATAAAACATAACTTTAGATGGGCCTACAAAAAGTTTTTAGCAAAATTTAGCTATCAGTCCAAATCAGAATCATAGATTGGGATCAGGACCACATTTCCACATCGTCAGATGATGCTAGTTTTTGCTAGTAAGTGTACTGGAAGAACATTTCCAGAACACTTTTTCCATTAAAATTCAACCCAAAAACGAATTATGTAACTAAAAAAAAAAACAAAAATTAGTTAAGTGCCCTAAAATGTTAATATTTAAAAAATAATGCTTTAAATGATAATAATTTTCAACACGAACCCTATTTCAAAAATAAAAAAAAAAAATCGTTTTGGTAATTTTGGCCAAGAAAAGTGTCCATCGAAACCATAGTGCATTGGTTCAAAAGTTATGAAAAAAAAGAGTGAATTTCGGCAAGGGTTTTTCGCGAATTTACGAGATAAAAACACGATAACTTTCTAAAGGCAATTCTGTAAATATTTTACAACACATTTTTGTCACTCAAAAATATTTTAACACTAAAACAAAAAAAAATACACTCAAAAAAAATTTTACACTCAAAAAAAATTAGTAAATTATTTTTTTTTTTTTTCAAAAATTAATAAAAAAAGGTTTTTACACAAAAAAAAAATAATTCTGATCAAAAATGTTATTTCTTTCACGTTAGTAAATGTACTGTCACTTAAAAAGGGCATTGTGAAGGGTATTCATAGATTCGGCCAAGTCGAATTTAACTTTTCTACTTGTTTTTATATAAAAAGAGAATATTAAAAATGTATTTTTTTCATTCTTACTTCATTTTAAAAAACAGTTTTGCATATGTATGTAATTGTAAACTTAATAGTACTTACCCAAATAGGTACTATTTGTTAAAACCCAAAAGATTTTTAATGGATCCACCATAACTACAACACCTGCCGCAACAAAAACTCCAGTCGCAGCAACAACGTATAGTAGTACTACGTTGATGAAGGAGACGATGATATTGTTATGGCCAAAAAACAGCAACAAAAACAACGACAACGACAACAATAAAAATAATTTTAATAGTACTTGCTGTTGTTGTTGCTGCTTCTGTTGTTTTCGTTTTATTACTAGCACTTGGTATTGTCTTGGTTTTTGTACACGTTGAATAATAAGAGCGATGATGAAAACGGAGGTAAAATAATGTAAAATAATCAACAGAACAAACACTTTAAACGTCTTTAAACAATGAATAAAATAACAATAAGATGGCGAATATGGCCAAGATGTTGCTGTTGTTTGTAAAGTTGTTAATGTTGAGGTAAAATATTGTAGAAAATAATAAACAGCAGCGGTAGATAGGGTGGTAGCAGCAGCAGGAACTATGTTGTTGATGGTAATAATGATGCCGCTGATAATAATCTGAATATGTTGTTTTGTGAAGTTGCTTGTATTGTTGTCGTTTTTCTTAATATTTCTATTGTTGACTGTTAGTCAACAACTATCAGCAATATAAGGTGATGTAAAATTAAAGTTGCTATTGTTGTGGTAGTAAGTGTTGTTGATATTATTGTTGATAGTCAAAATCGCATAAAATATTATTAAATTGTTAAACAGTAATTTTAAAATTTTATTATTTTGAATTGCGTGTATTGCTGAACTTCTTGAATATCCTTGGCAGTTGTGGGATTGTAAGAATTTTTTTAGAATTTTTATAAATCTTTGTGGATACAATTTATTTGTAGTTGCTGTAGTTTTTTCAGTTGTTAGGGTTCGTTTATTGCTTGAATTGTATGTCTTTAGATTTTTAAATTTATTTTCATTACTAATTGGTTTCATAGTCAATTATTTTTATTTTTAATTACTTTAACTTAAATTAACACTGTTGAACATTTTAAAAAATATTAAATTAAGATTTTATTTTAAGTTATAAGTTTTTAATAGAATTTCATATAAAAATAAGTGTTTTAGGATCGTAAATATTGCCATATACTCAAACAAATATATCTCAAACAAAATATTTCGGTTGTACCAATCTAAAATTCGGTTGTTGCTATTTTAACACCGTCCGACAGCCAATATTAAACATGAACCGGATGTTAGACGTCTGAAAGTAGCGAAAAAATGGAGTAAATCTGCATTTACAGTTATAATTTCGTGATCCTGTTTCCTTTTAAAAGGACTTCAAAGTTTTAAAGGATACATTTTGTAAAATATTTTTGAAATATTTTTGCTTGTCCTAGGATGACACTGGTGATGGCAAATGAAAGAAGAGGACCTCCCCTAAGTTTTTAATTTTTCTATTTTTCCATATCAGGACAAACGGATATGAATAAAGTCATTAGAAAAAAGGATACAATTTTAAAAGAAAGTAACTGACCTACTTTTTCCTGATATGTAAAAATAATAAAATAAGAAAATTAGGGGAGATCCTGCTCTTTCATTTGATATCACCTTAAATATGCTAGGACAAATATAAAATAAAATTTAATCCTCTAAAACTTTAAAATCCTTTTAAAAGGAAACGGAATCACGAAAGGAAAAACTGTATATGCAGTTTTACTAAATTTTGTCTCCAGTTCCAAATGTATTTTATCAAGTTCGTGTACAACGACTTTTATCATTTTTGTCGGACGGTGTAATCGGTTGCGATAATCAACTGTTATAGAAGTTTCTAGAGTTGTCAACTATTCGACATATTCCGTAAACCAGTTTTCGAATAGTGAGAAAACCCGTCATTTTTGAAAATCAGTTTTTCGTTTTTTTTAGTAAAAAAACCGGTTCGAATAACCGTTTTTATCATAAAAGCATTTAAAACATGAAAAACAATGCTTTAACTTGCATTTATCAACCAAAAATTTAACTAAAATGTATTTTCTAATACTTGGCAATAACACTTGGAAATTAATACTCTGAATTCTTCGTTCCAAGAAAGTTTTTAAAAAATCCTATAAAGTAAAAAAAAACATTATTTCATAAGTAATAAAACGGTCCAATTTGACAATGAGCAAAAAAACAGCTCTTTGAAATTTTTTGGGCCCTACACAGTGGGTTCGATGGTACCCAAAATGGCGATTAATTCAGATAAGCAGTAGTTTTAGAATATTATATTTTTTTATTGATGACATAATATAAATACGTAAAAATACACATTTTGGAAAAAAAAAAATTGGAAAAAAATTTTTTTTTAACCTGTTAGGCGTTTTTTTGTTTTTCGGAAAAAGGGTCATAGTTTACAATTTTTGCTGTAACTTTGGAATGAAAAGCGATAAATTAATAAAAAAAAATGGAAATTAAAGTGCACATAATGTGCTGTCAAAGTAATTAAAGAAAGAACGCATAATATGTATTTATATTATTATAATTTTTTTTTTAAATCCAATTTTTGTTTTTCACAAAATCTCATAAATGTACAAATTTATCTGAAAAAAGTGATTTATGGGAATATTATAGTTTTTTATTAAGGAATTATCATAAATGCATAAAAACACAGCATTTTAGAAAAAAAAATTTAACAAAAAAATTTTTTTTTTTATCTTTTAGTCGTTTTTTATGTTTTTGGAAAAAAGCACGAAACCCTTGAACATGTAATAAAGCTACAAAAAACAAATGGAGGAGACGTTTTTTTCGCGTAGGGGGGAGGGCTTACCGGGAGACTATGGGGGACACCTTCCCCTCGCGATAAACGATGCCAAAAAAATAGATGTCAGTTTTTGCACCTAATTAATACAAATTTATCATTATTTAAATTATTTTTTCTATACACGCCCCCAAAAAGGGGCGGGCCGAAAAAATTGGCATTCCTGATCCCCTTGGTTCAAATTCAGGTCGATGAACTTCATATGGCATTAAAATGTTTCATTTATTGAACAAATATACAAATAAAACTTGTAAAAAAAATATTTTTCTGGGGTAGTTTTAGTTCTTCAAGGGGGAACTTTTTCCCCCCTGGTCCGATTTTGCTCGTTCAAGAACTTAACCAGCCTATGATCATTATACATATTTGTGACAAACTTCAGGATTCTAGCTCTTGTTTTATGTACTTTATGGTGTGCTCAACAACAGACGGAAGGACGGACACACGGTTAGTCACAGAATGTCTTAGAATCGATCAGTGATCAATAATATACACTTTGTTGGGTACTAGACCCATATTTCGATGCGTTACATATGGAATGACAAAGTGAGTGTAAGCCCATACTGTAGTTGAAGGGTATGAACACACATATAATGAATTTGTTTAATAAATGATATCCAGACTTTTTACACAAAAATGGGAATAAAAAAAAGGGCCGGGCATTGTCCGTACTTTTTTTTCTTTTAAATAAAAGCTGATATCCTATACTTTTTTAAAATCCACAAAACTAAATCCAACTATTACTAACTTAATATGTGTGGCCCATTAAATATGGAAAATATCCCAATTTTGGACCCTTTTTAAAAAAATTATTAAAAACATTGAGACACAATTTTTATAAACAAAAAAAATTTAATAATTTAGCTTAAGCCCTGTTGTTGAAGGTTCCATTATAAAAGATTTTCTTTTAAAAGACTTAATACCACTAATAATCGCTTAAATTTTAAAAAATTTAAATTTTTTTACTTTTTTCAAAAACTGCAATAATTTGTTAACTTTGACAGCTCACCGAAAAAAAAGTAAACAACTTAGTTGAATGATTTTGATAACCAGTGTTGCAGAATTTTATCTACTTTTACCCCATACCAAATTTTATAACAAAAACTTCATTTATAAATTTCAATTAATCGCCACTTTGGCATCATTTGAACCCAATGTGCCCTGGTTCAACAAGGGTTAAAGATGTTTTTCAAGAAAACTTTGCATAAATGTATTATTGTTCATTATTTGAAGACATGCACAATCTTAGAGTGAGGAGTTTTAAAAAATTTAAGAACTTTTCTCTGAAATTTCATTGGAGAATACTATTAACCGCGTGCCGGCAAGGGTTAACGTTGTCCCAAAAGCCTATTATTTTATATCAGATTAATTATGGTCCAAAACAATCATTTGAAAATGTCTGTTGGTGAATTTTGAGTAAAATGTAGCCTACAGCTATAAACTAGACAAAAATTTTGATAAAAACACATTTTCTTGAAATCCGGTAAATTCAAATTGCTCCACAGACTAACTGGATGAAGGAATTTAACCAAGAATTTTTTTGTACAGTCCCTGGAATGTATTCAATGAAATCAAATGGATAAACTAATATATATTGAAATTTTGTTTCATTAAACTTTTAAAATTGTGAAAAAGTATTTTTGAGCTCCATGCTAAGAATGTGCGTTTTTTTTTTGGACTCACGTTTGGGTAGGTTATCGATTTCCGAAAACAATAAAAAAAAATTTTGTGAATATTTACGAATTAATTTTATACAAAAATTTTTTTTATACCCTCCACTCTAGTGATAGAAGGTATATATAAGTTTGTCATTCCGTTTGTAATACCTCGAAATATTGATCTAAGACCCCAAAAAGTAAATATATTTATGATCCTCGATCGATGTTAAGACAATCTAGCGATGTCCGTCCGTCCGTCTGTCATTCTAAGACCCCAAAATATATATATATATTTATGATCCTCGATCGATTTTAAGACGATCTGGCGATGTCCGTCCGTCAGTACGTCTGTCTGTCTGTTGAAAACACGCTAACTTTTGAAAGACTTTACGGAGGCTCATGAATTTTGGGATATATGTTGGGCGTTTACCTGGTCAAGCTGGTATTGCAATTCAGCGAAATCGGTCCCGTGGTTCAAAAGTTATGAGCAAAAGACTGAATTTCGGCAAGGATTTTTCATGAATTTACGAGACACGGTAACTTTCGAATGGCAATTCTGAGAGTGCTGAAGTGTAACATATATATTTGTCATTCCACTGTCCCGGTTAGTTTCAAATCTCAGCCAAATCGGTCTAGTAGTTATTAGCAAAGTTATAGCAAGTTATTAGCAAAACCCTGAATTTCAGATTGGTTTCACATAAAATTCACGTGTTGAAAACCCCGAGTTTTAAAAAACAAGCTTTAAAAACAATTATATGCCACAAAATTACTTTACAGTTTTTTTTTGTCACACAGAAATACCCAATTAGAAATGTCGTTAAGACATCTCAAAGACTTCCTTATGACAATGTCAGTGTACTTGCTGACTGAAAAATCTCTGACCATACAAAAAACCTCATGACACGTCCTGACTTTTTCAAGTATTTTGTCAAAATTCCTCGCCGACAAGTAAGCAGGTAGTCAATAGTGCTGACTACATTATGACATTTACATAGTACGTCTGAGATCGTTAAAAAATTTGAAATTTATTAATCACGTCTTTTAATTTACACTACTTACTATTTTTATTTGTCTATTTCTTAAATTTAATTTTTTAAAACTTACTATTTTTATCTGCCTCACTTTGTCCGCGAACTCAGAACCTTCTGTTCACTGGTCTAGCACCTTACCCCTTTAGCCAAACTTTGATAATAAATGTGTTTATTTAAAAACAAATTTAAATTAATTTATTATTTGAATTGTCCTGTTATATACATTTCGTCGAATGAATTGAAAAATGCTACAAAATAAATTTTTCTTCCTCAAATATAAAATTTTTTTAAATATTAATGGGAACTTGGCTTCATCCTATTTAACAAGATTTTGTTAGAGTTATTTAAACATATTTTTGTTATTTTTAATATTATTTATACAAAACACAAAAAATTATTTACCAAAAAAATATTGTTGGAGCCCTTTACAATTATGGTGACGATATATTCAATTTATTTTGTTTTTGACAAATTTGAAAATATTATGATTTCAAAATATATTTTATTACACACAATTTAAAGTTGTGGTTGGCCTAGTTGTCTAGCAGGTTCGACAGCTTACGTGTTGTAGATTTTTGGCCTTGGTTCAATCCCCGGTCGCGGATTTTTTTTAAAATTTTTTTTATTGTTTTAAGATCAATTCAATTTTATTTTTTTAATTACAAAGAAAATTCAAAGAGTTTTAAAGGATTAAAAAAAATAACATCGATTTTACATCGGAAAAATTTTTTTTAGTGATAGGTGGGATTTGCTTTATAATTGTCAGCATTAATTACACGATTTTTTCAAATTGATAAGACAACTTATATGACAAGTCAGTACATTTATAGAACTTGAGGAGCTCCGACAAAAATTATGACATATCATTAAGTTGTCTTTAGTAAAATGTATTCACTTGCTGACTTCTACCTGATGAATCATTACTGACATTGTCTTGAAGACAAAATTTCTAATTGGGTAGTTTTAACCGTTCTGAATAACCGATAAATTTATTAACCGCGGTTTCGGTTATCAAAAATTTAATAACTGATCGGTTTCGGTTATTTTTGGTTATCAGTAAAAATTTTATTCAGGTGGAACAACTTTATTTTTAAATAGTTTTTTATTAGAATCGAATTCAGTTTAAATTACCATTTTGGTTTAGCTTCCGCTTATGTCTTTTAAAAAGCAGAATTCAATTTAACTTCCAAAGATTAAATGGTTCCTCATCTTCAGAACTGGATAATTCTTCATCAACTGGATATAAAAGTTTAAGTTATCTCGTAAGTAAAGTAAAAATTTTAAATTAAAAAAAAAATTATAATGTCATTATAAACTGTATTTTAATTGCGACGAACAATCTAATTTATCTGAAACTTCAAACTTCTAAAACTTGTCTCAACTATTTTGTTGTGTTTTTTCCGAATTGCGTAAACATTAAATTAGTATAGACCTAAAATTGGAAAATTTGTCGTTGGATCGTTCATGGATTTTGACAGATATGCCACGTTCCTCTAGTGTTTGTCCATTCATTCATACCCAGTCGGTAAAAAAAATAACTCCTGACATACTGCTGACCATCCTTTTATAAAATTGCTTACATCTTCATAAATTTTTTTGAAATGTCCCCAATGACAAGTCAGCAGCTGTCTAAAAGCATTGTTAGTGGCCACCGATGCTGGTGGACACGAAAACCATAAAATATGTATGTAAATAGTTGTTAATTTAAATTACTTTTTTTAATGCCAAAAGAATGTAAAAAATTTATAAAATTAATAAAATTCGGATAACCGAACATATATTGGACGGTTTCGGATTCGGTTTTCAGCTTCAATAACCGCGGTTTCGGTTACGGTTTTAACCGAAACAGATACTCTAGTATTGGGCTGGTTAAGTTCGAACATGGCCAAAATCGGATAAGGGGGAAAAAGTTCCCCTCTTAAGAACTAAAAAAAAACTCTAAAAAAAAGCCATTTTTTATAGGATTTTTGTACTTTTGCTTAGCAAACGAAATATTTTCATGTCAAAAGAAGTTCAAAGTCTTGCAGTTGGATCAAGGAAAGTTGTCTCCCCCCCCCCCAAAAGACGCCCTGTTTTTTTTAACGTGTTGGAGGGTATAAAAGATTCGGCAGAGCCGAATTTAACACTCTCACTTGTTTTGTACTATTTTATTTAAAAAAAAATTGTTTTTTTTTAATTATTTATTTTTAAAAAAATATTGTTTTTGATTTATTTTTTTTATGTATAGCATTAAAAATTTTAATTGTTTTTAAAAAAATTTTAATTGCATTTTAAATTTATATAATTAAAACTTTTTTTTTTAAATTTTAATTATTTTTTTTTTAATTTATACTCTCAAAAAATACGTTAGTAAAAAAATTTGTAAAGTGGTCTGTATCTCAACTTTACTACTTTTTTACTAAATTCTACTAAAAATCAATTTTTAGTAATTCTTTTTAGTAAACTCGCTTTACAAACTATTAATTTTATACTGATTTTTTAATAATTTTTTCAGTTGATTTTTTAAAAATTATCGTACTAACTTTTGATAATTATTTTGTAAATTTTACAATATTAGTTAGTAAATTTCGTTTTTTTTTCTCTAGAAAACCAATACACTATAATTAAAAAAAAAATTATTTTATTAAAATATTTGGAAATTAAAAAAAAAAATAAATAAAAAAAATATATTATTAGTTATTTTTTTAACGATAAAACTGCGCTTTGATGAGTATGAATATGTTTATTATTTTTAATATTCATTTGCGCTTCATTAGTTTTTTTTTTTTTCAATTAAAAAAAAATATATATTAAAACAAAATAGAGAAAAGAGAAGACATGCAAAATTTAAAAAACAATGCCGACCTTTTCAAATGGAAAATTTCCATAATAACATCAGTTTTTTTTTTCTTTCTTCTTTACTTGCGGAATTTTTTTGTTTATGCTATCCACGAATATTTTTTTCTCACGCACATAAAGGGTTGATTTTTGTGTAATTTACTTTATGCCTTTCTTTAAATATTTTAGTCACAAAATAACATTCGATCGGTGAACATCGACGGGTAAAATGAATAAAAAAATGTACAAAAAAAACATTACAACAAAAAAAGCATAGCAGGTAACCAAATCATAAAGTATTTTTTGTTTAAGATTATGTAACTCGTTTTTTATTTTTAGAATAATAAAGCAAAATAGGAAATGATGACAACAGGTAACAATTGTATATTTATGTGATCTATTTAAAACATTATGTTGATATTTTTATTTTAGTTTACCGTACACCAATTTATTCAACATCAATCTTCAAAGAATTAATTTTATATGGTAGTATGTATATTTTGTATTAAAAAATGTCCCGGCTAAAAATAAATGTGTATGTTCATATATGCTTATATATAGATCTTTATATGATCATATATGAAATATATGGAAACATATATGTGACCATATATGCAAGAAACGATCCCATATATGTGGCCGTATATAAAATATGTGCCATATATGATATCATATATGGAAACATATATGTTATCATAAAATGTTAAATTTTAGTGCATGTGTATGAAAATATCAATCGGAATTACAAAATAAAAGTTTTGTACGATTGAAATTATATTTTATTACCATATTTATATCTTAATACCGATTCGTATCAATAATTTAAAAAATATTGTTTCCTAGTTGCAAAATATTCTGATTAAAAAAGTTACTTTTACATAAAGAAAATGGAAAAGGTAAGTTTTTATTAGAATTTTAAATGAATTTAAAATTTTAAAATCATATGTATTATTTTTTTCCAGTTCATCGTCATAACAAGTATAAGCGTGGACATTTTATTCCAAAACAAGATCATATTCAAAATGAGTAAATGAACATATGTCGCAAATACAATAATATAGAGTGCTTTGATGTTGAAGAAAATTAAACTACGCAGCTTCGTTAATCTCGTGCAACTTCGTGGAGAGGGCATATGCACCACCATTATGTTTTCACTACGATTGCAATACTGCAAACTATTTTGAAATCCCTTAATGTCGCCATAACAAATTGGAAATGATAGATCGTATAAGCAGTTTTGAGGCCGAGCAACGTTAAGCTCACTCAACTTGGAGAAGAGGACATATGCACCACCAGAAATGTTATCACTACGATTCCAACACTATAAATTATTTTCAAATCCCTTATTGTAGCAAATTGGAAATGGAAAGAACGTATGTATAAGAAATTTAAAGGCCGAGTTACTAGAAAATTCAACCATGCGGAGGTACGTTAAGCTCGCTTAACTTGGCGCAGATTGCATATGCACGACCATAACGTTATCACTACGGTTCCAACACTACAAACTATTTTGAAATCGCTTACTATCGCCATAGCAAATCGAAATGAAAAGAACGATCAGTTTTAAGGTTGAGTAACGATTTAGGAAGGACAACGTTTTTATACAATTACAAGAAAGCTGTCTATAAGCGAAAGTGACAATCTGGCACATTGTCACCATGATGTAAGTAGAAATAGTTATTATCCCAGTCCTTCAAATATCCTTACAAACATGATGTAAGTAGAAATAGTTTTATCCCTATCCTTCAAATATTCTTACAAACATAACCCAGCAAGATAGAATACATACTACTGAATATATTGCTTTTAATCGAAGTCTTAAGTAATTATTTCCTTGCTATGAATTTTGATGCATGCATTTAGTAGTAGCAAGTTCTTTTTTGCTGGAATAAAAAAGAAATGTGTAATAATTTTTAATATTTTTTCAGATGGATTTCTGAAAGACAATATATCTTTCCTTAAAAAGTATTCCATAGTCTTTAGCATCCAATTGGCTTAAGCATCACATTGTCTTAACAAAATACACTCCAACATGTATGTATGTAACTAGCAGTATCTAGCCAATCTTTAAAGGTAGATAATTGCTTCGTTAAATGACATCCGTGTTATCATTAACCTATTAGCACCAAATGCTATCGTTGGTAATACTTTAATACAATAAAAAGTCTAGAAATATCTCAAATATTAATATTATTTTATATCCTGTTTTAGATTTTGACTATAAATATTGTAAAAAAGAGGCTTATACCATAATAAAAACGCTGAGTCTGAAGATAATCGGAATTAACACTAAAACAAGAAAACACAAAGGAAATCAACGTTCCTTTCGATATCAATTGAAAAACTTGATATATAAGATCTTTTATGTTCAATTTATTTTGTTGACTTTAAAAATGTATTCTCATATCTATAAGTTAAATTATTTATTTTTATATGGTCACCAAAAATGCAAACGATAGTAACTAAAAAATGAAAATCATAAAATTAAAGGGTTATGAAAACACCAAAATTAATAAAAAAAATATTTTTAATTTTAAATTATACTTATGTACACCGCTTGCAATTCTGGTGAATATATATACATAATAATCTATTACATATAGTTTAAAATGAAAAAAAATAAAAAAAATATGAAAAAGAATGTAAAACAAATTGAAAACAACATCATATATGATCCCATATATGATTCAATATATTATCCAATATATGATTCAATATATGATCTAATATATGATCACATATATTGGATCATATATGACCGTGTCTTATATAAGCGCCAATTTTGGAATATGTTCATATATGAGACCATATTTGATACTATATATGATACTGTATATGGTCTCATATATGATATCATATATGATTATATACAACATTTTTAGCCGGGGTGTTCAATATTTTCTCTTTTTTAGATCGAAAATTCTAACAAAAACTGACTTGCATGGAAATAGTTATTGGCGACAACAAGCGCAATACGCAATTTACATGATGTATACAAATACCAAAAATTAAAAATACACAATTTACAATTTTATTACAAAAAAAGTTAATATTATTTACAAACGCGTTTTAAAATCCATTTTACAAAAATTGTACAGAAAAATTTAGTAATACTAATTTTTTTAGTATTTTTAAGATTACTAATTTTTGAAAACCAAAGTTTGTAATGGTAACTGAAAAAGTTACCATTTTCAATTTGTCGGGCACAAATTGAAAACTTTATTAGTAATGGTAACAGACTTTTTTGTAAGGAATACTAACAAATTTTTATGAGTGTAGTATTAGGGTTTTAATTAAATAAATATTCATTTATTTTTAATTAATGACATACAAATATTTTTAATTTATATTTTATTTATATTTTTATTTTTTTAATTTATCATTTTAGTGATTGGTCCGGATTTTATATATTCTTTTAATTAAATCTACGAATTTTTTAATTAAATCTTTTTTTTATTTTTTTCTGTGTATAAACTTGTCACTCCGTTTGTAACACCTTGAAATATTTGTCAAATACCCCATAAAATAAATATATTCATTAGGGCGGGTCGATTTCTATGGATAAAAAAAATCTGGAAATCGTTTAGCAAAAACAAATCTAGAAGAAATTCTAAGAAACTTTTCCAAAGAAACCATTGGTATAAAATCAAACCCTAACGACATTAAAATCCGTCCGTCCGTCTGTCTGTGTGAAACACGCAAACTTCAAATGTTAGCGGAAGAATGAAAAATACATATGGCAAGCTCCTGAGGCGTGGAGTATATATTTAGTATACTTCCAGTCAGACTAATACTAAATTTCAGCGAAATCTGGCCAGTGGTTAATAAGTTATTACCAAAATGGGGAATTGCAGATGGGTTTTATGCCGAAATCCAGTGTTTAGAAAAAAAAACGCTAAACACACTTTAAAAAAGAATGGTAAGTTAAAAAGAATATTTAAGAAACTATTTTGGTTACTCAAAAAAAAAACATTACACTAACAAAAAAAATATTACACCCAAAAAAAATTACACTCAAAAAAATTAACACTCGATATTTTTTTACAAAAAAAAAAATGTTTACTCAAAATAAATAAAAGACTGGTGTCAAAAAATATTCAGTTATCAAAAAATGTTATCGAACACAGCTTTTTCCTCTCTGATATGCAACTCTCCAATTTCAACCCACAAAAGTATCTGTGTTTTTTTTTTGACAAAATAACAATTTCATTTAATGCGTACTAAAACATATCAAAAAATTAGCGAAATCGAAGGGGGTAGTGTCCGAAATTGAGCGATATGGCAAGGAATGCGCCATATATATTTTTTTAATTATTGCCGAAAAAATGTTCAAACAGTTGTATTTGTGTAAAATGTTGCTAGTTTACAATAAAACTTTATAAAAATAAAAAAAAAAAAAATACTTTTGTAACAATTACGACAACAAGAAAAAAAATATTTATAGTATATTTTTAAGCAACAACTTATTTTGAAATATGTCGGTGTATGTACACAACTATGACAACAATATCAACATGACTATGCAAGCTATGAAGGGATATGAGAATGAAAAACAAAGAAAAAAATATTGTTGCAACCAAAATGGTAGAACAATGCTGCTATCAGGTTAAACATTCTTTCATGGCACTTGAAAAACAAAAAAATATGAAAACAAAAAAAACTTTGTACTAGAGATAATAGCAAAAGTTTAAAAAACTTTAATAAAAACATTTAAGGCATTTATAAACGAAAATTAAATAAAAAATATTAAAGCATACATTTAGGTGCACTTTTATATATCTAATTAAAGTATAGTTTTAGGGTAAAATACTTTTAAAGCATTTATATACGAAAATTAAATTAAAAAAATTAAAGCATACATTTAGGTGCACTTTTATATATCTAACTAAAGTATAGTTTTAGGGTAAAATACTTTAAAAGGTCTTTGTTTTGTAATCAAAAAAAAAACTTTTTTTTTGCTCGACTTTGAATATGTAAATCGCATAATTAAAAGGATGTATAGAGGATAATTTTCTGAAAAAAATCTTTTTACCGTAAGTTTTTTACAGCTCAAACGTGTAATAAAGGGCATTGAGAAATCGACTAATTTGACTTTATATATTTTTCAACTGAAATTTTTTACCCTCAACCAATTTATACACTTAACACCAACATCACCATTTTATGATAAAAACTTTATCCCATAGTTGATTTTTTTTTGTTGTTATATCACATTTGCAAAACTTTTGTATTTGATTTTTTTTGCAATATTTTGTCACAATATCAGTTGCTCGTTACTTGGTCACATTCACCAGCAGATGTGAATTTTTTATGCATTTTTTTTTTTGCTAAACCTTGCGGCATTGTTTAGCTGGAGTATGAGTGCCAACATCCCAACTAGGTCACTTGCACAAAATTCATTTGAATTGCATTGGCTTAATGGGATTTTTTATATTTTTTTTTTCATTGTTTCAGTAACAATATCTCGTTACTAGCTGAAGTGAAAAGCAAAAGAGACTATTTGAATATCACGGGTTTCTATGAGAACGCAAATGTATTGTTAACACGGTGATTGTGCAATTTATATTAAAGGTTTTCAAAGTTTTTTTTTTTGTGTTGTGTTTTAAACATGAATGGAATTGAAGAGTTGAAAGGTTTCTTAGAAATTGTTTTATAATTTTAAAATTATAGTATATATTTACTAGATATACTTCAATGGCGTTTTCTTTTCTGAAAAAATGTCGCACTTTATCTGCCCTTTTTTTCTTAAATGCCTCATTGTGTACAGTAATGAAGAGATAATGAAGCGAAGCCACGTATACTTTTGATATGTAATGAAAAGCTTTTTGAACTGTATCTAACTGATCAATAAGTTATGCCAAAATACGGATTTTTTATTTTTTAAAAATAGAAATCGTTGCAAATTTACAAGGTAGAACATTAACAGAGATAACAAAGTGGGTTTCATAAAAATCTATTGGCAAACACCAAAGTTATAAAATGTCCCTAATATTTATTTAATTTTTTGTATGTTAAACACAACAAAATCGTTTATACCCGCCAAAATGTAAAAAAAAAATACAGATAGGTTTTTTTTGGGAGGGGGGATCGATGGAAGACGTTTGGGGGCTTTGGAGGTCACCCCTAAAGATAGATGATGTAAAATGGATTTATTATTATTCATGCAATTAAATAATCCAATTAACCATTATTTTAATACAAAGAAGTTTAATTACACGCCCACAAAAGGGGGCGGGTCAAACTTTTGTTTACTTTTTTTTAAATATTATTAAATTTGAAAGAGAGTTTATTCTGATTCGATTCCTTTTCATGTTCCCCATTATGAATTAACATAACAAGTACTTATGATAACTCTACTTTCTTTATTAGGATATTCTCCCATTAAATACTCATAGAGTTTCTTGCTTTCAAAAATTTTGGCAATTTTCAGGAATGAATTGACGATCGTTTCGGGGGTGTTCCAATTCCCCCATCATCAGAATTCTTTAGAAAATAAGGTAATACTGTTAGCATGCAAACATCAAATATTCATATTCTAAATAATCTCAACTTATTGTTAGTGAGAAAGCAAATATGATTTTCGAAGTTCCACCAGCATTACACCAAATATAATTTGAAAGAAACTCTATGAGTATTTAATGGGAGAATATCCTAATAAAGAAAGTAGAGTTATCATAAGTACTTGTTATGTTAATTCATAATGGGGAACATGAAAAGGCCTCGAATCAGAATAAACTCTCTTTCATTGCACAATTAAAAGGTCGAATAAATAACTAATTTTTATTATTTAATAAAAATTAAAACACACTTGGTAACCCTCTTGATACGAGAGAATTTGTTTTCTATAACAGAAGGCAAAAACAAAAACTGTATTTAACAACTACCGACGGTAGTATATGCAGTAACCAAAAAAACTTGCTTTCAAATTATATTTGGTGTAATGCTGGTGGAACTTCGAAAATCATATTTGCTTTCTCACTAAGTTGAGATTATTTAGAATATGAATATTTGATGTTTGCATGCTAACAGTATTACCTTATTTTCTAAAGAATTCTGATGATGGGGGAATTGGAACACCCCCGAAACGATCGTCAATTCATTCCTGAAAATTGCCAAAAATTTTTGAAAGCAAGAAACTCTATGAGTATTTAATGGGAGAATATCCTAATAAAGAAAGTAGAGTTATCATCATAGGCGTAGAAACGGGGGGGCTTTGCCCACCCCAGACTCGATTTAGCCCACCCCAGACATTTTTGCATTTAGCCCACCCCCGACAATTTTTCTTTTTTTTTTAAATTATTTAAACTTTGATATGCTTAAATCCAAAATTGTCAGGAATATTAATTCAAACTTTTACAAGTAGCAATAAGCTATTAGTTCTGCTAGTTGTGAAAGAAGTTTCTAAGATATGTGTTGAATAAAAACATGGTTACGAAGTGCAATGCTTCAGGAACGATTTTCAAATTTAGAAGTTTTAAATATTAAAAATGAAAAAAGAGAAATATAACGCTTTTTTAACTCTTTCCATTATAAATTGATTTTAATATACTAATAACACTACTCTACATAAATCAACTTTTTTTGCACAGAGTTCTAGGGTACATTTTCTAAATTATTTTGGCCTCCTAAACACGCCTTCTCGAGATATAGGCATTTTCATTTTTTATCGACCAAGCCCTCAAAACCGACAAATTTTTTAATATTTGAAAATTTTATGTAAAAGATATTCATAATTTTTTTTTATTCAAATTCTCAATAAAATTATCTAACTTTTGCAAGAAATCCGGACTCGGTGCGATCAAGGATATCATCAGGACATTCTAAGGAAGTTCAAGATGTCCTTTTTATGGTTACATTCTTATAAGTATCCGAATTTTGCAATAAATATCCTGTTCAAAGCAGATATGTAAAGTAAACACTCCAAGAAAAAGAACCTGGGCTTAAAATCCAAAATCCATTAAGTATAACTAGAAATATTTGCAAAAGAAATCAAAGTTTTGAACCAAATTTGCATATTTTTTCATAAATTTTTTCGTACCAATTTTTATGATTTTTTTTTTTTTTGGTAAAATTAAAAAAAAAAAAGATTAAAACACAATTTCCAAAAATGTTTGCCTAATAAACACTAATCGCCTTCTCGAGATATAGCCATTTTCAATTTTTGGGGACCAAATAAAAAAAAATATTAATATTAAAAAAATTTCGGTTTTGAGGGCTTGGTCCACAAAAAATTAAAATGCCTAAATCTCGAGAAAGCTATTTGATACAACTTTTCTGATGACAGATTCGTGTTCAGGAGGCCAAAAAATATGTTTTTTAGTTTTAATATTTTTTAATATTTTTGGAAGGGGAGGGGGCTTTTGCCCACCCCAGAATAATGGTCTAGCTACGCTTATGGTTATCATAAGTACTTGTTATGTTAATTCATAATGGGGAACATGAAAAGGCCTCGAATCAGAATAAACTCTCTTTCATTGCACAATTAAAAGATCGAATAAATAACTAATTTTTATTATTTAATAAAAATTAAAACACTCTTATTATTAAATTTATTTTGGAAAAAAAGAAAAATATTAAATACCTATCAAGAAAAGTGACCTGTCCTTTATGGGTCACCTGCCATGTCATACGAACCCAATTGACCTATCACAAACTTGACACATATCATAAAAAAGCACATATCAATTTTGTGAAGAAATGGCGCAACACCGGATACATCAATAGTGCCCCTAAACCTGTCCCCCAGAAACACAATATGTAACAAATCAGAGAAATGACTTCTTTTTTGGAATTTCGCTTGGTAATAGCATAAAAAAAAATACAATAAAAAAAAAATTATCCAAAAAAAAATTGGAGTATGTCTTTGCCTCCCTACAACCAGTTACACTTCGCAATCGTAGTGTATTTTGTCAAAAAAAAAATCATTTTTTGTTTTGACCGCTATTGGTGTCAAAATTCGCGGAATGTTTAGTACGTTAAGGTATATTTTTTCACTGAAAATTTTCAGATTTAGTCACATTTTTTCTTTTAAAACATTCAGAATTATACCAGCAGAAATTTTGCTGAACTGGCAGCAGGTTTTGGAAAGGAAACTCGAGTTAAGGAGCGCATCCAAATCTGCTGAATTCATGCATGATTCTCTAAGGCGATGTCACACTTTAGAGCGCTAGTTGGATACACCGGAAAAGCGCTCTTAAGATGCTCTGAATTCACATCCCTTTAGAGCGCTCAAAAAAATTGCTATAAAGATGCAGTGAATTCATATATATTTTAAGAGCTATTTAAGCAGAATAAAGATAAAGAAGATTTGACTATTTCTGAAATACAAATTACAAAATCTGAAATAATTGACTATTTCTGAATACAATTTGAAAATCTTAAATACAATTGACTAATTCTGAAAATCAGTTGACTCACTGAAAGCATTTGGAGGAAATATCGCCTAAGAGATTTCCAATTATATTTCGAAAATTTCAAATTATATTTCAGAAACTTCCATTTATATTTCAGATATTATCATTTTTTGTAATATAATTTGTATTTTCTGAAACTACAGTGGAAATAGTGTACTCAATTTTTTTTTCATTAAAAATGTGTTAAAGGTGCTATGACTGAAGCACTCTTTGCAGCGCTGATTAATGCGCAATAATGATGCAGTGAAGTCATGTGTCTTTGTCCAAAACTCATTTTTTATTCAAAAAGTGTTAAATACATATATTTAAATGGAAAGCATGTGTCAAATTTTATCAAAATATAATTTTATATTTTAAGTTTTATATAAAAAATCTTAACAAAAAATTTAAATTTTTTCCCCTTACTTTTACAGCATCCTCAAGAGCGCTCTTTGGATGCGCTTCGGTATAATATAAAAAAGATGCTGTGTAGCCAAAATCTCGATTTATTTTTGCTGGGATACTAAAAAAATTTTCAGATTTTTCCTTTAAAAATGTTCAAACTTTTTTTATGAAATATTTTTGGACTTCGTTTTACCAGGTGGTGAATAAAATGTGACATAATTATTTTTCAACAAAAATGTTTCTTCATAATTTTTTTTTTCACAAATTTTTTTTCCATAAATTTTTTTTTTCATAAATTTTTTTCTTCATCAAAAAAATTTTTTTCTTGTAAATTTTTTTTCACCAAAAATGTTGTTGTCATAAAATTTTTTTATCATAATTTTTTTTTGCGTGAAAAAAAAAATAATTTTTTCCATTTTTTTACCAAAACTCCTTTTTTACCAAGTCTAAACTTTTGACATAAAAATGTTCCATTTGTTTAAAAAATGTACAATAAACTAGTGAGAGTGTTAAATTCTTCGGTGCCGAATCTTTTATACTCTCCAAAATGTAAAAACAGTTTTTTGCACTTAAGTAATACACTCATTTACCAAATTTACAGCTCTTTTGGTTTGTACTGCATCTTGCTTTCCACAGACAGATGGACGGATGTATATAGCTAGAGTGTCATAAGAATGTGTATTTTTAAATTTTAGAGAATTCTATTTAAAGAAATCTATAAACTATTAGCAGCACATGAACTCAATTTGTTTCCTCGAAATTTAGAAAATTCCTAACTTTTAGTCAAAATTTACTAAACTGTAAGACAATTTTTGAATAATTTTTAGGGAAATTGCGTCCAAAAAGTATGTGTTTTTTTACCCTATACCACTCTGTGGTACAGGGTATACTGACTTTGTGCTGATGTTTGTAACTACCCGAAATATGTGTCCTAGATCCACTTTTATGTATACCGATCGACTCAGAATCACTTTTTGAGTCTGATTAGCGATGTCGGTCTGTCCAGCAATTATCAACCGATTTGGCTGAAATTTGATGCTTTAGCTTCATTTGGTTCAAGGACAAATCCTATTGAAATTGAAAAAAAAATCGGTCCATGTTTTGCTCTAGCCCCATACAAACGACCCTCCTAAATTTGGCTTAAATGCCTCTAACAAGCATAATATAACAGGTGTCCTTTTAGCACGTCAATGTATTTCGTATTCACAAATAATCGTTCCAAATTTTAAAGAATCGGACCAGTCCTACTTGTAGTCCCCATACAAAGCAACTTCCCGATATTCACATAAATGTCTCAAAATTTATGAAAACAGAAAATGTTGTGTTAAAATTTTGTTTGTAGACGTGAAACGTATAATTTGGTAACCTTATCAAATTATATTTTAGTTGGACCATTTCTGGACTCAGTCCCGGACTCAGTCGCCACATAAAAATTTCGTACGATATTTAGATAAATCGGACTATTATCAAAAAAAGAAGCCTATTTCATTTTAATTTTGTTTGTGTGTGCTTTTACACTAATTTAATATCTAACAAGATATAGATACAATCGGATCCATGTTTGGACTTGAGACCCATTTTCCGGAAAACACTTCTCACTTGTTTTTTTTTTTTTAGTGTAGTTCTTATGTTTTGTACTGCATCGTGTTTTCCACAGACCAACAAGCGAAAGATCCGACGGACATCCGTGAAATGTCTGTTTATATTCTTTATGGGGTTCCTAGGCCAACATTTCGGAGGTGGTTTTACGGTCTTAAAAAGTTCTTTACTGCGGTTGGAGGTTATAAAATTGTGACATACCTAAGCTATTTAGAAAAACTTTTAGTATTTGCGTTATTTATGTATATTTTTTCCAATTTCGTATTCTGTTTAAGAAAATATGGTTTTATGACAAAACAAATAAAGAACAGAAAACTAATTTGAATAACACTCTAGGAAATGTATATCAATTTACAACAGGCACGTAGCTGGGAAATTATTTGGGGACCAATTTATTTTATATTTTTTTCTTAACGAAAAATGTCTTAGGATCTGAATCTAACAATGTTTCTTGATTAAAACGGTCTTAGAATCTGAGAATTTTGCTATACGAAAGTTTTCTCAGATTTTGAAAATTTTTCTTAAGAAAAAATATCTCAGAATCTGAGAATTTTTCTTAAGAAAAAATATCTCAAAATCTGAGACGGAATGTGAGAATTTTCTATACGAAAAATATAACAGAACTTGAATTTTGAAATATCTGAACATTTTTCGATAAGAAAAATGTCTAAGAATCAGAGAAATTTTCTATACGATAATAGTCTCAGGATCTGAGAATTTGTCTCTAAATCTTAACGAAAAATGTTTCTAAATCTAACACTGTCCCAGAATCTGTCTCAATATCTGAAAATTTTTCTATACGAAAAATGTCTCAGAATCTGAGAAATTGTCTATTCAAAAAATATCTCAGAATCTGAGAGTTTTTTTATACGAGATGTCTTAGAATCTAAGAAATTTGCTGTATGTCTCAAGATCTAGTTCTCAGATTCTGAAATATTTTTCGTTTAGAAAAATTCTCAGATGTTGTTTCGTTTAGAAAAATTCTTAGATCTTGAGACAATTTTCATACAGAAAATTTCTTAGATCCTAAAACATTTTTCGTATAGAAAAATTCTCAGATTTTGAGACATTTTTTGTATAGAAAATTTCTCATATTCTGAGACATTTTTCGTATAGAATTATTTTCAGATATTGAGACAGATTCTGCGAGAGTGTCAGATTTAGAAACACTTTACGCATAGATTTAGACACAAATTCTCAGATCCTGAGACTTTTATCGTATAGAGAATTTCTCTGATTCTGAGATATTTTTTATATAATTCAGATATTTCAAAATTCAAAATCTGTTACATTTTTCATATTGAAAAATCCTCAGATTCCAAAAATCTAATTCTGTCTTGGATTTTGTGGCATTTTTCGTGTTGAAAAAATTTGGTTTGGAAAAATTCTTAGATTCTAAGACATTTTTCGAATTAAAAAAAATCTCAGATTCTGAGACATTTTTCGAAAAGAAAAATTCTTAGATTGTGAGACATTTTTAGTAAAGAATAGTTCTAAGATTCTCAGACATATTTCGTAAAAAACTTCTCAGATTCTAAGACAGTTTTCATAAAAAAAATCTAAGATTCTGGGACATTTTTCATTAAAAGAAATTCTCAGATCCTGAGACATTTATTGCATGGACATTTTTCAGATTCTGAGATATTTTTCGTATTAAAAAATTTTCAAATTCTGTTACATATTTCGTATAGAAAAATCCTCATATTGTAAAAATCTGATTCTGCCTCAGATTTTGAGACATTTTTCGTATTGAAAAATTCTCAGATTCTGAAACATTTTTCGTATAGAAAACTTCTTAGATTCTGAGATATTTTTCGTATAGAAAAATTCTTAGATTCTGAGACAATTTTTTTGTCTAGAAAACTTCTCAGAGTCTGAGATATTTTTCGTATAAAATTTTTTTCAGATTTTAAGATATTTTTCTTATAGAAAACTTCTCAGATTCCAAGACAATTTTCGTCAAGAAAAATTCTAAGATTTTTAAATTTTACATATCACAATTGTATTGTGATCAAATCAGGTCTCTAAATTTATCCTTCACGTCATTTTTTTTTTTATGTAATTCCATTAAAAATTAAAATAAAAAATGTTCGCCTGGCCACACCCTTGGCTACGTGCCTGATTTTCAATACCAAACAAACAATTTTGAAACAATATCTTATTTCGCATTAATACAAACAACATTATTAAGTCAATGCTAATGATGATTTGGAGAGACATGATGATGGTTTAAAAAAATCCACACTTGTATTGGTTTTTCCAAAATGTTTCTTTTTAAAGACAACAAGAAAATATTTACCAAAGTAAACAAATAAAAATGTTGGTTAGATCTCATTTAAATTAACGTAAATAAAGATAATATGAATTAACAACATCCTACAAAAAGAATCAGGTCAATATGAAAATTAAAAATGAAAATTTAAAATTTTGTATTCATAACAACAACCAGAATAAAAATTTAAGAGATAAATGTGTCTACACAAATGTACGTGGGTGAAAAAAATAAGTAGGAGTCGAGAGAGTTTTTTTTTTACAGTTAAAATATATAATTTTAAAGATTTTTTTTAATGGAATTAGTGTTTCCAGCAGTTTTTTGTCAAACCGACTTGTTGACAAAAACTCAGATTTTACGGTTAACCGGCTTGAAAACATTATTTTCAATCTAGAAAAAGTCTTCCCCTTCTATTTTTGATAAGCAAAAATAAAGAAAAATGTTTTTTGTGAAACGCCCTAATGCGCATTAAGGTGTCCCGTCAAATCTGAACTTTCGAATTTCGTGTCGTAATACCTGCCGAATGATGGCCACAGAATAGATGATTGTTGGAAAGTTTATGAAAAATGTTTGCAACTGCATCTTCAGTCGGCAACCAGCTGTCAAGTTTTGACAAAAAATTACGTTTTTCCACCAAAATTCATGTTCGAATTTTTTAACCAAATCCGGTTCAAAAATTAGGAATTTTTGCGTACTTTATGGGCAAAATATTTAAAAAATTTCAAATTAGAGATTTTGGTTCACAGATGATTTATATACATACAAATTATTTTGTATCCAAATCGGTCCTAATAGTAGAAAAATTTTAAAAAGTTATGTTCTGTGTACCAAAATTGCGGAGCAGCATTTTTGACAAAAATCGGGTTTTTATAGTTTTTTATTATTTTTTAAATTTGTTAAGTTTGAGTAAAATTTTTCCACTTTTGGCACCGATTTGGATAAAAAATAACACAGGCGGACAAAATTTGGCAAAACCCCAGAACTAAAGTTTATTTTTTTAAGGGGTTAAGTTGCGCCGAATCCGAATCTGTACTCAAAATTTCTCCATCACATCAGGTTTTCGAGATATCATAGCTTAAATTTAGAAAAAACAGTTTTTTGACATATTTTAGACGTTGTTACTACACGAATTCGCCTTTATTTACAAAACCTGATATGCCCCTGAAAGTCCTACTAATTTACTTTAAAGTGAATGTTTAACCTCTGTAATATCTTGTTTCTTCTCTGAAATATCTTAACATGAAGTTTGAAAAATTCGGGTTTTTTGTTAGTTTTTGCCAGCAATACAAATTCGACAGATTTTTCGGTACACTTTGCCATAATTTTACGGCAAAATTATAAAAATCTTAAGTACCCAATTTATTCTGAGATCAGATTCGGATTCAGCGCAACTCAAACCCTTAGAAAAATATACTCTGGTCTATGGGTTAAAAATTTGTTGGCCTCTGTAATTTTTGTTTTTAAAAATCAGCATCTATGGACCAACAAGTTTCTTATAAAGTAACCAAAAATTCAAAATTTTTGAGCTGGATTTTTTTTTAAAAAATCGGACTCAAATTTTGGTCGAAAAACGTAATTTGACAGCTGGTTACCGACTGAAGATGCCCTTGAAAAATTTGTTCATAAATTTTCCCACAATCAGGTATTCCGAGGCCATCGTTCGGCAGGTATTACGACATAAAATTGGAAAGTTTAGATTTTACGGGACGCCCTAATGCGCATATTGGTCATTGGTCCTGATTTAATTAGTTTTTTAATTAAATCTACGAATTTTTTAATTAAATTTTTTCGAGTTTTATTTAGTTAAAGTATAAAATTAGCATTTATTAAACAAAAATATGCCAATTAAAGTATATTGTTTATACAACTGATACAGAATCAAAAACAAGTAGTCAAAATTTATTAAATTTCAATAGCCAGTTTCGACAATAAATTCATTTAAATTCATATTCTTATTTTTTTCAACATAATTTAATTTGCAAAAATATTACTCCTGAATACATATGAGGTATTCCACATCATAACTTACAAAAAAACTTATGTACATTTTTTTAAAGTAACATTTTCCAATTTTTTTTAAGCGGAAATTGTCTCAAAAAAACTTTTCGAAATTTGTAACCCTCGATTTTCATTTAAGTTTCTTATAATAGAGCACCTCAAACACAACTCATTACTCCACAATTCAAAAACCCTGGCTTCCGGTAAACGTATCCAAAAAAATTTGAACTGTAGTATATTAAATATAATCATTGTTACTTCTCCAGCCCATTTATTAGACCTGTTGCAATAAAATGCCTTACTTGTGAGTTATAATAAAAAATAACTAAAATAAAACTACTCTATAATTGATATTGACGTATAAATTTTAACAATGATCCAGAAAGACAATAAAATAACCGAAAACCCACAACCAAACCAAAAAAACACACATCAAATTAGGAAAGCAATCATTTAGAAATCATTTGGCCCACAAATATATATAGAAAATTGTGGTTTTCAAATAAAAATAAAAATAAAAACAAAAACAAGAACTACAAATATTTATTTTATTTCTACAACAATAAATCCAATTAATTTGTTACTCAATGTGACATTAAATGTATACCAATTACTCTAAATACGGCGATTTGTTAATAGGCTTTGTCATTTTGTGAAAGAAGAGGAGAATATTGGAACTCACAAAATTCGGTATAATCTACGATTATGTTTAAATTTCTAAACTTAAGATTTTGGATTTTTTTAACCTTATAATGTTTTTAGGCTGGTGTCTTATTTTAAAAAAGTTGCAGGACGCCACCTCAGTTTGACTATATAAGCCAACAATTAACGAAAAAAAAAAACAAGAATTACTATTTTCATTTTCTTAAAACCAAAAATTTTAATAACTTGGGTTTGTAACTGGGATAATAATGCACCTCGTGGTGAATAAAACCGTTTTTCACCAGCTGGTGAATAAAAAGTAACATTATTATTTTTCAACAAAAAAAAAAAAAAATTTTTTCATCAAATTTTTTTTATCATAATTTTTTTTCTTTTTTTTCATTAATTTTTATTTGCATCAAATTTTTTTTTCATCAATTTGTTTTTATTTTTTTGATCAAACTTTTTTTTCATCAAATTTTTCTTTTTTCATAAAATTTTGATGAAAAAAAAATTTCATTAACAAAAAAAAATGGTGAAAAAAAAGTTTGATGAAAAAAAGTTTAATTTTTTTTCATCAAATTTTTTTTTTTTTTTTTTCATTAATATTTTTTTTTTATCAAAATTTTTTTGTTGTTTTTTTTTATCAATTTTTTTTGTTTTTTCATAAATTTTTTTGTTTTTTCATCAAATTTTTTTTTCATTAATTTTTTTTTTTTTCATCAATTTTTTTTTCACCAAATTTTTTTTTTCATAAATTTTTTGTTTATCATATTTTTTTTCATCAATTTTTTTTTTCAAATTTTTTTATCAAATTTTTTATTATCAATTTTTTACTCACCAAATATTTTTTTTCATGTTTTTTTTCATCAATTTTTTTTACATAAAAAAAAATTTCTTTTCATCAAAAACATTTTTTTCATAAAAATTTTTTTCACCAAAAATTTTGGGTTCATTAAATTTTTTTTTATATAATTTTGTTTTTCGTGAAAAAAAATCTTTTTTTTTACCAAAACTACTTTTTCACCAAGTTTAAGCTTTTCGCATAAAAATTTTCCATTTGTTTATCAAATGTACATAAAACAAGTGAGAGTGTTTTTATTCTTTGGTGCCGAATCTTTTATACTCTCCAAAATGTAAAAACACTTTTTATACCCTCCAACCAGGGCTGCCATATTTGCCGATTTATCGGCATTTTGCCGATTTTTTGCCTCAAAATTATCAAAGTGCCGATTTGCCGATTTTTGCTCCTAAAATGCCGATTTTTTGATCAACTCTAAAAACACTATCACTTTTTATACCCACCCCTTAGTTGATAAGAGGATTTATGTATACAAGTTTGTCATTCCGTTTGCAACACCATGAAATATCGTTCTAGGACCCCACAAGTGAACATACTCATGGCCCTCCATCGATTTTAAGTCAATCTAACGATGCCCATCCGTCTGTCTGTAGAAAACACAGCATATTCATTATTTTTTTTTCACTTATCGAAGGGATCAAAACAGTTGTTTTTTTGGGTCAATATCAACACAAACAGATATTGAACCTGTTAGGAAATGTCTTTGGGTTTTTTTTACCTTAAATCGAGAATTATTTGTTAGTTCTTGACAATGGAATCTGAAAAATTCCAAAACACATGTCGATTAAGTGTTGCAAATATTACCAACATAAATAAATTTAAACAGAAAAATAATTTTCTTGAAAATTATTCTAGAGAATATTATGGTTTTAGTTAGTAAAGGAAATAATGACCTCGAGCTAGAATAAACCTACTCAAAATATAATATTTTAAAGGGCGAATAAAACACTTTTTACTTTGTAATACAAGTTATTCAGAATTTTTAGAAAATATAACGTAATATTAGTGCAGAATTGGAAAGTTTTAATTAGCATATTAATTATCGTTTTTCTTTAATGCTAAATTGTTCTATTTTGGTATTTTTTGTCAATAAATATATGTTTTATTGTATTTAAAATAGTTATTTTTCATTTTCCGATTTTTTGCCGATTTTTTTAAATTGAAGTGCCGATAATGCCGATTTTTTTTTGAAAATATGCCGATTTTTCATCAAAATCATCTGGCACCCCTGCCTCCAACCACAGTATGGAAATAAGACATTCTAGCGATGTCAATCCGTCCGTCCATCCGTCTGTCCGTCTGTAGAGGACACGATACAGTCCAAAATAAAAGAGCTAGACTTCCGAAGTTTGGCAAGAATATGTCTTATATTCCTAGGCAGGTTAAGTTCGGAAATGGGCAAAATCGGACCAAGGGGAAAAAAGTTCCCCCTTGGAGAACTAAACCAACCTCTGAAAAACGGTATTTTTTTGCAGGGTTTTTTGTATTTTTTTTAAGCAAATGCAACATTTTTATGTCAGAGAAAGCTCAAAACATTGCATGTGGACCCAGCGGATAAAAAAAAATTAAAAAAAGTTTGACCCGCCCCTTTTGTGGGCGTGGATATAAAAAATATATTCTAATAATGATTAATTGGATTAAATAATTGGAAGAATTATAATAAATCCATTTGCTAACATCTATCGCAAGGGGAAGGTGTCCCCCAATGTCTCCCACCAAACCCCCAACTCCGCCTCCCTCACAAAAAAAAAGACGCCCCTGATTTTTTTTTTTACATTTGGAGGGTATAAAATATTCGGCACAGCCGAATTTAACACTCTCACTTGTTTGCACTCACTTACGAAATGTACAGCTCTTTTGGGTTTTTAATGGGGTCCTCGACTGATATTTCAATTCGTTTTGCATGGAATTGCAAAGTAATATCAGGCGGTAGGCATGCACCTCAAACACTCAAACATCAAGCGTCTGGGATTTAAAGTAGGGGAAATTAAAAAAAGGCTTTTTGATTTCTTTAAAATTAACACTTTTCTATGGTTTTAAACAAAACAAATTTATAAAAATTACGTTCTTAAAATGTTAGTGATTTAATATAGTTAAAAAAAATTATTGAAAGTAAAAAGAAAGTACAAATTTCATGACTTTAAAAAACCAAAAATTTCCATTCGATCCCAGACAGACTTCGCGTGAGAGGAAAAAAAGAGAGACGAATCAATTACAATCTCTGTACTTTGGCAAGTACACCCAAATCTTCCGCAAAACATTATCATGATTTAATGTTTTGGGCAAGAGTACAAAATTCGCAGGCAATTTTTTAATTTAATTGGCTATTTAAAAAAAATCGTAAATTTCGGAACGGGTTCTAAAAAATTTTCAAAATAAAAATTTTTAATCGACAGCCCATAAAAAAAATGCACAGGAATTAAAATTTTTGTGATTATGATGAATTCCGTTAAAAATTGATAAATATTTAACCAAGGCATCTCAGTTTTTAATATTTAGCCACGCCTTCTAAGTCCAGATTCTAACACATTTTTTATAAAAAGAAGTCTCAATCTGAGAATTTTACTATAGCAGAAATTCTTCCTACATAGAAAATATAAGATTCTGAGACATTTTTAGTGTACAAACCTCGCGGGCTCTTTTACTTAAAACTTGAAACCGGTTTTTGTAAATGTTAGATTTATGAAAATCAATGGATTTGTTGATAAGGGTTAATACTGTTAATTGATGTTTGAAAATTGTTTCTTCAAATTTTTCTTTTTTTAAGGTTGAGTAGTTTTCTAAAAGTCTTATGATACTTGCTAGTTTTTGTATTTTTTATATTTTGGAGAACAGTGCAAATATATTTTCATAGGAAAACTGACCATGCGTAAAGAGTATGACAATATCATGAAAAAAACTTCAAAGGTCAAAAAATACGCGTGTGTTATCGATAATTTTGCAGTGACTGTCAAAAATAATATAAAAATTTTCAACTTGAAATTCACATTTCCAGAATAAAATGTTAACAGTGTTGCCAATTTTATTAGTTTTTGCTCGAATGAAGCCATTTTACATTTGTTTTGAGCGTTTTTTAGTTATTTTGGGCGAGTTATTTTCAAAATAAAAGTTGGCAATATTGTTTTTTTTGTTTTGTTTTTATTTTATTGTATTTCTTGTTCTTTCTCGCATTTGTTCTTTCATTCGATCAATCCTAAAAAAATCCAATGCAGAAACTAGCAAGTATCATACCACCTTAAGATTCGTTTAGATCGATTATATCATTATTTTTGTATTTACATACATATCTTCAAATAAATAAATATTGACTACAACTTATCGTAATTTTGGGTCATTAAACTAAAGTAAATAATTGAAGTTTTATGACAATCCTATGAATAAATTTAACATATTTTAACTAGAGAAAACATAATACTTGAAAATATGACATAAAAATCCACTTGTCCAACATCAGGAATTATAATAAAAATTCAAAAAAAAAATAGAAAAGAATAGAATAATAACATAAAAATCAAATAAATCAAAAGCTCGTAAATAAAGCATTTGAATTTGTTTTCATTTCGAAACTCAACAACAATAAGATGTAATGAAAGAAAGAATGCCAATGGACATTCATAATCTAGAAACTGATATAGATGTATCTTCAACAAACAAAACTGATTGAAATTTTAAAGTGATGAAGTACAGTCAACAAGCAAGTTAATAGGAAACTTAATCTTTTCAAAGAAAAAATTATTAGGTTCAGCCCAAACGACAATGGTAAAAAAAGTTTATGCGTCTTTTTAGTATCAAGTTCTCTACTTTATTGTGGGCCTTAGGGTCCGCTGTTATTTTTTAATCTTTGGTTTCTGTTTGCCACTTTTTACATTATTTTATATTTTACATATTTTTTTAACCAAACTTTTTAAACAAAAAATTTTTTAACCAGTTTTTTTTAATTTTTACTAATATTGTCAAGGACCTCAAAGTCGATCCTTGAAAATGTAAGCTAAAATGAAAAATTAGGAAACTGATTCATCCATCTACAAAATATTTTTTCATATCAGAAAACTTTTTTCGGCTAAAAATGTTTCCCCAAATTCTTTTTAACAAATTTGATTTTACAAAAATTTTTGTTTCAACAATTTATTAATTTCACCTCTTTAGTGCTATTTATTGTTTGCCACTGTGAGTAAAGAAAACGTAATAAAATCATGATGGCATACTATTTACTGTAATATTTATATACAAATAAGAACAAAAGTTATAAAAAAATTGTGTCCTTGTTACTGTTTAACAATCATAGCAAAAATTTATCAAATCATCTGACAATGTAAATGTGAGTCATAAAAGGCACGGACAGAGTGTCCACAGCAATCGGACCATTTAATAAGAAAAATAATAAAATATAAAGAAAATTTCTTAAGGACCCTATTAAAGACTTAAAGTAATAAGCACTTAACATGTAAAAGGTAAAGTTTTAGATTATATTCTTAGTAGAGCGCCCAGAAAAACAATTTAATTTTAATATAATAATGTTTTTAGGCTGGTGTCTAATTTTAAAAACGGTGCAGGACGCCAGCTCAGTTTGACTATATAAGCTACCGACTAAAAAAAAAGAAAATAAGAATTACTGTTTTCATTTTCTTAAAACCAAAAAGCTTTGTAACTTCAATTTGTAACTTGGATAATACCACTAATATACAGTAGTGATCTGCCATCTGAAAATTTGTGTCAAATCGCCTTCTCGAGATATAGGCATTTTAATTTTTTATGGACCAAGCTCTCAAAACAGACAAATGCATTAAGTTTTTAATATTTTTTTATTCAAATTCCCAATAAAATTACTTAACTCTTGCCAGAAATCCGGAGATGATACGATCAAGGGTACCATTAGGACATTATAAGGAGTTTAAAATGTCCTTTTTTTGGTTATATCCTTATAAGTATCCGAATTTTTTAAGAAACATCCTGTTTAAAGCAGATCCCAGTAAAAGTTTGGTAATGGGTGGTGATTATATAACACATTACCAGGTAATGTATATACCTTATTTGTAGAATTATTTTAGGATGTCTTACCAAACATTTGTTCAACAACGTATTATTTTAAAGTGAAAATAATGCTTTACTAATAATTTGTTACGTAATGCATGATTTTTGGAAAAAATGTATTTCATATTTTTTATTTCTAAACATTAAATCAGTGGTCGGCAGAAAGAGAGTATATGAATGTATTGTTGTGCGAATATAAATATGCATGTGTTAGTATATTTCTTAAACAAAGCGACATCAAGCAGCTTGTTGTTGTATTTTTATGCTCTTAGTTGTGAGTTTTGTTGACATTCGTGTTGAATACATGTGATTAACCGAATGTGTTCGGGATCCATGTGCAATGGATGCCGACCACTGCATTAAATTATGTATGACTTATATTTGGTTACATTATGTATTATTTCAAAGTTTGAAATAATGCATTATTTATAATTGGATGCATAATGCATTACAATAACATAAAAGACAAATACAAAGACAAACAAGTAGAAAAGTTAAATTCGACTTTGCCGAATCTATGAATACCCTCCACAATGCATTTTTTTTAAAGGGTAGTACATTTTCTAACGTGAAAAAATTAACAATTTTGATTAGAAATATTTTATTTTGAGTAAAAAAATCTTTTTTTGTAATTTTTTTTAAAAAAAAAAGAAAAATTACTAATTTTTTTTTGAGTGTAAAATTTTTTTCGAGTGTAATGTTTTTTTACTGTAAAAATATTTCTGAGTGAATGCACGTACGTATGTACACAAAATATTGTAATTTTTGTTAAAAAAAAAAAACAATTTTTTTTTTGTGGAAATTTTTTTTTTGTGAAAATTGATTTTTGAGTGCAAATTTTTTTTTTGAGTGTAAAATTTTTTTTTACTGTAAAATTTTTTCGAGTGTAATTTTTAAGTTACCAATGCTTTTTAAACTAAACAGGTTTAAAAAGCATTGCTTTAAAATTCAACAAGTTTGAAAAGCATTGTTTAGTTACCACCAATGCTTTTAAAACTTGTTAAAACATGTGGCATTTTAGATGAAACTAATCTGAAATTCAGGGTTTTGCTTATAACTTTTGAACCACTGGTGAATTGAGCTGAAATTTAATACCAACCAGACCCGGGGAACGGCAAAGATATATGCCAAGCTTCAGTTGTCCCATTATTGTCTTTCGAAAGTTATCGTGATTTTTATCTCGTAAATTCACGAAACACCCTTGCCGAAATTTACTCTTTTGCTCATAACTTTTGAACCACTGGACCGATTTGGCTGGATTGCAATACCAACCTGACCAGGTAAATGAGAAACATATATGCCAAACTTCAGTAGCCTCTGTAAAGTCTTTCAAAAGTTAGCGTGTTTTCTACGGACGGACGGACGGACGGACGGACGGACATCGCTAGATCGACTTAAAATCGATCGAGGATCATAAATATATATACTCTATGGGGTCCTAGACCAATATTTCGAGGTGTTACAAACGGAATGACAAACTTATATATACCCTCTATCACTACACTCAAAAAAAAAAACCTGTAATGTTAGCAAAAAAAGCTTGTAAACCTACAAAAAAATTTGCTGATTTTGAACCCACAATTTTTTTGCTAAAGTTACCAAAAATGTTTTGCCAATAATTAGTTAACTAAATATTTTTTTTTTTTAACTTAGTTTATACACATCTGAGGACCCCATTGGGTTCGGACCCGATAGGTCCAGACCCCGATGGGCCTAGACCTAGTTGGGTTCCTTAAAAATCGTCATAGTTTTTGATCCAAAATTTGTGTCCGTTTCGCTCTACCTTGCTTAGTTTTTGAGATACGTGATTATAGGGGACCACTGGGCTCTTGAGAATTAAAAAACTCGATAACTTCAAAAATATTATTCGGAGAGCTTTTGACTATTTTGCGGTCTTGTTCTACGTGTTGAGAGCTACAAAAACGCTTTTGGACTTTTGGTTGTGTCGGCAATATTTACCGAGATATGAGCATTTTAAAATTTTCGGGAATGCTAACTTTTTTGGATCCAAAGTTAGGGCCCATTAGGGTCCACACATGTGAAGAGGACTGGCGATACTATGGAGATTCTAAGAACCAAAAATGGCCTCCATTTTGCTCTATCTGGCTTAGTTTCCGAGATAGCGCCATTTTAAGTTTTCTGAAAATAAAAAAAAATTTACCATATATTTTGCTAATATTAGCAAAAAATCTTGTAAAAATGTAGTCAACTCAATTTCAAATTTAGCAAAAGAAATTAGTTCAAAGTTTGTTTAAAATTGCTAATATGCTAAATGAAGTTTACAAGAATTTTTTGCTAACATGCTAATCTCAACTAAAAATTTGCTAAAAGTTAGCTAACTAGCGTTAGCAAAAAAAAATTAGTAAATCTACTAACGTATTTTTTTGAGTGTAGAGTGGAGGGTATAAAAATTACACTCTAATCAAAATTTGTTGAAATTTACCCAATTTATTGTAGGAAACTGGACTCCTACTATAAAATGGGTAATTTTACACTGAACGTGTAAATTGAATAAATTGCCCACTACCCAGCAAAAATTTTCTGTTCCAAATAATCCGTTCCAGAACGCATCAAACTACCCTGCAACCGGTTCTACTTAATATTCCAGAATCAATGATTTTTGTTTGAAATTGCCCCGAAAGCAATCGTCTTTTAGAGCAAGTAGTTTTTTTGAAAAATACTTTTACATAGAAAATTTTGTTTTGATTACCGTAGAATATATTCAAGAATCTATTGAACCAGGAATTTGTTCCAAAAAATTTTCCTGGGTAGTGTTCAATTTAAATAAAAAAGATGTGAATAAATATAACAAAAAAAAAAAAACATTCGGCGCCAGCAAGCATCAAACTTGCCACCTTCCGATTTGAAAGTACACTTGTTAACCACTACGCTACGGAGTCTTAAGGCATAATTAGTTTAGAGGTGTAGTATATTGAGGTGTCAGCTGATTACTTCTGCTTTATGGTGAGAACATATAAGTGGTTTGTTTTGATGTGAGGTATAATGAGGTGAGGTAGTTTTCTGTAGAAAATAGAATTTTCTTACTTTACTGCTCCACCTCACATACACAGCTGATAAAATAAATACAAAAAAAGTAAACAAACACATTTTTTTGTTCGAAATAAAAAAATTAAAGAATTTTCAGCTTTTATTTGAACAAAAAAAATAGATAATTAATTTAATTAAGACATTTACAATAAATTTAAACAAAAAAAAATACATTAAAATAAAAAACAGCTGACACGATTTTACGTGAAAACTAACACCACTAAAATCCTACCTCATCTTACTATACCTCATCATACATTTACCTCATCATACATCTAGACTAACAAACCCTTTATGCTTTTGTCTGGCGTTTTAGTTATTTAACATGTGTGTATGTTGGTTGACAATTTTATTTACACATTTGTATGTAAAATATTTGAATTAACGGATAATATTTATAATTTGCTGTGTTTAATTGGTTTAAAAGTATTTTTTTTTATTAACACAAAATGCGTACTATTCAACAAAAATTTACCCAATTTATAATAGTAAGTTTACATACGTTTTTTTAGAGTGTAGAGATGGGCTCACGACAGGAATTTTCAAATGACACACATTCACTCATGAGCATATCTTATCTACTTACACTCACTTACGATCACGTGAGTGAATTTAATACAAAATTACTTTTTCACTACTAGTAACACCTTATATATTATGTTCTGGTATGCTATATTTTATACCTTACTCGTATGCTTTGCTATAAATTTGATCAATTATTTTATACCTTATATAGTATTCTTTGTCATAATGTGGATGCATTACTTTAAGTCTCATCCCCTGTTAAAATCATCAATGCTGCAATGTATAAAATAAGCAATCCTATACCTTATTTTATACCTTATTTGGTTATCTAAGTTTTGCTGGGTAATTTTTGTTTGCCACTGTAAGTAAAGAAAACATGATGGCATTTTATTTACTGTAGTGTTTATATAAAAAGAGGACCAAAAGTTATAAAAAAGAATTGTCTCCTTGTTACTATTTAACAATCATAGCAACAATTTATAAAATCATCTGACAATGTAAATGTGAGTCATAAAAGGCACGGACAGAGTGTCCACAACAATCGGAACATTTAATAAGAAAAATAATAATGTATAAAGAAAATTTTTTAAAGAGTCTTTTAAGAATATAAAGTAATAACCTCTTAACATATTTGTAAAAGGTGAAGTTGTGGATTATATCCTTAGTTAACTCTGGGTGTATTATCCTTTATTTGAGGGCTTCCTCACTAAATGTTCCGCTACAGAAAAACATGTGTACCGTGAAAGTCTGAATAGGTGGTTTTGGATAGCCCTATATGGAACTAAGAAAATTTTTGGTTTTTATATTTTTGAAAAACTGGGCAAAAGAGGCGTGGTAAAGTATTGGAAAAATTGTGAAATTTGCTTGAGTTCCCTTGATTAAATATTTATCAAATTATAACGGAAGGCACCAAAATTTCAATAATTAACATTCTTGTATACTTTTTGATGGACTGTCGATTAAAATTTTTTATTTTGGAAAATTTTCAAAACATTTCTGAAATTTTTAATTTTTTAAGAAAACTCAATTTATCAAAACGTGATTTGAGAAAACGTTAAAAACGCCATTAAAAAAATTGCAACAATTTACCATCAAAAATTGTTCCTTCATGTTAATTCTGAAGCCAGAAAACTAAGTCCCACCAGTAGTCATCCTAGAAGACTTCGAAGTACAAAGCAGCGCGATCTTGTGATACAAATTAGTAGTTAAGATATTTTTAGTTTAATATCTTTTAAACTAATTATTTTATGTAATTGTAAGAATAAATCTGCTCGTTAGTCAATATTGACTAGTTGTAGAATAAATAAAAAAAATATCAAAAATTCGGCCACATTTTTTTAAATCTTTTTTTTTTTAGTTTAGATGCTTGTCTATCCACACAAAGAAATTCAGGAGGGCGTTTTTCGTATTTTTCGAGTAAATTGCATTTGAATATTGGATTTCATTAGAATTCTGTAATTCTCTTGTATTTTATCAACACCGCGTATGAGTAACGACTATTTACGAAACAAATGAATTTTTGTTACCCAAACGCGGTAAAATACAAAAGAATTGAGTAACAACAGCTCAATTCAACCGAAAAAAAGGAGCATTTTTGACCTTACCCCTTTCGAATTTGATGAAACTTGGAATACAAATGGGCGTTAAAAAAAAATTTTAGTGCTAAAATTTTGGACTTCTGGTAGTTTTTCTTCCCGAGATATGGAGAAAAAGTGTTCTTATAAAAATAAAGATATCTCAAAAAGGAGTAACGATACAGATCTCGTTCATGTTTCAAATAATAGGTAATGAGACAGGCTTTAAAATAGCATTCACAAAGATTTTCTTCTAAAAAAGGTCAAAGGTCATTGTTTTAACCATAAATTTTGGAGAGCTATATCTCTAAAACGATATTTTGAAAATTAAAAAAAAAAATGTATGTTATTAAGGATCACCTAAAATTCTTAAGTTTAAATTTTCAGGAAACATAGCGACAGGTAAGAAAAAGCGGTGCATTTTCCCTTAGAAAAAAAGTTCACTTTACTAAATGAATTTGACGTGCTGAGACCTTTTAACTGGCCTATCGCTATTACTTTTGAAGATATCTGCACTTAAATGGTCAAAAACTCAGCAATAGGAATTTCGTGATTTTCACACATTTATGTGCAGATATCTCAAAAACTAATAGCGACAGGCCAGTTTAAAGGTCATATTTGGACTCAGCACGTCAAAAACATGCAGAAAAGTGAACTTTGGTACCAGAATCTCAAGGACAAACATTTTTTTTCTAAGGGAAAAAACACAGTTTTTTCTTACCTGCTACTACATTTCAATTAATATTAAAAGTTCCAATGAATTCTGCATCCTGAAAATTTAAATTCAAGTAAATTAGTTAATCCTTAAAAAAAAAAAAAAAAAATTTGAAATTTTAAAAATATCGTGAGATATAGCTCTCCAAAATTTAAGGTTAACACAATGACCTCTGGCCTTTTTTAGAAGAAAATCTTTGTGAATAACATTTTAAACTGATACCTATTATTTGAAGCCGGAACGAGGTCTATCGTTATTACTTTTATTTATCTCAGAACACTTTTGTCAAATATATACGATTTTTTCAATTTTCAAGACCGCATATCTCGAAAACTAGAAAGACCAGAAGCCTAAAACTTTGACACAATAAAAAAAAATTTATCCGGATTTTTAATAAATTGGCTTTTTTATAAAATAAAAAATATCAGCACGGATTCTGAAAATTAAAAAAAAAAAAAATTGAGATTGTGGTGCATTCCGTTTTAATTTGGTAAATATTTAATGAAGGGAACTCGTCACAAACTTGACCATTTTTCTAGGGTTTGCAAATAACCGCATTTTCATTAACCTCGGTTACGGTTAAAATTCATGCGATTAAAAATTAATAAAAATATATAATGGAACTATATTACTGGTTTTATGCAAAATGTAGGTAGTGGAGTAAATAGCATTTGGGTTTTGCTGAAAGACAGTTATAAAAAGAGTTTTTCATCCTTATTAAAATCAAAAAACAGCAAAATGAAATTTGTTTTTTTTTAATTGAAAAAATATCAAGTTTCGAGATATTTTTCCTGTAGAAAAAAACATTTATAAAATTAAGAGCAGTGATAACACTCAATAACCGAACACAATCGCCTAATTGCATTTATACGACGCGAATATCAACAAATCGTTAAACAAAGAGCATAAAAACTACAAATATTATATTCAGTAGCATGTCAGCTTTTCACAAACAGGTTGATGGTGCATTGTTTAATAAATGCAAAAATATATTCATATTTATGCTCATACACCAATACATTCATATGCTCTCTTTCTGCCCATAACTGATTCAGAGCCTTTTGCTTTAGAAAAATTTTTTCTAGCAAAAGTCTCGGACTCAAAGATTATTTTTTATAGAAAAACTGAAATTTTGTTCGGTTGAAAAAGTCTCAGATTATGATTAAAACCGCATTGCAAACCCTACATTTTCCCAATATTTAACCAAGTCCCCTTAACCAAGTTTATTAAAAATTGATAAACCAAAAATGCAATATTCTAAGTTGCAGATCCATATCCAAAATACCCATCCATACCACCTAATAAGACATTAGCGAGACACATGTGGACATTGGACATTTGGTGTGGAATTCGCTGACAAACTAAATTTCTTTAGCAACTTTTTTTCGATTTGTTATTAAAAAATTAGTAAAAATTGATTTTATAAAAAAAAAATTTAAAAAGTCCCGAGAAAAACTATCGACTGACACGTGGAAAAACATATGATATACTAGCTGTTTTGCACCCGGCGTTGCCCGGGTGAACAAAATATTATGTAATGAATGAGTTTTATATTAGTCAATTTATCTACTTCTTCGTAGCTTTTCATTGGTGAATATAAACCAATTCATGAGGTTTGGTCGATTTTTTTTCGATTTCGCTTAGCGTCGGGAACATGGTGTGTACGTTTTCCTCCGTCATGGGAACAAACCTAACATTAATGTATTTGTTTAATGGCCTTTAAAAGGAACCTATAGTTCCATCCTCGGTAAGCACTTTATGTAGTGAAAGCATCAATAAAGACATAACTTTCACTGTAGTTCAAGTGGGTGTGGCATTTAACGCATTTAGTTCAATTTTGGTCTCATGTGACCTATAGTTCCCCTATTAGTTAGCACGTGAAGAAAATTGCAATTAAATTTACTCAGCAGACATAACTCACGCTAAAGTACAAAGGGGCGTGTCATTATATGCCTTTTTATCAATCGCTGTTTAATATTGGCTATATCACTATTTGTGTTGGAAATTTCATTGAAATCGGCTCAACTGTTTTCAGGTTCTGATATAGCAAATAGTTCGCGTTCAGTTAGTTCTAACAGTAGTGTTTAAAGGAATTGGTTAAGTCGTTTTTTCATTATAGCAAATAAGCCAGAAATAGCGTTCTGTATATTACAAATTGACGTGGCATTTTACACCCATTTGTCTAATCGCGGGCTAATATGGCATATCGTTCAACAGGAAAAAATATTTTTTTTTAAGTTAATACAAAGGGGTGCGGCATTTTAAGCCCCTTTTCCCGATCACCATGGTAAATACCATCTGTGGTGAAAATTTAGTTAAAACAGGTTTCCCCGTTAACGCGTGTGTACGGATCGGGCAGAAATAAATTTCAATGTATTGCAAAGGGACGTGGCAATTCACGCCTTTGTCTGGTCGTGTCTATAGTTTCCGCCTAAATAAGTACTAACTAACTGTGGTGAAAATTAAAATAACCGTTTAAAACGTGATTACGGAAAGGCAGAATGAACTTTCAGTACATTGCAAAAGGCGTGGCAGTTGATACATACTAAAGTGCCCGCCTCTGTTAGTACTATCTATGGAAAAAAGTTTGTTAAAATCGGTTTAGTCGTTTAAGCGTTATTAAGGAACAGGCAGAAACACTTTCAGTATAGTACAAAGGCGCGTGTCAACTTACGCCCCTTTGTCCAAACGCGCTCTATTTTAATCTATAGTTCCAGCCTCGGTAAGTACTTACTATCTTTGGTAAAAATTTCATTCTAATCGGTTTAGCAGTTTATGCTATATTACGGAACAGACAGAAATAGCGTTCAAATAAATAAAAAGGGGCGTGCTATAAGGGTTCAAGTTGAAAAAATGCAGAAGAAAAATTGAATTTCTAAAAATTATAGACATTTCTGGTATTTCCTATACCGGTTTCAAACACCCCAGTTAGTGTCATCATCAGTAGGATTATTATTTATTTATTATCTATTTTATTTTTTTTAAGCATGATTACGGAACATGCAGAAAAGCTTTCAGTATAGTAAAAAGGGGCGTGACATTATTTCTATTATAATTTCTAGTTTTCGGCTCGGTTAGTACTATCTTTGGTAAAAACTTCATTAAAATCGGTTTAGCCGTTTATGCGTGATTGCGAAACAGGAAGAAATAACTTTCAATGTAATACAAAGGGGCGTGGCATTATACGCCCCCTTTCTTCGATCGTCCTCTATTTTGGATCATTCTTTTCGCTTCGGTTAATACTATATGGTGAAAATTTCATGATGAAAATCAGTTCAGCTGTTTAAGCGTAATTGCATAAAAAGCAGAATTAGCTTTCAGTGTAACAAAAGGGGGCGTGGTATTTTACGCCCTTTTTTTGATCGCCCTCTATTGTGGCTCATAGTTTTCGCCTCGGTTAGTACTATCTGTGGTGAAAATTTCATGAAAATCGGTTGAGCCGTTTTTCCGTTATTGCCGGACAGACAGATATAGCTTTAGAATGGTACAAAGGGGCGTGGCATTTTACGCCCCTTCTTCCGATTGCTGTCGCTTATGACCCATAGTTCCCGCCTCGGTTAGTACTATCAGTGGTGAAAATTTCATGAAAATCGGTTCAGCCGTTTTTCCATTATTGCCGGACATGCAAATATAGCTTAAGCATGGTACAAAGGGGCGTGGCATTTTACGCCCCTTTGTCCGATCGCGGTCGCTTATGGCCTTTAGTTCCCGCCTGGGTTAATATTATCTGTGGTGAAAATTTCATGAAAATCGTTTCAGCCGTTTTTCCGTTATTGCCGGACAGGCAGATATAGCTTTAGAATGGTACAAAGGGGCGTGGAATTTCACGCCCCTCTTTCCGATCGCGATCGCTTATGACCTATAGTTCCCGCCTCGGTTAGTACTGTCTGTGATGAAAATTTCATGAAAATCGGTTCAACCGTTTTTCCGTTATTGTCATACAGGCAGATATAGCTTTAGCATGATACAAAGGGGCGTGGCATTTTACGCCCCTTTGTCCGATCGCGTTCGCTTATGGCCTATAGTTCCCGCCTCGGTTAGTACTATCTGTGGTGAAAATTTCATGAAAATCGGTTAAGCCGTTCTGTACTTATTGCGGAACAGACAGACAGAAAGACAGTCAGACAGACAAACCAACAATCAGATTTATAATATTAATAGGGATAGGGATTAGGCATTCCACACCAAATTTCCCGTTACAGAAAAACATGTGTCCCATAAAGCCCCTTCCAAATTTTCCCATTTTTTTTAAAAAGTAAATTTAATTTAAAAAAGTGGCGTTTTTCGCGTTTTTCGTAGAAACAAAGAAAATGTTACAGACCAAAAACAAAAAAAAATTTACCATAAAAACACTTTTATATAATGTCCGAATATAAACTAATATTTTAAACAAAAAAAAAAGTTCGAAATTTTTTTTTTTACTTTGTTCGGGACTTTCCGATTTTCAAGTCAAAAAAGAAACCCAAAGCCATTGCCTTACAGGTCAAACATTTTTGTGGGTTAATATCGACCTCAAAAGGCAACTTTCCCGACCCCGACGTTTTCGAAATTCGAAAAAAACTACATTTGCTCCACCCTATTGTATATTCTTGTTTTAACATAGCGTATGAGTATTATTTATGCAAATGTTTGTTACTTATTCGCTATGCTAAAAATTTCCAAAAATAAATTTCAATTTGTTTAATACTGGGAACGCAAAAAATATTAAAAAAATGTGAACCATCTCACAAATATTTTAGATAGAATGGTTTTGAATTCTGGGATGGAATGAGATAGAATGGTTTCCATTCCATTTATGGGGCAAAACGCGTCAAAGGTCCACACCAAAAAACAAATGTTGTCCGATTTAGGTATAATCTCGGTAAAATAGTAGGTTAATGATAAGTATTCTAAATTACAAATATAAAATTTTTTGATAAAATATTGGCAGACAGGGTTGGAAAATTTTGATGTTTTTGAAAATACCATATTTTGGTGAATTTTAATTAACATTTTGATGAAACAAAAATTATAATTTTAAAAAAGACTTTTAAAGTATTTTTGACGGCCTTTAAAATGGCATCTGAGTTTTTTTTGAAAAAAAATAAATCTGACCTTAAAATTCAGGGTCAAAATATTAAATTTTAATAATCTTATAAGGGTCGCACTTTTAGATATTTTTCACTAAGTCCACTAGAAAGATGGAATTTTTTTTTAATTTCGGTTTTAAAAAAAAAAATGTTATCTATATATATAAAAATGGATGTGTGTATGTATGTATGTATGTGTGTATGTATGTTCCGTATGGACTCGCAAACGGCTGGACCGATCTTGATGAAATTTTCAGGGAATATTCAGAATAGCCTGAGGAGTAACACTGTGTGGTCAGATTTTTGATTTTCTGTCGGTTTGCGGAGGGGCGTGGCAAAATCAAATTTTTACATTCCACCACTAATGACATCTATATATAACAAAAACGGATGGTCCGATTTTGATGAAATTTAAACCAAATATAGTACTAACCAAGTACTACCTATGTGCCAAATTCGAGGGTTATTGGACAAAGGGGCGTTTAATGCCACGCCCCTTTGTATTGAATTGAAAATATTTCTGCATGCTTTGCAATAATGCAAAAACGGCTGTATGTATGTTTCTTATGCACGCGAAAACGGCTGGACCGATCTTGATGAAATCTTCACGGAATATTAAAATTAGCCTTGGGAGTAACACTGTGCTGTCGGGTCTTTTATTCTCTGTCTGTGGGCGGAGGGGCGTGGCAAAATCGAATTTTTATATTGCACCACTTTTAACATCTGTATATAAAAAGGGAATAAACCGATTTTGATGAAATTTTAACCAAAGATAGTACTAATCGAGTACTAACTATGCGCCAAATTAGAGCGTTATTGGGGCGTAAACTGCCACGCCCTTCAAACAATAAAAAAAAAAAATATATTCCTGCCACTTCCGCAATAAAGCAAAAACGACTGAGCCGATCCTAATGAAATTTCCTACACAGATAGTGTTAAAAGAGGGCTGAACTACAGGACATATAATAATACGATTCGACAAAGAAGGGTAAGTTTCCTCGCTTTATGCTATACTCAACGTTATTTTATCTTTTACTACTAACCGAGCTAGAACTATAGTTCATGTTAGAGCGCAATTCGCCAAAGAGGTAAAAAATGCCACTCCCTTTTTTATTTAATAAAATTTATTTCTTCCTCTTCCGCAATCACACAAAAACGGCTAAACCGATAGTATTGAAATTTGCTGCATAGATAGTACTTACCGAGGACGCAACTTGGAACTTTAGCTACATTAAAAGCCACGGTTCGATAAGAATGTGTAAAATGACACGCCCCTTTGTACTATAGATCTCTGTTTATCTGTTTCTCTATAGATAGTGCTAACCGAAGGTGGAAATAAGGGCTACTTCTGGACTCGGGCCCGTGCTTTAGTTTCGTCCGACACTGTATATTCAGATCGAGATGCAATAGAAATCAGAATCGATGTTTTCTTAGGGCCAGCAAAGCGGACCGGGTCAGCTAGTGTATGATACTTTATGAGAAATCAATTTTTTAAGAAGTACATAGCCCTCCAACTGTACTAATTTCTTTATTTTTTATGCGTGACTTATAAATATGGAATTAAAACCAAAATTTATTTATTTTATTTAAAATATTTATTTAATATTTTATATTTTATTTAAAAATGAAACTTCTTTATTTGAAGACGGTTTATTAAAGACTAAAAAACTTAACGACTAAAATATAATTAGAAGTTCTTAAAGTTAAATTTGAATAAAAAGAGTGAAAGCTTTAGGTGAATAAGTAAGGGAAGAGTAGAAATAAAGTAAGGTAGAAGATTAAGAATATAAATATAAGTAAAGATAAATTAACGTAACTCGTGCAACGTTTGTTGTGTGTGTTTACAATACGCACTTTATCTAAGCATTGATTTTTGTTATTGTTATTATATACAGATTAAAGCGATTTCAGTACAATTTGAGTGTTATATACACCTAAAAAATTGATTTCTCATAAAGTATCATACACACCATTTTTTTTAAAAAAACCGAAATTATAAAAGATGTCAAGGTTTCTAGTGGGCTTAGTGAAAAAAATTAAAAAGTGCGACCCTTATAAGATAATTACAATTTAATATTTTTTCCTTGAGTTTTGAGGTCAAATTTATTTTTTTCAAAAAAACCACAAATGTCATTTTAAAGGCCGTCAAAAATTCTTTACAATTCCTTTTTAAATTATAATTTTTGTTTCATCAAAGTGTTAATTAAAATTCACCAAAATATATTCTTTTCAAAAACATCAAAACTTCCCAACCCTGTAACTCTGCCAATATTTCATCAAAAAATGTTATATTTGTAATTTATACTACCTATCATTAACCTAATATTTTGCCAAAATTATACTTGAATCGGACAATATTTGTTTTTGGTGTGGACCGTTGACGCGTTTTGCCCCTTATATAGAATGGATTCTGGGAAATCTTATAAATATTTCATTGTTTTTTAAATCTTTAAATTTTTTATACAGTTTTAACATCTTAAACCATTTCAATAACAGAATTTAATATATTTTTTTTTTTTGTTTTTTGTATTACACATTCTTGTCTGGCGTAAACTCCTCCAATTTAATCATATTCTGCCCAGTGTTGCTGTTTATAACTTTAACACTTAACCACCAACTGAGTTTAAGTATTAGACAAAATTGTTTTGCAGCTTATTTTTTTCAAGCTAACATAATGTATAAATTGCTAAGACGTTGTTTGATAATATTTATATAAAAGTACAACTGTCCCTGAACTTGCACTATAATTTTTAGTACGATTTTATTCAATTTTTTTTTTTTTAATTTCATTGATTTGTTCTTCAAGCGAGTTTAGGTTGTGTAAAAATTTATTTAAAGCTTTAAAAACCGTTAGCACGAAAATCCTAGCTGAACCTGTTTTCGAGTTATTGCTAAAAATTTACACTGTTCGACAACAAAAACCTTCCAGTGAACTATCCAACTGACTCTTTTAGATTTTGCTCTCCTGATTCTAAATCTGCCATCCAAATTTTTCTAGCATGAACCGTTTTTGAGATAATCGCTGTTAAAAAGTCAAAAACCCAATAATTGGATAATAACACAGTGATACAAAATCGAACTTTCGGAATCGGAATGGGATGAAACCAAAGGCAAATGAAAGCTGACGTTTTTCATAACAAAACCCTCAAGGCATTTTTTTTAGGTCAGAGCTAGATTTTATTTTACACGCATTTAAAGTTGGTGATTTTAAAGTATTTAAAGTTTTTGTGTACTAAACGTGTCCAACTTTAAAGACCCCTGGTGGTGCCCTTATTGGACATGTAGGGTCCAGTTTCCAAACTTAAGCTCAAAATTACTTCAGCTATGACTGGTATGAATTTTGCTGCAATCGGTCCAGTACCTATTTACTGAATAGCCAAATTATTAAAATAAACCATGTACACCGTTGCGTATGATTGTTATTTAAAGGCAATTATTAATATAAATCACTGGACACCGTTGCGTATGATTGTTATTTAAAGGCAATTACAATATTAATCATTCGCCACTAATACAGTTTTCAAGCATTTATTATTGTAATTATAATAAAAGTGCACTAACTTCAAATGCGTGTAAAACAAAATCTAGCTCTGAACTAGAAAAAAGCCTTGAGGGGTTTGTTATGGAATATATCAACTTTCATTTGCTTTTGGTTTCATCCCATTCCGATTTTGGGTGTTGCACTGTGTAATTGGTCCACTGTTACATATTCTTACTACGCTTGCATAAAAAATGGGACTTGATTTCATATAAAATTTACCTTCTGATTTCAAAACTGATTCTAGCATGACTCATTTTCGAGACATTCGTGTTTGCAAATTTTTGCACGCAAATATCTTGAACGAGAATGTATCGAAAACGGTGTGCTAGAAAAATATGGATAACAGTTTTGGAATCAGGAGGTCCATTTTATATAAAATCAAGTCATATTTTTTGAAAGCAGCTTAAGAACATGTAATGTTTTTTCACTTTTTAATAGCGAATTACTAAAAAATGGTACCTGCTAGAAAAATTTTGGGTGCAGATTTGGAATTAGGAGAATTAGTTGAATACTAATCAAATCAAATTTACACTCAAAAAATTATGTCATTAACTGTTTGTAGTTTATTTAAAAAGTTTTCCGTTTAGTCGTTTTTAAAAGAAAAAACATTTGTTTGATGTTCAGTTTTTATTAATGACTACATCAGTCCTTTGTTTCAAAAATAACACACTAAAAAATAAGGACTTTCACTAACATTTAATTTATAAAGTCATTTATTTTTGTTCTGTAAGTAAAAACTACTGATTATTCTTTAAATTTTTAATGATTTGTGTAAGTAATTTTTTTTTTAATTGTTGGTATTTTTTATGATACAGTTGAACCTCGATTATCCGGGCTGCACGGGACCGAACTTAGCACGGATAATCGAAAAACACGGTTGAAAGAGGTTATATATTTTTCTACATTTGTATATGTTCGTGAATATATTGCACGGATAATAGAGGTAAAGCACGGTTAATAGAGGTAACAACAATAACAAAAAATTCAATATGTACGTACATGTATGAATTGCACGGATAGTAGAGGTAAAGCACGGTTAATAGAGGTAAAAAACAAACACACAGCATGCCGGTTAATAGAGTCGCCGGTTAATAGAGGGCCGGATAATCGAGGCTCAACTGTATATCATTAGTTTTTACCTACACAAGTCAGTTATTTGTTTGTAGAAAAAAAATTCAAAAAATTATTTATAGAAATATAAAAACATATTTGTATCAAGTGGCTTTGGCACGATGGGTAGAGTGTCTGGCCAGAATGTAGTTGATTGCGGGATCGATTCCCCAAAATTTTATTAAAAATTTTTAAAAAAATATTTCAATAGAAAATTTTATAAAATAACCTACGAAATCATTAATTTTTAATGTTTTGATAGGTTATTTTTTTGGAATTTGTTGGTAAAAATAACAGAACTGTCATTAATTTTTAATGTTTTCGTAGGTTATTTTTTTCGAATTTGTTGGTAAAAAAGAATGAAAAAACCGTAATTTTTTAATGTTTAGTGCTATTTATTTTAGAAAATTTTGCCAACAGTAAAAAATAAATGTTGATGTTTTTAAAACAAATGAATAATTACTGGGATGGTTTTCAATTGTTTATTCACTGGTTTTAAGTGTGTTTTTCTTTTGTTTTTGCCAACAAAATATTTTGAGTGTAGATCAAATCGGATTCATGTTTTGACTCAGGATTTGTTTTGTTGCAAGCACTGTAGTAGGGTATAGTGTGGTTAATCTTCTTACTTGTTTTGGTTTGGAACTATTGACACCTTTACCGCGTTAATAAAGGCTTGTGTAATTTTTTTCCTAAAACGCTTAGTTGTATAAAAATAATAGAATAATAGTAACCTCCTTCTTTTCGCACTTATTGTTGGAATAACAAAAATATAAAATAAAAAACATATTCTTAAATTTAGCATCGGTATAACGTTTCAGGGTTATATTTTTTGTTTATTTGCAAAAAAGAAAAAAAAAATATATGCCCTATGAACTTAAAGTATTCAATTCGTACCTCATATAAAACAATAGTGCCCTTTATATACGAGTGTATTATAGTGTAGCGTATATTCGAAATACTTGATCCCTTAGTAGTCTTGAAACAACTGAGATATAAGAATTCAAACAACATTTAAAACTTTTTAATACAATTAACAGATCTTATTTGAAAAAAAATTAATTGCAATTCGAAGACTCTATTTATAATTCAAAGATTTCACTTGCAGATCGAAAATTTCATTTGTAATTCGAAGATTCTACTTGTAATTCGAGATTTTAATTTGTAGTTCAAAAAATCCATTTGTAATTTGAAAATTTCAAATGTAATTCGAAAAAGATCAATTGTAATTTGAAAGAAAGAGATCAATTGTAATTTTCAATAGATCAATTTTTATTCCAAAAAGGTAAATTTTAATTCGAAAAAAAAAAATGTTCTTTAAAGATTCCAATTGAAAAAGATCGATTGTAATTCGAAAACCCAATTACACTTTAAAATAGGGCAATTGCTATTCAAAAAAAAAAAAATCAATTCTATTCGAATAACATCAATTTTATTTCGAAAAAGGTCATTTGTAATTCGAAAAAGATCAACGGTAATTCGAAAAATCGATTGTATTTCAAAAGAGATCAACTATAAGATCAACGAAAAATATCAAAAATTTTTCCATTGATCGTTTTCGAAACCCAATTTGAATCTTTGAATTACAATTGATATTTTTGGAATTTAAATGTTTTTATTTTTCTTTTTATACGAATAACAATCGATTTTTTTTTATACCCTCCAACCACAGCATGGGGGTATACTCACTTTGTCATTCCGTTTGTAATGCATGGAAATATCGGTCGGGGACCCCATAAAGTATATTTATTATTGATCCATGATCGATTCTAAGATATTCTGTTAATATCCGTCCGTCCGTCTGTCTGTAGATGGAACGATACTGTCCAAAATAAAAGAGCTAGCCTCCTGCAATTTGGCATGAATATATCTTATGGTCCTAGACAGGTTAAGTTCGTAAATGGGCAAAATCGGCTAAGGGGAAAAAAAGTTCCCCCTTGAAGAACTGAACCAACCTCTGAAAAATTACACTTTTTTACATGTTTTTTTTTTATAATTTTGTTAAATAAATGAAACATTTGTTATATTTATCGGGATGGGAAGGTGCTCTCAACGTCCCCACTGACCCCTATCACCCCCCCCCCCCCAAAAAACAAACGCCCCTGACAATTTTTTTTTTATTTTTTACATTTTGGAGGGTATAAAAGGTTCGGCACAGCCGAATTTAACACTCTCACTTGTTTTTAATCAGATATAGCGAAAAAAAAGGTCACAGTTCAAAACACACATTTCCATTCACTAAGAAGTTCAAGGTCCTGCACTTGGACGCAGGGGATTCCAAAATTCGTTTTTTTTTGTGACTGCACCTCTTGTGGGCATGGATATTACAAGTTTTAAAATAATAATAAAATTGTATTACTTTAGCGCAAAAAGCATTATAAAGGGATTTGTAAACATTTACGGAAAAGGTGTCCCCCAAAGACCCCTGCTGACAGGGGTCTTCAAATTACAATTAATCTTTATATAATTACATCCTTACATGTCACAGTACTTATTATTTGTATGTCCTCATCTTGGTGAGATATATTTTTTATATCTGTGTATTTAACGCGGGTAAAACAATGTCCTTGGCCTCTGTTCTGTCTTTCACAACTTTTCAATTCACATGAAAATTTCCGAATCACATAAAATCAAGTTTTGTGTTTTGTTGATCACTTTTTCATTTAAAGTTGAAATCAAATAATTTATATTTAAAAAATTATTAGGAAAAAAGTGCATTCGTTTTACGCTCAACAAATTTTATTTATGTGAAACAAAACGAAAAAGAAATTCGGATGTGAAATCTAGAACACCAAAAAAAATCGGAAATTTTCATTTTCACATTTTTTATGTGAATTACTTTTTTTGGTTAATAGATATTTTAAGACAAAAACGAGAAGGACAAAAGAGTTTAGGAGAGTTAAGCTATTTAGGGATCAAGTGTTTGCAGTCCTCTATTTCTTCATATGTGAGGCATTCCACACCAAATTTCCCGCTACAGAAAAACATGTGTCCCATAAATTTCTGAATAGGTTGTTTGGATAGCCCTATATGAAACTAAGAAAATTGCGTTTCTGATTTTTCAAATTTTCAAAAATTGGGATTAGGAGGCGTGGTCAAATATTGGAAAAATGTAAAATTTGTGACAAGTTGCCTTGAATAAATATTTATCACATTAAAGCGGAATGCACCACAATGTCAAAAATTTACATTCTTATATAGTTTTGTATGGGCTATCGATTAACTTTTTTTTTTTTTGAAAATTTTCAGAACCCGTTCTGAAATTTTCCATTTTTTAAAAAAGTCAATTTATCAAAAATCCGGCCACTTTTATTTTCCTTTTTTAAATTTTTATTTAAAAGTTTAGAAGTTTGTTCATCCACAAAAAAAAAATTCAGAAACACGTTCTTCGTTTTTTTTTTGAGAAAATCGCATTTGCACTTTAAATTTCATAACAATTTTGTAATTTGCTTGTATTTCTTTGTTTTAACGTTGCGAATGAGTATTATTAATTGCATAAATATTCCTCATACGCTCTGTTGAAACAAGAAAATACAAGCAAATTACTAAATTGTTATGAAATTTAAAATTTAAATGCGACTTTCTCGAAAAAAACCAAAAATGTGTTTCTGATTATTTTTGTGTGGACGGACAAACAAACATCTAAACTTAAAAAAAAAAATTAAAAAAAATAAAAAAAGTGGCCGGATTTTTGATAAATCGACTTTTTTAAAAAAATGGAAAATTTCAGAACGGGTTCTGAAAATTTTCAAAAAAAAAAAAATTTAATCGATAGCCCATACAAAACTATATAAGAATGTAAATTTTTGAGATTGTGGTGCATTCCGTTTTAATGTGATAAATATTTAATCAATGCAACTCGCCACAAATTTGACCATTTTTCCAATATTTGACCACGCCTCCTAAGCCCAGTTTTTGAAAAATTGAAAAACCAAAAACGAAATTTTCTAAGTTCCATATAGGGCTATCCATACAACCTAGTCAGAAGTTTACGGTACACATGTTTTTTTTCGCTGGACATTTGGTGTGGAATGCCTAATATGTATATTCATATGCATAAAAAAAATGTTAAATCGTGTTTAGCCTATTTGTAAATATGGTCTTTGTGTCTGCTAGTTTTCTATAAATTTGAAACATAAAGAAGTAACAAGAAATTATTTTAACTAAATTAAGTGGCAACAATTTTAAGATTTTTGGCTTCTTCTAGAAATCCAACACTCAAAAAAAAAATAACTTTCGGCTTCCCAGTCTATTCACCTATGCCATCCAGCAGCCGAATTACACACTCAAAAAATTATGTAATTAATTTTTTTTTAGTTTATTTAAAAAGTTGTTTTTAAAAGAAAAAACATTTGTTCAATGTTCAGTTCTTTTAATTGACTATTTCTGTTTTTTGTTTAAAAAATAACAACATAAAAGTTAAGGACTTTCACTGGCATTAAATTTTTAACGTTATTTATTTTTGTTCTGTAAGTAAAAATATTCTAATAATTCTTCTTTAATTTTAAATGATTTGTGTACGTTATTTTTTTTTTTGAAATTGTTGGCAGTTTTTGAAGAGAAGTTATTAGTGTTTACCTACTTGTGTTGGTTATTTTTTTTATAGACAAAATCATAGAGAAACATAGAGGCGAAGGTGACAGAATAAATAATATCACTATCTTTTTCTAATTTCTCACACGTACGTTGTCGATGTGAATTCAAAACACAATACATGTTTACAAGTCGTACTTTGTCAACAAATACATGTATGCAAATTGTTCTTTGACAACTCAATTTTTGACGCTTCGCCTCTATACTATACTCAATGCACAAAATATTCCAAAAAATATTTATAGAAAAATAAAAACATGTTTGTATAAACTGACTTAGGCACGATGGGTAGAGTGTCTGGTCAGAATGTAGTTGATTGCGGGATCGATTCCCCAAAAATTTTATTAAATTTTTTTTAAAATAAAATTCAATAGAAAAATTGTAAAAATAACCTACGAATCATTAATTTTTGATATATTCGTTGGTAATTTTTTTTTGTTTTAATTTGTTGGTAAAAATAACACAACAATCATTAATTTTTAATGTTTTCGTATGTTATTTTTTTCGAATTTGTTGGTAAAAAAAATGAAAGTGAAGTTTTTTTTAAATGTTCAATGTTATTTATTTTAGAAAATTTTATTAACAGTAATAAATAAATATTGTTGTTTGTTAAAACAAATGAATAATTACTGGAATGGTTTTCAAATGTTTTATCACTTGTTTTAAATAAGATTTTCATTTGTTTTTGCCTAAAAAATATTTTGAGTGCAGGTGTTTGAGTGAATATATCTCCGAGTACTCACTTTACATACATACAGAATAAATGAAAGTTGTTTTTCCGTCACATTTCTTCCACTTTATTGTTATTGTTAGCAAGGACTTTTTCTGTATTCTTCCGCTGTTACCAAATGATTGTATAAGTGTGTAAGTACGTATTTAGCAAAATAACAAGATGAGTTAGAGGGAGAGACAGAGGGGGAAAGAAAATACAATATCTTAATGTTATAAACATTTTGTTAAGTCACTGTACTTAAGTGTTAAATTTATTTGGATGTTGTTGTTCTCTGGGCGAAAATATTTATTCAAACGAGGGAATATTTATGATTACACAAACGAAGTTTTTATATTCGAAAATCAAGGTTTGAGAATTTTTATGCCCAAACTTCCATCAGAAACCTTTTTAACAGTAGACTTAAATATATCGTTTTAAAAGTGAATTCATGTTAATTTTCACTTTGCCCTCGTATGTGTTTGTACTCATATGTAATACTTTTTTTTGTATAATTTTATTATTCTTTGAATTTATGTAATTCCTTAACATGGTTACTTAAGTCTTTGTATAGTGTAAACATCAGAAGTAAAATCAAAATATCATAAGCTTTAATGGGATTTCTACATTTGCCGGTTTTTAGTTTTCATCTCTAAATAATTCCAAATCATGATATTGGTTTTAACATATTCATGTCATTTGAGGCCATTTGTCACGATTACATTTCTCGAATAATTTTTAAAAGTATTTATAAAAAACTTAAAGCATACATTTAGGCAGTGCACAAATAATATAGATAGATAGATAGATAGATAGTTTTCTTTATTTTTTCTTTCAAAAGTTTTACAATAATACTTATACTAGGTATAAATAAATTATTTTAAAAAATTAAGAAATTTTCAATAAAGAAATATACAGCTTGGTTTATAAAAAACCGTCAGCCGGAAATTGAGTTTAATAACATTTTGTTTTTATATCTTAGAAGTTGAATTCAGCTACTAACATTTTTCTATAGTTTAAAGCTACTTTAAGATAATTAAAAAGGTTAGACCAATTAGCTTCATCATCACAATTTAAAACATTTATTATTTGTCCTTCAGATAATCTTGTACTGCGAAAAAAACGAAGTCTGATTTCATTTAAGACTGGACATACACCCATGAAGTGTTGTATTGTTTCTATTTCCCTTAGGTTACACATAGAACAATTTTGACTATCCCCTAATTGGTAGGAGTTGCCATTTAGCCACAACACATCACCTCTAGCTTTTAAAATTAAAGAAATTTGACTTTGTGAATGAAACATATTACAGTACGTAGCACCTTTGGAAAAGTCTAGCAACCTGTAGAATCTATTTTGGCTTTGTTGTGCACATGTGACATAATCGAGACTGGCTTGATTTTTCATTTCTTCTAATAACGTTTTGATAGCACTATTCCATAGATTTTTACTCCGATTGATGTCGGCGTGTTCTACATAAAACTGTATCATGCGGTCTTTAAGATCCTTGTACCAAAAAGTATTTTTCTCGATTACCTTTAATGAAAGTTGGTGTGGTAACCTACAATTTCCATAATCAAAAACTGTTTTCGAAATATATTTCAAATGTAAAGCATATGTGTAAAAGTGTCCGTCTTCTAATCCTGTTTCTAAGGCAAGTACATAATTGGGTGTGTTTTCTGGGAGTTTGAGAATTCTTTTTATGAAAAATCTGTGCAGTTTATCAACGTCCGCAAAACAATAGTAACCCCATATTTGAGATCCGTAGGATTGGATGGACCGACATACAGATAAAAACATTTTCCATTTAGCCTTTAGAGATACTTCACGTTTTCCAATAAAATTGCTCCATGTTACATTTAAACAAGTTTTAGCTGCATCGTTTTTTTGATTGACATGTTTTACAAATGACATTGTTGGAGTAAGAACCATTCCTAGATATTTATATTCATTAACAATTCGTACTAATTCTCCTTTAAACGTCCAACTTTCGTTTGAGCTTAGTCTTCCACCTTGCTTTCTAAACACTATAATTTCCGATTTGGAGAGATTAACCTCCATAGCCCATAAACGACAGTAGTTCTCCAAATTATTAATCATTTTTTGCAAAACAATTACTTCGTCGGCAAGTAAAACTATATCGTCTGCATATAACAAGACTCTAACGTTGATGTCATCGATAAACAAACCACCTTCTAAGAAATCATGTAGATCATTTAGGTACAAAGCGAACATAAGAGGCGATAGCAAGCAACCCTGTTTAACTCCAGAGTATGTTACAAAGCTATTAGAGAGCTCTGTGCCTGACCATACCGATGAATTTGTATTTTGGTATACTTTTTCTATGAAATTTACAATTTTTGTGGACAATCCTATTTGCCTTAGCTTAAAGATTAACAAATTCCTGGGAACACGATCAAACGCAGCGCTGAAATCCACAAAAAAGGCGTATACTTTCCTCTTTTCATTAAATTTTAAGTTAACTATTGTTGTTAGATTGTAAATATTATCAAAAGTTGAATAGCCTTTGCGAAAGCCCGCTTGGTACTCATTTAAGATATGTTGTCTGTTGACCCAGTCTGTTATTCTTTCATTTACTGCACCCATCATAATCTTTGCTATACTATTCATTAGTGAAATACCTCTATAGTTGTTTACTTGATTTAGGTCCCCTTTTTTATGAATAGGAAAAATGATACTTGTTCGGAAACTATCATAGTCTTCAAAACCATTCAAAATCTTTGTAAACACCTCTGATAAAGTTTTCAAAAAATTTTCATTTGCATTTATGTAAAACTCATACGGAATACGATCTTCACCAGGAGCCTTATTTGCTTTAGCCTTTTCCAGTTGTACTCTTATTTCCGATAATGTAAAGTTACTATCTAGATATTCATCTGTTATAAAATTGGACACATATGGTATTTCTTCGACTCTTGTTATAGGATTTAGCAAGGTATTAAAATAGTCTCTGAGGACGTCAGTATTAATTTTACACCCAATGTAGTTTTCCTGCTGTCTAATTTCCTTTGCTATTGACCACCAGTGCTTACTATCGGAGACTAAATCCAACTTACGTTCCAGCTCTTCATAATATTCTTTTTTCTTTATTTTGCATAAAACTTGGTACTCGTTTCTTTTTTCAATATATAATTGTTTATCGTGTAAAGACTGCGAGATTCTGAACTCATTCAATCGTTCCATTGATTCATCTCTAGCTTTTTTGCAGTGCTTATCAAACCATTTATTTTTGTATTGACAAACATTTTTTGTACTTGTGGGCTGACTATAAGATTTTAAAATTAAACCCGTAAGATCACTTATATTTATATTTGGTTTATGCTCTAAATCCGTCTTCAAATTTACCTCCAACTTTTGCTGATACATCTCCTTGTAACAATCATTCCATTTTAGCTTGGGTAGAAGCTTAATTTTTTCTGCCGAGTTATCCGTACTATTTATTTTCAAACTCAATCTAATTGGTAGATGGTCTGACCACATCTTATTTTCCACCTTAAAACTTTTTACATATTTCAGAATATCAATTGAAACTGCAGATATATCATTTACGGAGCATCCATTATTGCTAACAAAAGTAAAGCAGCCTTCTTCGTCACCAACTGTTCTACCATTTGTGATCACCAACCCATAGCTTTTACAAAATTCTAAATACTTTTTACCATTTGCATTTTTCATAGTTTTATCCATAGACTTTCTAGTCTCCAAGCCTGCCAAAAAGGTTAAATTTACTATTTCTTCTAAATTCTGTTGTTCTTCTCCCAATCGTACATTTACATCACCTATTACTATAGGATTAACTAGTTCATGTTCGAACAGATTTTTTATTTGCTCAAATTCTTGATTCCAATTTGCTCCTCTTATATATGCAGGAATAATTTCAAACTCTAAATCTTTTGCTTGAATTTTTATTGTGAAAAGATCACCATAACTTTTAAAAAAGTGCTTTACACCATTTTCTACCAGATCTTTACGTACACCACAGACAATACCGCCTATGCCTCTACCAAATCGACTGTTTCTTGTTGCTGATTTCCAAAAGGTGCTAAAATTTTTGAATTTGTGATCAAATTTAAAAAAATGTTTGCATTCAACGTGCGTTTCTAACAAAATAAAAATTTCACTTTGTTCTACATATTCAAATAAATCTTGATGATGAAGCTTACTCTCTAAGCCATTTACATTGTATGCAATTATACCTAAATTTATTTTATTTTTTATATTTTCTACATCTAAGATGACATTTTTTTTACTATTAACATTTATTTTTTTATTTTTTACATTTGAAGATTTTATCAGTTTTTTGAATTCAGTGATACATTATCAGATAAATCAAGAGAAGAATTAATGGATTTAGCTAGTGAGTCGTATTCTAAACTAACATTGATAATAGAATCACCGTAAATATTTTGTAACACTTCCTCACCTTCACTTTGGCCACACATCAGAATTTTACTCTTATTCCAGATAAAAAAGTTTCCATCAACGACCAGCCTATCACTGTTTACAGAAATCCTTTTGCTTTCGTCTACTTTCAATATCTCCTTTTTCAGCTGCAGCATTACTTTTTTATTCTGAAGTCGCTCTTTGGATAAATCACGTTCCACCGAAATAGATGAACCTTTAAGATTTTTTGTGTTTCTTAAAATTTCAGATACCATTCTAGAGGACTGTAATTCAACCAGCACCGTCATTTTTCTATCCTTTTCGTATATTTTTGTAGCATATTCTATTTCTATGTCTCTGTTAATCTTTAAATTAACTTTGAACAATTTCTTAACAGCCCCATAATTAGATCTTTGACTGGGGAGACCCCTGATTATTAATTTTTTTCTGGATAAATCTTCCTCCATTCGCCTCATTCTAGTCTGGTCTACTTCTTTACTCTCTCTTAGTTGTTGCATTTCTTCTTTTAAGATTTTATTTTCATTTGCCAATCTGTTTATTTCTGTTTTCATTTCATTTAAGTCTTCTTTAACCTCCAAAAGATCGCTCTTTGTTGGTAAATTCTTTAATTTTTCATCTAATAGATTTGACATTGTATTTATTAGCTCAATAGTAGACATGTTTCCAACTTGAGAACTTGTTTCTGGCGATGTTTCACCAAACCTCCTTTTCGCATTTTGCGTTACTAAGCCCACTGTGCTGATTAATGGTACATTATTAACTTCTTGATTATTATCCATATTTTCGCTTCTATGTTACTCTATGGATACAAAAACTTGGCAGCACTTTTACAAAACACCAGTATTTTGACAGAAAGAGACCAGCTGATTTACGTTGTTTATTTTTTGTAATAAGTTTGAGTTATTTTCACAAAATTAGCTTTCCAATAAAAAATGTATATTAAAAAGAATTTAAATGAATTTAACAAATTAAAAATCGATTTATGCAGCAAACAACAAACTTGTGACAGAAAACACAATCACCACAACTGCAGGTGCTCCTTAATTTGGCAACCAGTAACTTTTTAGGTATGAAATTGAACTTTTTACCAGTTTTTATTAAAAACAAAACGGAGTCGTCGTAACCCACGTCTATTTGTTGCAAAAAATCACTCAACACAAATAATATATTTTACGATAAAAAGCTGACTAATTTTTATCTATATTTTTAGAAGTCTAAAAATAATGCGTTTTTTTACTCCTGACAATGAGTAGAATGATTTTCCTTATTTTTAAAAACGTCAAAAATCATACATTACTACAATATTTTCTATAAGCCTAGAAGTATGCATTACTTTTTTTACCCAAAACATTGAATACTGCTCGACTCACAATCAGAGGTATCGTGACATTTGGTTTTAAGTAATTTCATAAATAAAATTGTTATTGGATTTACATTAAACGTGTTTGTTACAGTTTTTTCCATCTGATTTTTTTTTTTGGGTTAGTTTTTATATTTTCCTTATTTTTCTCATTTCTACGTACTATTTGATTTTAGGTGATTTGAAGAATTCTTAATATAAGAAAAGAACGTGCCTTATTTATAAAATATTCTTTTGGAATCATAGTTTGCATAAAAAAATACTTTTATAAAGGATAAAAAAAAATAACAAATATTTGTGATGCTTTTTAGTCAAAAACTGTTTAAATATAACAAATATTACAAATCTTAAGTACAATTTTTACGCATAGTTGAACATTTCCAAATAGTTAAGTTTTCTTTTTAAATTTAATTTAGAACATATTTTATCAATATCATGCCACAGCATTAAACTTTAGAATGGAGCAAATATGTATGGAGAAGTTTTTTTTCGATTCCGCTTCGCGTAGGGAGCTCCGAAGTTTTTTTTAAGGTCGATATTAACATACAAAAAAGAAGAAAAGTTAAATTCCCTTTTTCAGATATTGTAAATTTTCTAGAGTAAAAAAGTTACAATTTTGTTTAGAAATGTTTTATTTAAAAAAATCCTTTTTTTAATACTTCTTGTAAAAAAATATTTTTTTTTTTTGAGTGTAAAATTTTTTTTGAGTGTAATTTTTTTTGTAAAAAAATATTTTTGAGTGGCAAAAATACGTTTTAAAATATTTTTGTGACCTACCAAAATATTACAAATTTGTTTAACATGTAAATTTAAGGTAAAACTAGGATATTCAATCGATTAACCGTTAATCGAATAACAGATTAATTTTGGTCGATTAACTGTTTGTAAAACCTAAAGTTCTCAAATAATAAATAAATCGGTTAATTTGTGTCGATTAATCGACTAATGGAATTTTATTTTATTTTTTTTTTATTTTTTTATTATTTTTTGTGTGTTTGTAAGATATATCGGTTAAGAAAAATGGTTCTGGTAACCCTTTCCAATTTTTTTGTAAATTGCCATCTCTATAAATGTGTCTAATAGTGTTCAGAATACAAATCTGGTCTTATAAATGGTCTATCACGTCGGGCTCTTGAGATATTAAAGAGACTGCAAACGGGACTTTTGCTGAAGATATTAAAAACTTTTCCTCCTCAAAATGCTTTTAGAATCTTTCAGAAAAAGAATATATTTCATTTATAGCGCAAAAAAATATTTAAATAAAAGGAAAAAGTTTTGAGTTGATTTTGTCCGCCAATATTTTCCAAGCAATACACCAAAGATAATTTTGTAAAATTTTTTGTCACACTGAGTCTGCCTGTGGCTTAAGACTTGGTCTATCAATTTAAATACCACTATATGGGGGTACTTAAAGTGATATATAACATATATCGGTTCCAGATTCTACTTAACATTCCAGAATCAATGATTTTTGTTGGAAATTGTCCCAAAAGCAATCATTTTTTAGAGCAAGTAGTTTTTTTGAAAAATAATTTTACATAGAAAATTTTGTTGTGATTATTCATAGAATACATTCAAGAATCTGTTGAACCAAGAATTTGTTCCAAAAAAATTTTCTGGGTATAAAAGGTATTATCCATTAACCGAATAGCCATTAACATAACTTTTCCTCCATAGTAAGTTTGTTAACAAATTTTCAACAATAATATTTACGAATTTTCAAACGATATAAAATATTTTTTAATATTTACGAATTTTCAAAATGATATAAAATATTTTTTTCGGCATAAATGACTCGGGTAATACCACACTAGACGTAAAACAAAGAGCGACAAAAAAAAAACAATCCAATACCATGTGGATAAGTATTATTTACTACTTTTGCAAACACTATTTGTCACATAGCTCTTTACCTTTGATGCCAACTCTCAAAAAATACGTCAACAGTACACAAAAAAAGTACGTCGAGGAAAGAATAGAAAAAGCTGCAGAAAATACTCGAAAAGCGTCAAAATGGCATCATTGATAAAAAATAAAATTCGAAAAAGGTACTATGCAAAAACTTTTGGGAAAAAATAAAACAAAAAATTTTTTAAAACTTGAATTTTTTCATAAATGTTACAAAATATCACAAAAAAATGCCATTATTACAAAAATATGCAAATATATGCATTTTTTCCCAAAATATGCAAAAACATGTACTAACAAATCAATGCCATTTTAATGCAAATTTATTGATTCGAAAAGATATCTCATTCACAATGTTCTCAGACTAACGAGAAAAAACATGAATTTGCATGAAATTCCAGTCTCTGGTTATTACATTCAAAAAATTATGTCATTAACTATTTGTAGTTTATTTAAAAAGTTTTACGTTTTGTCGTTTTTAAAAGAAAAAACATTTGTTCAATGTTCAGTTTTATTAAATGACTATTTGTGTTCTTTGTTTTAAAATAACAACATAAAAAAATAAAGACTTTCATTAGCATTCAATTTTTGAAGTCATTTATTTTTGTTCTGTAAGTAAAAATAACTGATTCTTCTTTAATTTGTAATGATTTGTGAACGTTTTTTTTTTTTTTTGTTTTAATGTTGGCATTTTTAAAAGAGTAGTCATTAGTTTTTACCTACTTGTGTTGGTTATTTTTTTGTAGACAACAAATTCAAAAAGTTATTTATAGAAATATAAAAACATGTTTGTATCAAGTGACTTTGGTACGATGGGTAGAGCGTCTGGCCAAAATGTAGTTGATTGCAGGATCGATTTCCCCAAAAAATTTATTAAACATTTTTTAAAATAAAATTCAATGGAAAAATAGTAAAAATAACCTATGAAATTATTCAGCCTTACCACAAGAAAATAAAATAAATTTAAAATGAGCTTTTAATTTTATTTCCATAGAAATTGTTTTTGTTTTTAAAATCGACTTTCAAAAAATATATAGAAAATTTGAAATTTAAAATAAAACTTTTGTTAAAATAAACTTTTCGTTTTCTATGGTACGGGCCATTATTTTTTAATGTTTTCGTAGGTAATTTTTTTTTTAATTTGTTGGTAAAAATAACGCAACAATCATTAATTTTTAATGTTTTCGTAGGTTATTTTTTTTTAATTTTGTTGGTAAAAAATGAAAGTGACGTTATTTTAAGTGTTCAATGTTATTTATTTTAGAAGATTTTATTAACAGTAAAAAATAAATGTTGATGTTTGTTAAAACAAATGAATAATTACTGGATAAAGATACTGGATGTTTTTGCCTACAAAATATTTTGAGTATATGTTTGTAACGCTTCGAAATACCGGTCGGGGACCCCATAAGGAATATGAGCAAGTCCATGGGAAATTTAACTGACTTATCACCGATTTTGTTATTTTAGGTTATTTGAATTTTAATTTATCCAAGCCAGGTTCACATCTTTAATAAAATATCATAGACACAACCCTTTTTTCTTGTTATATCATCTTGTTTACGGTAATAAGTTTTGACACACAACAACAGTGATGCCAAGTACATTTTGTTAAACGTGGATGCATTTTTGGTTAAACGGTTAATGTTAACATATAAACGGTTATGGTAAACAGAGCTAATATTGACTTTTAGACAGTTTTTTAACATTTCTGTGTCCGGAAACCGTAAGTCGTACGAAAACTTATAAAAACAATAATTATAAAAGTTTCGAAAAAAAAAAAAATTAAACAATTTCAACAAAAAATTTTGAACATTATACTTGAATTTCCTTTTTTCCTTGGATGTACATCATGGATTTCCAAAAATAAAAATTTAGTTTTAAAGTTTGGAATATCCTTTTGAAGCTATTAAAATTTCGGAGAAGTGTTTTTTTCGTATTGTGGAGCAATAAATTTTCAAACTTTGTTAGACTGCCAAATATTTGATTTTTTCAAAATTTTTGCGAAATAATATAAGAGACCAAAAAGTTGAAAGAAAGTATGATTTAAGGTTGAGATTGATAGAAATAGAGTTTAGTGTTGGAAACTGTCAAAATTTATTCTGTAGAAACTATTATTATTCACATACATATAAAAAAAAATGTCCATTAACAAGACAAACCGACATTACAAATCCTACTGATGATAACACTAACTGGAGTGTTTGAAACCGGTTTGATACCAGAAATGTCTATAATTTTAAGAAATTCAATATTTCTTCTGCATTTTTTCATTTTGAACCCTTACAACAAATATAATTAGACCCCAATCTCAATCTGTTTACGCTTGAAGATATAAACTAACCTCTGAGAAACGTATTTTTTTACATGTTATTTTGTATATTTTTAACAAATAAAACAATTTTATGGTAGATTTAGTTCAAGGTCCTGCACTTGGGCCCAGGGTATTAGATAATGCCGATTTTGTCGGCCCGTCCCCTTTCGTGTTTATAAAAAAATAATTAAAATAATTATACAATTGTATTACTATAATGCAAAGAGCTTAATAATTAAACTAGTGAATATTTATTCGCGATAAAAACCGAATCAATACCTCGAAACCCGCCGAATCCTTCTAACCCCAAAATAAATGTCCCTGAAAAAAAAAATACATGTTAGAGGGTACAAAAGATTCGGTATATTTGAATTTAACACTCACTTGTTATTTAGAAAATATTTAAAAGAACACGAAATTCGTGGTTTAATTTTCAATTCAAAATTTGTTAATATTATTCGGTAAATCGAATAATTAAAATTTAACTGATTAAATATCAAAGCCGATTAATTATTTGCTGGATAAACGATTAAACCAGAAACCCGATTAATTGAATAATATAAGATTTTTAGATTTTTATAAGAGCTATGCAAAAATATTTTTTGCAAACTTAATTTTTTTTCTAAAAATTTACTTCATTTGTAATCCCCATTTTAAGGATATTTTCTGATACATTTTGTATGCAAAATGGTATTAACTTTGTCATACATATTAAAAGCAACAGTTTTAAAATATTCAGAAATACATGTTGTGCAAGATTTTAGGATTTTCTTTTTCAACTATTTTCTTTTTATTTTACATTCATGAATAATTCCAACAGAATTTCAGCACATAAAAAAAATATAAATACACCTGCAACTCGTTTAACATATCGCTCATTTACTTGTATAGTGTCATAACTCAAAATATGTCGTTTTTGGGTAAACCATACAGAATTATTTGTTTTATCCTGCTTTATATTGTGTCAAAAATTCGGATTAATATCTCCTAAACTCACCGTTTGAGAAGAGAACACGCCATTATAACATTTTCTATTAACGGCCTTTTGCAAAGTAAAACAAGTTTCAATTGTAAACTTTAAACAGGTTTTCTGTAAACTCAAATATTTTGCGTTATGACACTATACAAGTAAATGAGCGATATGTATAGTATTATTCGATTTAAATGTCATGAATTGTTTAGCATTTAAAAATGTCATAAGATTTTCAACATTTAAAACCTCAATAAAATCAGAAAAAAAGAGAAAATTATGTTGTATAGGAGTTTATATAACAAGGACCACAAAAATTATTAAAACGTAAATATGAACAATTTTGAATATCAATAATATTTTTTTGTGTTTCTTCTTGCTTTTAGTTTACTGCCCCCTAATACAAGTAAAATTTATTGTTTTAAAATATTCATTTGTAAAAAGACAATGCACTAAGGGTAAAGTCATAATTACTTGAGCGAATACGGTTCGGAGACGTGTCAGCTGATACGTTAGCTTGTATTAAAATAAATGGAAATAGGTACTTAAACGAATACGTGACGGTGGTGTAGCTGCCGAACTTTAAAACGATGCAACAGCCCGTCACGCTACAGCACCGCTACAGTAGCGCTCAAGTGCCTGGGCCTTAAGTGTTGATGCTGAACTGTAATAAGCTCTTAAGCAAATGAATGAATACAAGGACATGCAGAGAATGTTGTGACTTATTTTAGACTAAATATACATTATTTAGTGAAAAAATTGTGTTAGATATTTTTTTAATAAAAAAAAATGCAAATTAAGGGCCTAATTTTGTAAATCACTCGCGTTGAACGCATCACCATCGTTAACGTGAACGCGAGGCTCAAAAAGTGCAATTTTGTAAATCACTACGTTATTGCGTTAAATTTTTACGTCATCACTTGAAATGTCAATTATATTTAAATCAGTGTTGCCAGACATTCTAAAATTAATAAAATTGGCCACCCATTTCAAGTGATGAAAAAACACTCTCTTGCGTTTTACAAAATTCCATTTTCCATACAATTTGTTCTACAAACACGTAAGTCAACGCGAAAAAACAGCTGTTCAGTGCTTGCGTTTTATTAAATAGAAAATTGTCCAACGCGAGATAAAAAGGTGCTTTGCGTTTTACAAAATTGGGCTCTAAACCTTTTTTTTTTAAATTTGCCCCCACTGCTATAACTGTCCCAAGGGTGCCCCTAAAGAAATTAAATGTGCGACAGACCTCTAATATTTTTTCAACATTTTTATACCCTACACCACACTGTGGTACAGGTTATAATGAGTTTGTGCTGATGTTTGTAACTACCCGAAATATTGGTCCTAGACCCATTTTTAAGTATACCGATCGACTAAGAATCACTTTTTGAGTCGATTTAGCGCTGCCCGTCCGTCCGTCTGTCCATGTAAACGGTGTAAACACGATACAGGTCTCAATTCTTAATCAATTGACTTGAAATTTAAAACTTAAGCCTCCTTTGGTCCAAGGACGAAGCCTGTAGAAATTAAAAAAAATTGGTCCATATTTAGACCTAGCCCCCATACAAAGGTCCTCTTTAGTTTTGCCTCAAATGACTCTAACAGCCGCATTTTAATAGGCATCTTTTCGAAATTTAGCAGGTAATCATGTTTTATCCACACAAATCACAATTCCGAATTTTAAAGAAATCGGACCAGTTCTTTTTGTAGCCGCCACACAAACCACCTTCCCGATTTTCACATAAAGCTCTCAAATTTCATGAAAATAGAAAATATTTAATTAAAATTGTGTTTGTGTATGCTAAACGCGTACTTTAATAACCTTTTCAAGTCTAATTATCATCGGACCATTTTTGGACTTAGGTCCCATGTGGAAATTTCGCCCGATATTCAGTTGAAACGATTTATTGTCAACAAAAAGAAGCCAAGCCTATTCCTTTCAAATTTGGTTAGTGAGTGCTTTTTACACTTATTAAAGACTTGACAAAATATATATCTAATTAGTCCATGTTTTAACTTGGCACCCATTTTCCGGGAAACTCTGGTGTGGGATATTATATGGTCGGTTTTGACCGACTATAATTTTCTTACTTGTTTTTTTTTTAATATACCTAACCTCTATCTTCAACCCTTAAGGTGGTCTCAATATAATTTTTAATATTTTTTATGAATTTGATTTATAAAGTTAGTTCCTACCGCTGCCATGATGCCTCCGTTTCCCCATTATTTTTAACCTTCAAATTTTTTTCGGAATATACTTCTACCGTATTTTCACTCGATAACGGGGCTCTCTTAGAAAATGCCGTTTTAATTAAAACTGGTCCAACACTAAAAAAAAAATGTAATGTTAGCAAAAAAAGCATGTAAACCTACAATAAAATTTGCTGATTTTGAACCCACAATTTTTTTGCTAAAGTTAGCAAAAATGTTTTGCCAAAAATTAGTTACTTGATTTTTTTATTATTTGAACTTAGTTCAAACACATTTGAGGACCCCATTGGGTTTGGACCGGATAGGTCCTAGATTTAAAAATCGTCATAGTTTTTGATCCAAAATTTGTGTCCGTTTTGCTCTACCTTGCTTAGTTTTTGAAACATGTGATTTTAGGGTTTTGAGAATTAAAAAACTCGATAACTTCAAAAATATTAATCGGAGAGCTTTTGGCTATTTTGCGGTCTTGTTCTGCGTGGTAAGAGCTACAAAAATGCTTTTGAAGTTATTGTTATATTTACTGAGATATGAGCATTTTAAAATTTTCGGGAATGCTAACTTTTTTGGATCCAAAGTTAGGACCCATTAGGGTCAGCAGATGTGAAGAGGACCGGCGATACTTCCATTTTGCTCTATCTGGTTTAGTTTCCGAGATAGCGCCATTTTAAAATTCTTAAAAAAAAAAAATACAATTTATTTTTGCTAATATTAGCAAAAAAGCTTGTAAAAATTTGGTTATCTCAATTTTAAATTTGTCGAAAAAAATTAGTTCAAATTTTGTTTAAAATTGCTAATGCGCTAAATGAAGCTTACAAGATATTTTTGCTAACATGCTTTTCTCAACTAAAAATTTGCTTAAGGTTAGCTTACTAGCATTAGCAAAAAAAAAAATAGTAAATCTACTAATGTATTATTTTGAGTGTACTACTCTAACTGCCCCAAGATTGCCCTTAAAGTTATCACATATTTGACCGACACCCAATATTTTTTCAACCACAATATTTTTTTAGAATATACCTACCCTTATCTTCAGCACCTCAAAGAAGTCCCATTTCTTTTGTTATTTTTTTTATGAAATCAGTTCCTCCATGCTGGCTTCTAGGGGGTGAAATGTAAGACCAACTACTATTTATTTTTCCCCCAACATTAAAAAAAAATATGTAATTATGTACTCAAATACATAAAGTTGATGGTTCTATGATAAAAGTTTTACTCTTAGAAGACTAAATAAAAATAACACTGTGCAACACGATTTGGTTTCTTGGATGGGACAGAAAAAATTAATTAAAGTATACCACCTTCAGGGGTTTGTGAGACCGACCTCCAATAATTTTCTGCCCCCAACATTTTTCTTGAACATTCCTTACCCCTATTTCCACTTCCTAAGGGGGCTCCCATACAAACCATTTTTAAAAAATTTGATCCTACCATTCTAACTTACCCTAAAGTGCCCCTAGTGGGGCCAAATGTATGACCGACCTCCATTATTTTATTAATTCCAAAATTTTTTGCAAACATACCTACAATGTATCTTTAACCCTTAAGGTGGTCCCCATACATTTCTTTTATTTTTTATAAATTTGTTTTATTAAACCAGCTCCTACCGCCCCTACCGTGCCTCCTACAGAGACAAAAATTACGACCAACCCCCATTATTTTTTAGTTACCAACATTTTGTCCGAACATCATAACACCCTATCTCCACTCCCTAAGGGGCTCCCATACATTATAAAAACATGTATTTTTAAAAACTAATAAAAAAATAAAAATGTATGGGGACCCCCTTAAGAGTTGAAAATAAAGGGTAGGTATATTCTGAGAAAATGTTGGAGTTGAAAAAATATTGGGGGTCGGTCATACATTTTACTTCTCTAGGGCACCCTATGGACAGTTAGAGCGGTAGGAGCAAATTGTATAAATATGTCATTTTGTATGGGAGCCCCCTTAGGAAGTGGAAATAGGGGTAAGGTATGTTCAAGAAAAATGTTGGGGGCAGAAAATTATTGGAGGTCTGTCTCACATTGCACCCCTCCAGGTGCGCTTCTAGGGGAGTTTTGGGGCTTTTTGAGGATTTTTACCTCTTTGCGCCCAACTTTGACCCCAATGAGGGGCCATATGGCCCCTCCCCACCGCCCCCATTTTTTTTGGCTCGTGCTTTCTTTTTCGAACCTAAAAAAATTAGAGGGTATCCCGGATCGTAATCGAAAACTGGTTAGCTATCCCACGCCTAAAAGTGCAAATTGAAGAACGGTTTTTTGTGTTCCAAAGTTAAAAAAAAAATTTTTTCATAGATATCCCACTCGCATCCCACTAAGCGACCCCACAGCTCTTAAAGGAAATCACCTAAGCTTTCTTTTGAATCAAAAAAAAAAAAAAAGGGCCCAATTTGAGGAAAAAGTCAAAAAAGTTTTGGATTTTTAAGAAAAAAAATCAAAAAATTTTTTATTATTTTTTTTATATTTTTTTTCGAAAGACTGAAGAAACAGCTATCTAAACTCTTTGGGACACATTTTTCTAAAAACAATAGGTAAGAAGTTACATAGATGAGAATCAACACCTCTTTGGCCAAAATGTCAAATTTCAACCCCCTCTAACTCAGAGAGTTCTTGGCCGATCTCGTTCAAAAATTGTGTCTAAACTACTGTCCAATATGACTAACCTTGGTGCAAATTTCATCCCGATCGGAAGACATCGGTTTCAAAAGTTGTGTCAGTTGACACGAAAACCCCCATATTTAAATTTCAGTCATATCAGCGTATAACGGCTTGGGTACTTCCCTTGTTAGTATTCATAAAATCAAAATGCATTTGCATCATTGTAAACCGCATACATTAAAACATTTATATAAAATGAAACACGAAATGTATCATAGTTTATATTTTATTATTATTTTTTTTCGAAATTTCTAGCATGTATAAGAGTGCATGAAAAATATACTCCTTGTTGATGATGATGATACTCAAACACGTAAATAACTCATACAAAATCATGATATGTACCCGCATAAAAACCAAGATAACAAAGATAAATTTAGTAGCATTGTGGGAAAATCTAGTGTTGCCAAGTATAATTTATTTACCTCTTTTAAGGACTGACAAAATAGCAATATCAATAAAATTAAAACTTTCCAAGTGACTATTGTAAGAAACACAAATCATGAATTAAATAGTTTGGATTAGTGCCTACGGTCAGTACCGTAGTACCGGGAATACCGGTATTCCCGGTTCTCGGTATTACCGGGAAATGGTACCGGTTTCCCGGATCTCAATTCATTCCCGGTATTCCCGGGAATACCGGTATTCCCGGTTCTGGTTCTGACGGTATTCCCGGTACTACCGTTATGTATATTTTGTAAAATTTTTTAAAATTAAAATTTTTTCTTTGCTTTAACCAAAAAAAGTACAAAACATGTGAAAAACACCATTTCCATTTTATTTTTTGAATTTAAGAAAAAATAGTTACATGATTTTCAAATAATTTTACAAACACAACTAAATGTTTCTAAATACTGATTAAATAGTGTAATTTAAATATTTTATGGCATAGTATTTTTTTGGTTTCTCAGAACCGGTTCCAGGATCAGAACCGGGAATACCGGTATTCCCGGGAATGTATCTAGAACCGGGAAACCGGTACCAGAACCGGGAATACCGGTATTCCCGGGAATACAGAGAACCGGGAAATGGGGGACACTAGTTTGGATGCTACACAATGTGGGACTGTTTGTACTGATTTTGGTTAATTCATAGTGAGTAAAAGGACCAATCGAGGACTTGTCTATGTATGTGTAGGAAAGGGACCGATGAAAGGCGATGACCTAGGACGGTTTACAATTTTAACAAAACTTAAACTGGCTTGAAGAGGGGTGTGGATAATCGCATCATAAAGTAAAAAAATTATTATGTGATGCAAAAAATGAGAATTTAAAAATTTCAATAACTGTTTAAAAAATTGCTATTTTTGTAGTTTGAACAAATTTGTGTCAATTTTAAACATTTTGTTGTTAGGGCATTTTGCAATTGAGGTTACGATAAACTAGATTGTGCTTTTGTAATTGCGTTCTTCAAACTAAAGTCTGTAAATGCGAGGTATTTATGAATATGGATAAATGCTTATTTGGTTTTCCCTTTGTTTAGATTTTTAAGAGTTATTTTGTTACTTAAAAATAAATAGTATTTGAAGTTCATTCTACATTTGTGTAGAATTTAAATATCTATTTCGATAATTTAAAGATATGATTTAAATTTTTGTTATTACTGCTATAATATCAATAATCACACAATAATATGAAAACATATTTATTTATTACACAGTGTAACAGTGAAAAAACACAAAAGTTTGACTATATAACTTCAATTCTACTACGAAAAGGTAGTAAGCCCCTACACTTGGATTGCCCATTTTTGTGACCAATTCCTTTTTGTGGGCCTCCAAAGATTCTTAAAAGCAGTGGGACCCACAAAATATGTTGTCATCGGTTTTTGCCAAACAGCTCAATCAGACTTGGTGCTACCGCTTAATTGTATTCAGCAATAATGTACACAGAAAAAAATAAAAAAAATATTTGAGTAAATTTTTAATACTATTGAGTAAAAAATTACTCAATTTTGCACCAGTAAACGATTTAATAGTATTGAGTAAATTTTTAATAAAAATTTATTAAATGTTTGAAAAAAAATTTGAGAAATTTTTAATTGACACAATTTAAAATTTACTCAAAATTTATCTATTTATTTTTTTTAAAGTTTAAAAAAGTTTTAAATTTTTTTACAAAAAAAAAAAACAAAAAACTTGTTTTTTCAAACTTTACCAAACATATTTATGTCTCAAAAACATAGGAAAATTTTATAAAGACGATTACAAACTTTCATATACATACACAAAAAACTATAAACTAAACGAGAATTCAAAAAACTATGAGAGTTTAAAAAAAAAAAAAAAACTATTAAATTTTTGTTAAATTATTTACTTAAATTTTTTTTTAAATTTTTGAGTAAATTTTTAATTGCGTCAATTAAAAAATTACTCAATTTTTGTTTTTAAATTTAAACAAGTGATTACTCAAATTTGTTTCCTTCATATTTTTTTCTGTGTAGCTAATAGTCCTTTAAACAAATCTTGTAACATTTTATGCCAAATAAATATTTTATCTTAGACTTTTTTTTTTTTAAATATAGGAACAAAATATAGTTTTTTTTTTTTCACTTTTTCAGTATAACTAATAGGGACAGTTGATTTTGCCCTAACAATTTTTGCAAAAATTACAGCCACGATAAAGCTGAACAGCTCTTATGAACATGCCAACACAATTTAAACGGGTTTAGGCACTCTTAATTGCTCACAAAAACCACTTTGTACCCTAAAAATAGTCGATTTTGAGAAAAAAAATCTACATTAATTTTTGCCTCATAACAATTTTTTTAAACACACTATGCACTGGGACCACTCCCTAAGGGTATACCCCTACAAAGATTTCATTTTTATAAAACTGCTCCAACCGCTCTTATTGTCCCAATCGTGCTTCTAGAGGAGTTAAATGTATGGACGACCCTCAATACTTTTTCCACCCCAACATTTTGATATAAAATACCATCAATCTTTAAACCTGCTCCACGGTTCCCATGGTGCCTCTTAGAGTTTTCAAAAGCATGACCGACTGCACTCAAAAAATTATGTCATTAACTGTTTGTAGTTTATTTAAAATGTTTTCCGTTTAGTCGTTTTTAAAAGAAAAAACATTTGTTTGATGTTCAGTTTTTATTAATGACTACTTCTATCCATTGTTTCAAAAATAACACACTAAAAAATAAAGACTATTATTAACATTTAAGCTTTAAAGTCATTTATTTTTGTTCTGTAAGTAAAAACTACTGATTATTCTTTAAATTTTTAATGATTTGTGTAAGTCATTTTTTTTAAATTGTTGGAATTTTTTAATGAGATATCATTAGTTTTTACCTACACAAGTAGGTTATTTTTTTGTAGAAAAAAAAATCAAAAAATTATTTATAGAAATATAAAAACATGTTTGTATCAAGTGGCTTTGGCACGATGGGTAGAGTGTCTGGCCAGAATGTAGTTGATTGCGGGATCGATTCCCCAGAATTTTATTAAAAATTTTTAAAAAAATATTTCAATAGAAAATTATAAAAAATAACCTACGAAATCATTAATTTTTAATGTTTTGGTTAGTTATTTTTTTGGCATTTCGTCACCTTATTATTGTTTTGCTCCATACGCCATTTTTGAAAAAAAATGAGTTAGGAATGGAATATATATAATATAAATATCCTATTTCTTATTCCGAAGTCCGTTTTTTTAAAACATCTTTTGAAATTTCAGATATCCAGCATTTTCTAAGAAAAAACACACCATTTTGACGTTTTTTGAAAATTTGCGTTATAGACAAGGCTCTAGATTATTTTAAAATTAACGGATCTTGCATATTTTTGGAATGAAGATTAATTATGTTGGTACTATTCTACGTACCAAATTTTAATACCGTTACTTCTAAACATTTCAAGTAATGTCATATTTGCCATTTAGGTTGTGTGGGAGGTAGGCGTGTCCATTGACCGATCATCCCCATTTTTAATACCATGCAACCTGACTTTATAAGTGTTCTAAATACCCAATTTTGTCGATCTAGCTATTTTTGTTTCATTGTTATTTTGTTTGGCGTTGAGAACTCATTTGCTCCATATCACACAAAGGTCCCAAATGTGTAAGCAAAATTGGATATGGAGCACAATACCATAAAATCTTATTTTCTTAAAAGCTTAAAATCTTTTGATCTATTGTATGTAAAAGTCTGAAAACTAGAAGCTTTGTTAACAATATATGTAGCAATAAATGGTAAACATTAAAACAAAATCCATCGATTACTTTTCGAGAAAATTTGTGGTAAACCTATTTTATCGTTTTTCCCGAAACCGAGTTGTTGGCGTATGGAGCAAAACAATAATAAGCTGACGATTTGTTAGTAAAAATAACAGAACTATCATTAATTTTTAGTATTTTCGCAGGTTATTTTTTTGGATTTTTTTGGTAAAAAAAATGAAAAAATGTAATTTTTTAATGTTTAATGTTATTTATTTTAGAAAATTGTGTCAAGAGTAAAAAATAAATGTTGTGGTTTGTTAAAACAAATGAATAATTACTGGGATGGTTTTCAATTGTTTATTCACTGGTTTTAAATGTGTTTTTCATTTGTTTTTGCCTACAAAATATTTTGAGTGTTCTCAATAAGTAGATAATTTTCTAAAAAACATCAAATAAAACAAAATTGAATCTATTTTTTTGGAAATAAAACTTGGTTAATAAGAAATATACCCCGCTTATAGCGAACTTGGCTTATAATTAATTATTTTTACTGGTCCCTCGGAGTTCGTTATAACCGGGTTCGACTGTAAGTATTACAATAATTTTTTTCAAATAAAAAAAAAAACAGAATTAAAAAATATTGCGCGTTTATATTTTTATAGCTGTTTAAAAATTGTTCACGTTAAGACTGTTTTTTCCCATTAAACCTCCCTTAAGCGCGCAACTTAGTGGTGTTCTGTGAGGATAATTGTAAAAATTACCAAAATGTTAATTTTACTGCAGACATCTTTAAACAATTTTAACCTTAGAAATAAATTTAATACTTTTTTCTAGTTACTCTAAACGCCTTTGATAAAATATTAAAAATTTCAATGGGCAACATTTGAACAAAGGGGCACATTTGAACAACCTCGAAAAAAAAATTTTAAATTGTTCAACAAATATAAAAAAACCGTAAAAAAATGTTTTTTTTTAAGGTAGGTTTAGTTCTTCAAGGAGAACATTTTTGCCCCTGGTCCGATTTTATCTCTTTCTAAACTTAACTAACATTTTATTAATTTTACAGAAGAAGCAAAACACAGTATAGAGTCAAATTTTTAATTTGTTAATAACTTTGTTGGTTTTGATTGAATTGGGCTAAAATTTTATGAGAACGTACGTTTTGTGAATATGTATCAAAATTCATCACAAAATGATTAAAAAATGTATTTCTAATTGCGTTATTTGGCGATTTCGAAATTCATATGTTTTTAATTTTTGGCTACAAAATCGCTAATTTTTATTTCGAAATTCATATGTTTTTAATTTTTGGCTACAAAATCGCTAATTTTTATTATGTGACCCTAATTTATTGTAGGGACGTGTAGGTAAATAAAATACACCAGAATCTAGCAAAATACCGATTTTGACTTTTTTGTTAGTAAGGGCGTTTTGCATTTTAGGTGACGATATATTTATAGGATCCCCGACCGATATATTATTAAGAAAATAAATCACAATAATTTTGAACAGCATACACTCAAAAAATTATGTTAGTAAAATCAACTGAAAATGTCAGTTAAAATAACTACTTTGTAAGTTGTTTTGGGGTCAACTACTTTTTCAGTTAAATCAACTAACAATGTTAGTTATTTTAACTGACAAAAAACAACTGACTTATGTAGTAAAAACTACTTACATTTGCAGTCAAAACAACTATAATGTAGTAAAAATAAAATAACCAATATAAATTTTTTTTTATTCAAAAAATTTTTCAGAAAAAAAATTGAAGACCAAATTTTTTTTAAGTTGTTTTTTTTTTAAAAAAAAGTTGTGAAAAATAAAAAAAAACGAAAATTTATTTTTATTTTTTGGAAAAAAAACTTTGAAAATTTTTCAGAGATAAAAAAATAAAATTAACTACTTTCAATAACTGTTACTACATCACAGTACTTTTTTGTTAGTTATTCAAATAAGCGACTTAAAATAACTAACAGAAATAGTTGTTTGATATTTTTCATACAAAAACAACTGACTTTGTAGTTGGAAACAACTAACTACTGTAAAATATACAAATAACTAACATGTAGTAACTTACATAATTTTCTGAGTGTAGAAAAATTTAGTTTAATTTAAAAAATACGATATTAAAAAATGTAAACTAAACTTAAATTAAAAAAAAAAGTACCTACACTTTGGCAGGTATTTTTGATTCGGCACATCCGGTTAGGATTCTTAACTCAATTTTTGTTTTCTTTTAAAATACGCTTATTATGGCTGTAGTAGCACGTGTATAACATTAATTTGTATGATTAAGCATCTCAAAAAGTAGACGCCACATAATTCACACCAGTTTTATATACTACATAAGATTTTTTTTTATTATATAAACTCTTGAAATTATAGCCATTATTAACATATGTGTGCTTCATGTTTGCTTTTTTCCTGTGTATATAAGATAAAAAAAGGAGTGTTTATGAAGATGATTGATGATAAATTTAGTACAAACAAAATTATATTCACAAGAAAATTGGCAATAATTTCAATGATAAACAACAACAGCAAGATACAATCACTAAAAAAAACAATACATTTAAAAAAAAAAAATTATAAACAAATATTTTTGTTTATGATTGAGTAAAACGTTTTTTACTCAATTCGAGAAAGTTGAATTAAAAAACATATTGTGTTCGATTCGGGAGTACTCTTTCACCATTCACCTACTTTTTAAAGATTTGATATCCTTTCAAATTTTAAGACTTTTAAATTTTTCCTTGTAATTATTTAAGAGATTAACTAAAAATTAGTAGTATATTTTAACAAGAAAAAAATTTAAAATCTTGAAATTCAAAAGAAGATCAAATTTTTAAAAATTTGGTGAATGGTGAAATAGTACTCCCGAATCGAGCACATTTACTTGTCTTTAAGTTAAAAATTTACAATCACCGAAAAGGAAGTTTTCCACTCAAAATCGTTTGCATTCAAAATGTTTTAGGAATTGGGAAGGAAGTGAATTCATGGGTTTGACCAAGTCGAATTTAAGTTTTTTACATAAAAAAATTACAAAATATATATTTTTTTTTTCCTAAAAACAAAAAGGTCATTTGAAACTGCTCACACATTAAGTGTGACAATTAAAAAGCGCTGATGACGGAAGGGTAGTTATTTCCGAAGGCTTCTGAGATCCCCGTTTATCATTGTTGTAAATAACTATTTTCTCAAATTTCTCTCAACAAAAGTGTTGTTTCTCAGAAATAATCACAATTAAAATTAAAAATGGAACAAAATAAATATAAATTCATTTGTATTCAAAATGCATTATGGAGGGTATTCGTGAATGCGGCCAAGTCAAAATTATTTTTTCACTTTTTTTCAACTGTTTTCACACTTTCTGTTTACATCCTATTCACTCACTATGTTAATCAATGGATAAGTGAAGTAATTAAAAAAAAAAAGACTATGAAAGAAAACAAAATTTCTAGGAAGTGTTGCAAAAATTATAAGTCAGAAATATGAAGCAAATAATTGTTGGTTACCGTATACCACTCACTAAATGGAATGAATAAAAATTAATTAGATAAAATTTACAAAGATCATATAACCTCATTTTCTATGACTACGCAAGTTACAGAAACACTTGAGTTAGTTTATAAGTGGATGCTGACGCTTCACTGTAATAAAAAAAGACTTCGTTGTGACTTTCGTTTTATTATATAATTATGATTTACCTAATAAAAGAGCAAATAAGAATATATTAAACCCGCCAAGACCGACAATATAATATGCTACAATATATGAGCAAATCCATGGGAAATTTAACTGACGGATCACCGATTTTGTTTATTTTTGGATATTTGATAAAGCTTTGTAAATGATTTAAAACCATATTTTTTTTTTGTTTGGATCAACACTTTGGAAGATATGGGCGTTTAAAAAAGCGCTTTTTGGACAGTATTGACTTTTAGATAGTTTTTTAACATTTTTGTACTTCAAAACAGTAAGTCGTATGAAAATACTTATAAAAACAATATTGTAGATAAAATTATGAAGATTTAAAAATTAAAAAAAAAAAAAAAATTTCAAAAAATTTTGAAAACAATATTTGAATGCCCTTTTTTCCTGGGAAGGAAACCATGGATAACCAGAAGAAAAATTTTATTTTAAAGTTTAGATTGCCCCTTTAACGCTGTTAAAGTTTCAGAGAGGTGTTAATTCGTATTGTTGAGCAATAAATTTTCAAAGTTTGTTACACAGAAAAAAAAAATTTGTAAATTTTTAATACTATTTAGTAAAAAATTACTCAATTTTGCACCAGTAAACGATAGTAAACGATAGTATTGAGTAAATTTTTAATTAAAAATTATTTAATGCTTACTAAAAAAGTTTAATAAATTTTTAATTGACACAATTAAAAACAAGTAAAAAAGTTAAATTCGGCCTTGCCGAATGTAGTGATACCCTCCACAATTTCAAAAAGATTATTGCAAACAACTTTATTTAAATGGAAATTACTTTTGAAAAAAAAAAAAAAAATTGAAAAAAAAATCCGCGAAAAAAAATTTTGGTAAAAAAAAAATCCGCGATTTTTTTCTTTTTTTTTGTCAAAAAATATGTTTGTACTTGTTTAAATACCATTTGGTGTCCAATTATGTTCACATATGTCAACCAGAAGCCGAATTAAAGCATTTTGTATTTTTAGGTTATGTTGAATGTACAGAAATTTTTGAGGTGTGCTTACATTTTCGTTCATAACTTTTGAACCGCTGAACCGATATCGCTCAAATGCAATACCAAACTTCTCGGGAGAACTTCCAATATATATGTTAAGTTTCAGTCATCTCTGTGCAATATTTTGTCCGCGAGAGCATTTTCAACAGACAGACAGACGGACAGACGGACAGACGGACATCGCTAGAATGTCTTAAAATCGATCGGGCATCATGAATATATATACTTTATGGGGTCCCAGACCGATATTTCGATGTGTTACAAACGGAATGACAAACTTATATATACCCTCTATCACTAAGTGGAGGGTATAAAAAAAAAAATTTCGATTTTTTAAGTTACTTTATAATTGTGGCAAGTAAAAATTTACTCAAAATTTTTCAATTAATTTTTTTAAAAAGTTTAAAAAAGTTTCACATTTTTTATTTAAAAAAAAAAAAAATTTAATCTTTACCAAATATATTAATGTCTCGAAGACATAGGAAAATTTCATAAAGATGATTTCAAACTGTCATATACATATACAAAAAACTATAAACTAAATGGGAATTAAAAACACGAAAAAAATAAAAAAATTATTAACTCAATTTTTTTTTTTTAACTTTTAAGTTAATTTTTAATTGCGTCAATTAAAAAATTAATCAAATCTTATTTAAAAATTTAAACAAGTGATTACTCAAATTGTTTTTCTCAATATTTTTTTCTATGTAGAGAGCCAAATATTTAATTTTTTTTAAATTTTGGCAAAAAATCTCTAAACAGTTTTTTTTTGCTTTTTTAATCGGAAACCAATAGTTGTACGAAAAAACTTTCTGTGACAATATTGTTAATAAAATTATAGAGATTTTAAATTTAGAAACAAAAAAAAAATTAAAAAAAAAATTTAACAAAATTTTTTTAAAACAATATTGGAATGTCCTTTTATCCTATCAAGGACACCATGGATTTCCAAAACCAAAATTTTTTATTAAAGTTTAGAATCTTCTTTAAACGCTGTTAAAATTTCAGGGAGGTGTTTTTTTGTGTTGTCGAGCAATAAATTTTTAAAATTGGTGATAAAGCAAAACTTGATTTTTTGCCAAAATTTAAAAAAAAAATCAAATATTTATTTGGCGATCTAACAAACTTTAAAAATTAATTGCTCAACAATAAGAAAAACACCTCTCTGAAAATTTTACAGCGTTAAAAGGACATTCTAAACTTTAATACAAAATTTTGATTTTAGAAATCCATGAAGTCCTTCCCAGGAAAAAAGGACCTTCAAATATGGTTTTTAACATTTTTTGTTAAAATAAAACAAAAAAAAAAATTGTTTCTAAATTTTAAATCTTCATAATTTTATAGTAGTATACAATATTGTTTTTATAAGTTTTTTCGTACGACTTACGGTTTTCGAGCACAAAAATGTTAAAAAACTGTCTAAAAGTCAATGTTGTCAAAAAAGCGTTTTTTTTAAACGCCCATATATTCCAAAGTATTGATCCAAAAAAAAAAAATATGAGCTTTAATCATTTACAAAGCTTTATCAAATATCCAAAAAAAAAAACAAAATCGGTTATCCGTCAGTTAAATTTCCCATGGATTTGCTCATATGAGTTTGTATTCTGGGAACAAATTTGGGAAGAAATATTAAATTTGGGGAAATCCGAGTGAAAAACATATTCATAATAAGCGGGTGAAACACACGTGATCGTGGTTAATTTTTTCTTATACCCTTCACCAAAGTATATTTACTTTGTCATTGCGTGTGTAACGCGTCGAAATATATGTCGGAAGTCCATGATCGATTTTAAGATATTCTAGTTTCCGTCCGTCTGCAGAAACTACGATTCAAAAGAGCTAGACTCGTAAAGTTTGCCACGAATATGTCTTATGGTCATAGGCTGGGGGGTAATTATGTAACTTGATAGTCTTCAATCGTATCGTTTTCATCGTTATTCCATTACCATATAGTGTCATTTTATGGTAATAGAATAATGAGCTAACGATGACGATTACACAGGTTGACAAAAGTTGAACTTTTTCAATTTGCCTGACCTTTGACAACTGATTTATATGGACTTTAGTGTGCTGATTCCAAATCTGTTATCCAATTTTTTTCCATCAGCTCGTGTTCGCGAGCAAATCGCTGTTAAAGACTCGAAAAAGTGAGTTTCTTACCAACTTTACTTGGCTATAATTTCCAAAACTAATTTTACAGCCTCAGTTTTAAAAATGAACTTAACTTAATTGGATGCGAGGATTCCAAAACTGGTATTAGTTTTTTTCTGACAGCTTTAGTTTTCGAGTTATTAAAAAGGTCATAAATATTCAGACAAAATTAAAGGGGGCATAAATTTAAAAATTTTATTTTAGCGATATCTCAAAAACTAAATATGACTCAACAAAAGTAAGAGCATTTCTGGAATCAGCATATCCAACATACCTAAAATCGTCATTCAATTTTTGGATGTAAGACTAGTGTTGGTAAATATGGACTCACAAACATGCCAAAAATAGCCTATTTTCAAAGTTTCCTTTGGCTATATCTTGAAAACTAGAGCTGATCCAAAAAAACGGTGGCCAGATTTGAAATCAGCGTACCCCAATTACCCAAAACTAGCTATCAGAACACGGGCAAAAAAAAGTGTTGCCCTGTGTTATCGATAACGAAAATCGGACAAGGGGAAAATAGTTCCCCCTTTAACAAAAAATTTTCTATCGAAATTTACACATTGTTTTGTAATTTTGCAAATTTCCAAGTTAATTTTGCAAAAAAATCTAGTAAATTCACAAAAATTCCTTGTAAGTTTTATTGCGCCAAAAAAGTTGTTAATTTACAATTTTTTGAAAAAGCTTGTAATATTACAAAAAAAGTTCGTAATTTTGACAAGGAATTCTCGTAAAATAGAAGGTAGCCAAAAGTCTAGTAAAGTCACGAAACCTCCTTGTAAGTTTTATCGCGTCAAAAAATTGTAAATTTACAATTTTATTGGTAAAAAGCTTGTAAAATTACAAAACTATTGCTAAAAATCTTGTTAAATTACCTGGAATTCTCGTCAAATATGAGGTAGCAAAAAATAAAAATAACAAAGTTTTCTTGTCTTTTTACAATGTTTTTTTTGAGCGTAGTAAAGATTCGCCGAACTTAGCATTCTCACTATTTTTAAGTTCAGTTATTATTCTCAAATTAGTGACTTATTACTTTACTGCTGTTTTGAACTTTTGAAATAACCCAGCAAAACTTAGATTACCAAATAAGGTATAAAATAAGGTATAGGATCTCTTATTTTATACATTGCAGAATTGATGATTTTAACAGGCGAACAGACTCAAAGTAATGCATCCACATTATCACAAGGAATACCAGTAAGGTATAAAATAAGTCATAAATTTATAACGAAGAATACGAGTAAGGTGTAAAATATATGATATTTTATAGGTTACGAGAAATGAAATAATATAGCATACCAGAAGATAATATATAAGGTGTTACTAGTAGTGAAAAATTAATTTTGTATTAAATTTTCTCACGTGATTGTAAGTGAGTGTAAGTAGATAAAATATGCTCGTGTGTGTCGTTAGAAATTTACTGTCGTGAGCTTATCTCTAGTTTAAACTTATGCATTTTTTATAAAATAATTATTTTTTATGTTATTGTAATGCATTATGCATCCAATTATAAATAATGCGTTATTTCAAACTTTCAAATAATACGTTGTGGAACAAATGTTTGGTAAGACATCATAAAATAATGCTACAAATAAGTTATATACATTACCTGGTAATGTGTTATATAATCACTACCCATTACCAAAGTTTTGCTGGGAAACTTAAATTTTTAGTTTTCCAACATAATATTTTTGTTTTGCTCTTAGCCTCATTTTACTTCCTTTTTAAGAAACCAACTCAACCGAACTCATTATAAATTCTATTGCAATGCGTTGATTTACTGTGTGTTTATTAGGGATATGACATTTTTTTTTTCATAAATCCTTTTTTACATTTTTTTAAAAAATTTTTTATTTCATCAAAATGTTTTCTCCATAAAAATTTAGTTTTTTCGTCAAAAACTTTTTTAATTTTTTTTTCTGCCCTCCACTATGTTACACCTCGACATATTGGTCTAGTACCAAAAAAAGTATGTATTCATGATGCTTGATCGATTTTAAGTCGATCTAGCGATGTTCGCCTTTCCTTCTATTTGTTTCTCTGAGGCTGCTAAAGTCAAATTTAAATTTAAGATTTTAATGGTTTTTCGGATGTTATAACTGATTTTGCAATTAAAGATTCGAAATTCAAAATAACGGATCCAATATGGCGGCTATTCCTTTGTAATTCTTAGCTAATTGTACTTAAATTAATCATTTTCGATGTACATAGGGTCGGTTATTACGAATATGAGCTCCAAATTTTTTAATTCAAAATGGCGGATCCAATATGGCGACAAATAAAACATAAAACTTTTTTCTATGTTGACTGATTTTAATGGTTTTTCGGAAGTCAAAAAAGCAGATCCAATGTGGTGGACAAGATTTTTAAATTATTGATTAATATCACTAGGAAATGATTGCGTAACACGAATACCAACTCAGACTTTTTGTCTATCAAAATGGCGTATCCAAAATGTAGCACATAGTTTTTCCATCCAGTTATCCCGCCAATGTTGTCAAAGTGGGAAATTTTTTATTAAAAATCAATAGAAACAAAAATATCAAAAAAATGTTGGAGTTCCATTTTAGGTCATTTCTAAACGCAATATTTTGGTTTATTGCCTCTATATCAAAAGTTTATGAACGGTCGCACAGGGTCGCAAAAATGTGAATAGAACACATTGTCAGAGTCAGATCGTTATTCGAGGTTTGTCAATATCGATTGGACTTTTTGGGACTTTGGTGTTGAAAAAAGGCAGATTTCAACCAAAGTATGAATTTCCATAATTTATTAAAAATATATATACTTTTAGCATACTTTTTGTTAGTTTATCTTATGTGTTGGACTAACAGGTATGTCTTTAGGAGAACTTCGCAGAAAATTGGAAAAAATATAGTGTTAAAGTACAAAAAAAAAATATTTGTTTCATGAATAAAAAATATAAAAATAATCTTAACTTTAACTTTACCCTCATGCAAAAAAAAAACTTGAAACTACAATAAAAAGATATTAAAGATGCACAAAATTCAAGATGTTGGCAATCTGAAAAATATTTTTAAATATGTGTTACCTTACAGACCTTATTGGCCAAAAAATGGAAATCCTGGCCCACAGTGCTATGTTGAGAATAAAAAAATAGTTTTAAATGTTTAGCTAAAATAAACAAAAGTTTCTTTTAAATTAAGTTACATCCCTAATGTTTAAAAGTAGATACATTTTCAACATTACCATTAAGTAGCAATAAAATAGCAGCGTAAATATGACACAGGAAATGATGTAAAATTTTTTTTCTTGCCTTTCCCGTCAAAATGTAAAGAAAAACTAGAAACGGATATAGAAACGATGGAAAATTATGAGCCCCTACTATTTATATGCCTAGCAGATATTTAGCACAAGCAAAAAAAAAAAAAACAAAAAACTTTCATAAAAAATCACAAACTATTTATTATAGTTAATAATTTTAATTACAAGCATTAAGTAGCAGAAAGTAAACGAAAACGAAAAAACTGGCAACTTCAGCAAATTAAAAAGTTGAAATGTAATGTAAATTTGAAGTAGAAATTCAAGTAGTACAACTGTAATTTTTCTTAAGATGTAAGAAAGAAAATAAAAACGAAAATAAATTGACTTCATTCAATGCAGAATAATGCAAGTAGCTGAAAAAGTTTTTACTTCTTTTGGGTTTTGTTGTTATCAACACATTTTATCGATTTCTTTAGTGGTGCTGAATTGTTATTGGCGTTAAGTTTTGTGTAAAATTGTTTGAATAGTTTCTTCTTGTGTTTTTTTTTATTTGTTGATTTTTTATGTTAAAGTTTAAATACAAAAAAAAAAATATTAGTGTTGGCATAAGTAAATATTTCTTAAAAGTTTTTAATTGGTTGTTTTCTTAAAACATTAATTATAATTTACTTGAGACAATAACACTTATTAAGGGTAAGAAAATTGTTGAAGATGTAATTTCTTTTATTTCGAATTTTTTATAACCTCCAACTACAGTATCGGGGCATACTCACTTTGTCATTCCGTTTGTAACGCATAAAAATATCGGTCGGAACCCAAACGATTCTGACAAATTTTTCCTATAGAAAAATCTCAGATTCTAAGACATTTTTCCTATAGAAAAAGTCTCAGATTCTGAGACATTTTTCCTATAGAAAAAGTGTCAGATTCTGAGACATTTTTCCTATAGAAAAAGTATCAGATTCTGAGACATTTTTCCTATAGAAAAAGTCTCAGATTCTGAGACATTATTCCTATAGAAAAAGTCTCAGATTCTGAGACATTTTTCCTATAGAAAGTTTCAGATTCTGAGACATTTTTCTTATAGAAAAAGTCTCAGATTCTGAGACATTTTTCCTATAGAAAAACTCTCAGATTCTGAGACATTTTTCCTATAGAAAAAGTCTCAGATTCTGAGACATTTTTCCTATAGAAAAAGTCTCAGATTCTGAGACATTTTTCTTATAGAAAAAGTCTCAGATTCTGAGACATTTTTCTTATAGAAAAGGTCTCAGATTCTGAGACATTTTTCTTATAGAAAAAGTCTCAGATTCTGAGACATTTTTCTTATAGAAAAAGTCTCAGATTCTGAGACATTTTTCTTATAGAAAAAGTCTCAGATTCTGAGACATTTTTCTTATAGAAAAAGTCTCAGATTCTGAGACATTTTTCCTATAGAAAAAGTCTCAGATTCTGAGACATTTTTCCTATAGAAAAAGTCTCAGATTCTGAGAAATTTGTCCTATAGAAAAAGTCTCAGATTCTGAGACATTTTTCCTATAGAAAAAGTCTCAGATTCTGAGAAATTTTTCCTATAGAAAAAGTCTGAGATTCTGAGACATTTTTGCTATAAAAAAATCTCAAATTCTGAAAATTTCATTCACGCTTTTTTTCTGAAACATGTTTCTAAAGCAAAGTTTTTCGATCCTAAGACATTCTGAAAAAATTTTTCGAAATAGTTTTACATGCTTTAGAATACCAATTTTTTTAAGATTTAAAGACATTTTAACATGCTAATGTTTTTAGGCTGGTGTCTAATTTTAAAAAAGTTGCAGGACACCACCTCAGTTTGACTATATAAGCTAACACTTAACGAAAAAGAAAACAAGAATTACTATTTTCATTTTCTTAAAACCAAAAATTTTAATAATTTGGGTTTGTAACTTGGAGACTGGTTGAGCTGCAATGTCTTGTCTACAACCGCAGTCAACATCTATACTGACAGTCAAGCCGCGGTCAAGTCCCTGGATTCAATGTTTCTGAAAACAAGATCTGCCCTTAACTGCCGCACGTCTTTAAATGAGATGGCCAAGCAGTTTAACATACGACTCATATGGGTCCCAGGGCACAGAGACATTCCAGGGAATTGCAAAGCCGATGAGCTTGCAAGACTAGGAACTACCTTACAGGTTCCAACAGAATTGGAATGTGTTGGTATGCCTCTAGAACTTGCAAGCAAAACCTACGGCTTTGTTCTGCGACGGAGACTAATCAAAGATGGGCAAATGGATGGACGTGTGAGACAACACGACTGATTTGGCCTTCTCTTAATCAGGGGCGCACAAGTGAGCTGATATCGCTTCCAAGAGGAGAGATTTCGACGGTGGTTTCTATAATTACCGGACACTGTCTTATAGGGAAGCACGCAGAGCGGTTAAATGTGCCGTCGAATGACTTTTGCCGAAGTTGCATGGATGAAGAGGAATTGGAAACTATCGAACACTTTATTTGCCATTGCCCGGCACTTTCTGGTCAGAGACTTGCTTCACTGGGATCTAGGGAGCTGTACGATCTTTATGATTTGTTGGATGTCAAAATTCAATATCTAAGGAGTTTTATAAGAAGCTCAAAATGGTTTAACGACAGGGACTAGTAGGGAAACCTATTACGGTCCCGTGGTATCACAATGGACCTTAGAGTCTACGTGTGTTGACGTAAAACGTCAGCAGCCACTTACAACCTAACCTAACCTAACCTAACTTGGATAATAATTCAACTCGTGGTGAATAAACCCGTTTTTCAACAGCTGGTGAATAAAAAGTAACATAATTATTTTTCAACAAAAAAAAAAAAATTTCATCCATTATTTTTTTTTATCAATTTTTTTTTTTTCATAAATTTTTTTATTTTTTTTTCATAAATATTTTTTTTTCATCAAACTTTTTTTTTCATCAATTTTTTTTTTCGTAAATTTTTTTTTCATCAAACTTTTATTTTTCATCATATTTTGTTTATCAATTTTTATTTTTTTTTATCAATTTTTTTTTTTCATAATTTTTTTTTCATAAATTTTTTTTCATCAATTTTTTTTTTTTCATTAATTTTTTTTTTCATAATTTTTTTTACCCTACACCACCCTGTGGTACATGGTATAATGAGTTTGTGATGATGTTTGTAACTACCCGAAATATTGGTACTACACCCACTTTTAAATATACCGATCGACTCAGAAGCACTTTTTGAGTCGATTTTTCGATACAGGTCGTAATTTTAAAGCAATTGACTTGAAATTTGAAACTTAAGCCTATTTTGGCCCAAGGACGAAGCATATTTAAAACCTAGAACCACATTTAGACCTAGCCCCTATACAAAGGTCCTCTTTAGTTTTGGTTCAAATGACTCTAACAACCGTATTATAATAGGTATCTTATCGAAATTTGACAGGATAACATGTTTTGTCTTCTCAAATCACCATTCTTAATTTTAGAGGAATCAGTCCAGTTCTTCTTGTAGCCCCCATATATACCACCTCCCCGATTTTCACATAAATCTCTTAAATTTCATGAAAATTTAAAATATTTAAATAAAATTTTGTTTATGTATGTTAAACGCGTACTTTAATACCCTTATAAAATCTGATTATCATCGGAATTTCGGACTAAGGCCACAGTGAAAACTTCGACCGATATTCAGTTGAAGCGGTTTATTGTCAAAAAATAGAATCCTATTTCACTCAAATTTGATTTGTGAGTGTTTTTTACACATATTAAAGATTTGACAAAATATAGATCTAATCTGTCCATGTTTCCCATTTTCTGGGAAACTCTGGTGTGGGGTATTATAAGGTCGGTCTTGACCGACTATAATTTTCTTGATTGTTTTTTTATCATATTTTTTTCATCAATTTTTTTCATCAAATTTTTTTATCTAATTTTTTTTTATTAATTTTTTTCTCACCAAAAAAAATTTTTTGTGTTCATATTTTTTTTATCAATTTTTTTTAACATCAAAAAAATTTTTTTTTCATCAAAAATATTCATGAAAAACTTTTTTTCATCAAAATTTTTTTTCACCAAAAATTTTGGGTTCGTTAAATTTGTTTTAACATAATTTTGTTTTTCGTAAAAAAAAAAAATATTTTTTTTTACCAAAACTACTTTCTCACCAAGTCTAAGCTTTTCGCATAAAAACTTTCCATTTGTTTATCAAATGTACATAAAACAAGTGAGAGTGGTATATTTTTTGGTGCCGAATCTTTTATGCTCTCCAAAATGTAAAAACACTTTTTTGCACTTATTTTTGCACTCACTTATGAAATGTAGAGCTCTTTTTTTGTTTTTTAATGGGGTTCTTGACTGATATTTCAATTTGTTGTGCATGGAATAGCAAAGTAATATAACATTATTTTGTCTAAATAAAACTATTATGATTTAATGTCTTGGGCAAGAGTACAAAATTCGCAGGCATTTTTCTTCTTTTTCATTCTTTTTTCTTTTTGAAATTTTGTCTGCGGAGGCGGGGGGATTTCCTCTTTTCCCCATCATTTCCCCCTTAAGGTTGGTTTAAAGGAAAAAATCAGTCTTTTTGTGATCAATTTTTTAACAGCTATAAAAAGATAATACGCAATATTTTTTAATTCTGTTTTTATACCCACCACTCTAGTGATAGAGGGTATATATAAGTTTGTCATTCCCTTTGTAACACCTCGAAATATTGGTCTAGGACCCCATAAAGTATATATATTCATGATCCTCGATCGATTTTAAGACGATCTAGCGATGTCCGTCCGTCCGTCCGTCTGTCCGTCTGTCTGTCTGTCTGTCTGTCTGTCTGTCTGTCTGTCTGTCTGTTGAAAACACGCTAACTTTTGAAAGACTTTACACTCAAAAAAATAAAACTGTAAAGTTAACAAATTTTTTTTTGTTAACTCGAGTTTACTGGCTTTTTAGCAAATTTTTAGTTAAAATCAGCGTTTTAACTACTTTTTTTAGTTAAGTTCTATTTACAAAAATACTAGTTTTGTACAAATTTTGAATTAATTTTTTTTGTTGACTTTAAAACTGAGTTTACAAATTTTTACTAATTAATTTGCTGATTTTTTGTAACATTTTTGTCAAGTGAAAAATTTTAAACATTTCTTGTGTAGCCTCCTATGCAAATCTCATAATTCCTACTTAAGCTGAACTTAATGCTGTGAAAAAAATAAGAAAAATAAGTGAAGTGTTAGTGTTTAAAACCAATATTTAACAAACTTAAAATTTTTTACAAAAAGTTTAGCTGAATTCAACTAATAAAAAATGTTACGAAATTTTCAGCTGAATTTTTAGTTAAAATTACGGTTTTTTTGCTACATTCATTCTACGAAAAGTTAACTAAATATTTTTTGTTAAATTAACTAGAAATTGAGTAGGTTCAAAATCAGGTGTTTTTTTAGTTAATATTAACTAAATTTTTTGCTAACTTTACAGTTTTTTTTTTTGAGTGTACGGAGGTTCCTGAAGTTTGACATATATGTTGGGCATTTACCTGGTCAGGTTGGTATTGCAATCCAGCAAAATCGGTCCAGTGGTTCAAAAGTTATGAGCAAATGACTGAAGTTCGGCAAGGGTTTTTCGGGAATTTACGAGATAAAAAACAAGATAACTTTCAAAACGCAATTCTGAGGATGCTGAAGCCCGACATGTATATTTGTCGTTCCCCTGGCCTAGTTCGTTTTGAATTTCAGCCAAATCGGTCCAGAGGTTCAAAAGTTATTAGCAAATCCGTGAATTTCAGATTAGCTCACCTTAAATTCACGTGTTGAAAACCCGTTAAACATGTTAAACATTGGTAAGTCACAAAAATATTTTACAATGTATTTTTGTCACTCAAAATTTTTTTTTGCACTTCAAAAAAAAAAAAAATACACTGGAAAAAAATTTTACACTAAAAAAAAATTTAGTAAATTATTTTTTTTGTTTTCAAAAATTAGTAAAAAAAAAGTTTAATTTTTTCATGTTATCAAATTTACTATAACTTAAAACGGACATTGTGGAGGGTATTCATAAATTCGGCCTAGTCGAATTTAAATTTTCTACTTGTTATTATTTGAAAAATATATTATTGTAATATTTTAAAAGTTTATCTTGAGAATATTCGCTTGTCGTTTTCGAGTAAACCACTTTTATTAAATCCGAACGTAATTGAGTCTGTTACAAGCTCCTTATTTCGCAGAAAGTTTAATTTTATTTTTAGTAAAGTATATTGCAATATTTTGTTTGCTTTGTAGATGGTATCAATATACTTGCCAAGGCCAATTGTATTAAATTTTTTTTTGTAAAAAAAATCTCAATTTGGTGAATTTTTCTTAAATTTTTTTTTTTATTTTTTTTCAAGCCATATCATTTACATTTTTATTTGTTCATTTATACGTTTTTCCTTTTGTTTTTTTTTTTTCTTTTTGCATTTTCATAAACTTTACAGTAGTTTGTTAGTAGTTTGTTTTTTTGTTAGTTGTAATTTACAATAGTTTTCACACAAACAAATATAAAACGTTTATTTGCTTTGAATTTAGCATCAACTTTTTTGAGGTCAAGCATTAGGTTTAGCAGTTGAACATTGTTGTAGTAGTTAAACTATGTTTAGTTAACATCAATTGTAAAAAACTTTGTTCTTTTAAATGCCCTATTTGAAGGAAAAAAAAATCAATGCTTTGCAATTGAGATTGAATGGTTTTTATAATACAGAGAAAAAATGCTACTCTCAAAAAAAACATGGTAAAAAAACAAGTAGAAAAGTTAAATTCGACTTGACCGAATTCATGAATACCCTCCACTATGCCCTTTTTAAGTAATAGTAAATTTTCTAATGTGAAAAAATTTAACAATTTTGATTAGAACCGCTGGACTGATTTTGCTGAATTGCAATACCGACCTGACCAGGTTAATGATTAACATGTGTGCCAAATTTAAGCAGGCTCAGTAAACTCTTTCAAAAGTTAGCGTGTTTTCAAAAGACAGACAGACGGTTGGACATCGCTAGATCGTCTGGAAATCGATCAAGGATCATGAATATATGGGGCATTCCATGTCAAATTGGACACTTTGAAAATTTTTTTTTTATATTTTTAGTACCCTTCGAAAACTCCTTCGTGGTAAATTTTCACATTTTTTTGATGACCCGTTCAAAAGATATCAAATTTTTTTTTTAATCATAACTTCTTCAATAATGGTCCAATTTTAAATTTTTTTTTTTCAAAATTTTTGTTTTTTTACGTACTTTAAAAAAAAAATCCCACAAAAATTCTTAAAAGCGCTCTAGTATGCGATTTTTAAGTTTTAAAATTTAAATCTCATTTTTGAAATTGTGATCTTCGAATTTTTTGAAATTTTTTTTGTGTAAGACTTCTATCGATTATACAAATTTTTTGCCCAGGAGGATCGTGGGATAACGATTACACTGCGTGACAAAAGTGACCACTATTTTAGAAAACAAGAGGTACGACCATCATTTCTATATATTTCGGACATGCTGAATCGAATGGCGTACTCCGTTTTTCGATGTATGACACAGTTTTCGTGCAAAATGTCGTTAAAGATTTGCTGATTTCGAGCCAGTTTTTCAACAAAAAAATTTGCAAAGTTAATGATTTTTAAATTGTATGGCATTAAAAATAAAGATATGACTTGTAGCAATATTTCTTATGCCGATTTGGTTTAAAGCTTTTCATCTTAAGCCCTTAAATTCGCGAATTTATTAGTTTTTTGAGTTTTTCGCGAAATTAACCGCCAAGTTGGTCTTTGATTAAAAACTTGCTTTTAGTGAATCAAAAAGGGATCCCTAACAATACGAATAGTAGACAAAAAACAGCTATGTTATATGGACCATCATGATGAAAATCGCGAAAAACCGTTTTTTTGTATATGCCAGCATCACTTTACGAGATGATTTAAGACTCCATCTTTTAGTATATAATGAGGGATTCTTAAACAATTAACTGACCAAAAATTTGGCCAAAAAAGTTTTCATTTGCAAAAGTTATCTTAACAAAAACTATTATTTCAGTGTTAACCCTACAACCCCCATTTATTTTTACCCTACAACATTTTTTTAAAACATACCTACGCACTATCTCCACTCCCTAAGTAGGCTCCCATGTCTTGAAAAAATTTTGTAGGGTAAAACTAAATGGGGGTTGGTCTCACTAATGACCCCTCTCGGACGCACCATTGGACCGGTAGAAGCTGATTAAGTACAACAAATTTACAAAAAATAAAAAAAATTGTATGGGGACCGCCTTAACAGTTAAAGATAGAGGGTAGGTAAGGTCAAAGAAAATGTTTGGACTAAAAAAATATTGTGGGTCGGTCATACATTTTGTTGCTCTAAGGGCACTATTAGGGCAGTTAGAGCGGTTGGAACAAATTTTAAAAAATGTCGTTTTGTGTGGGAGCCCCCTTAGAAATTGGAGATAGGGTATTAGTTTGTTTCAAAGAAATGTTAAGACGTAAAAATTAATGGGGGTCGGTTTTATAAAGGACCCCTCTATGACGCACCATTGGAGCAGTAGAAATGATTTTAAGATTGGAAAATTACAATAAATTTTTTCAAAAAATTTTAAAAAATAGTAATAATCGTTATCCCAAGATCTTCCTGGGCAAAAAATTTGTAGAATTGATAGAAGTTTTACACAAAAAAATTTCAAAAAAATCGAAAAGTACAAACATTTTCAAAAATGAGATTTTTTTTTGGGATTTTTTTTTAGAAAGTACGTAAAAAAACAAAAATTTTGAAAAAAAAAATTTGAAATTTTGACCAAATTTGAAGAAGAATTGAAAAGAACTACCAATTTTTAAAAATTCGATATCTTTTGAACGGGTCATCAAAAAAATCTGAAAATTTACAACGAAGGAGTTTTCGAAGGGAACTAAAAACTGTAAAAAAATTTTGAAAATCTAAAAAAAAAGTTTTTCAAAGTGTCCGATTTCACATGGAATGCCCCATATATATTCATGATCCTCGATCGATTCTAAGTCGATATAACGATGCCCGTCCGTCTGTCCGTCCGCCCGTCTGTCTGTCTGTCCGTCTGTAGAAAACACACTGACTTTTGAAAGACTTAACAGAGACTTCTGAAATGGCAAATATGTTGGGCATTTACCTGATCAGGTAGGTATTGCAATCCAGCGAAATCGGTCTAGTGGTTCAAAAGTTATGAGCAAAAGACTGAGTTTTGGCCAGGGTTTTTCGTGAATTTACGAGATAAAAAGAACGCTATCTTTCGAAAGACAAATCTGAGGTTGCTGACGCTTGGCATATATATTTGCCTTCCCCCGTCCTGGTTCGAATTGAATTTCCGCCATATAGGTTTAGTGGTTCAAAAGTTATAAGAAAAACCGTGAATTTCAGATTAGTTTCATCTCAAATTCACGTGTTGAAAAGCCGTTAAAAAACATTGGCAAGTCACAAACGTATTTTACAACGTATTTTTGTCACTCAAAAATATTTTTACACTATCAAAAATTATTATTATTCTTTTTTTTTTAAATTACTAAAAAAAAGTTTTTACACAAAATAAAATATTTCTAATCAAAAATCTTATTTTTGTACGTTAGAAAATTTACTATCACTTAAAAAGTGGAGGGTATTCATAGATTCTGCCAAGTCGTATTAAACTTTTCTACTTGTTTCTGTGTAAGTTTATGACAAAATTATGAAGAAATATTTATTTTTTAACCCGTCAGATGGACAGACGGACGGACAGAAGGTCGGACGGACGCACATCGCTAAATAGACTCAAAAAGTGATTCTGAGTCGATCAGTATGTTTAAAGGTACGTCTAAGACCAATATTTCGGGTAGTTACAAACATCAGCACAAACTCATTACACCCTGTACCACAGAGTTGTGTAGGGTATAAAAATCTGGTATGTTGAAAAATTGTAATTCGACAGTTAAAGAAAATACCAAAAACTTTAATCAAAACAATGATTGAATCATTTTAACTTTGTCGATCAGTAGATTTAATTGAAGACTTTTAGCCAATAACACAGTGATACAAAATCAAACTTTTTGATTATCGAATCGGAGTGGGGTGAAACCAAAAGCAAATGAAAGTTGGCATTTTACATAACAAAACCCTCAAGGTTTTTTTTTTAATTCAGCGCTATTTTTTTACACGAATTTAAAGTTGGTGATTTTAAAGCATTTCATGAGTAAAAATAAACATATATAACAATATATAACTTGATACAAACATAATAAATCTTATATGATTATACATCCCGTGAGGTATTTTCTAATTTTTTTAAATGCAGTCATATGTTGTAATATATAATTTAATCATGATTCGGATTAAAAGGTATACGGTTGATATAAATATATGAAATAATATTAGGGCCAATACGAAATCTGTTTTTCTGTATAATTTAATATAAAATAATATATAGCTTATTCTGTTTCATATATAAATGTTTCCAATTAAATGTTTCCAATTAACCTAAAATGTTCTAAGTTTTTTAAGCAAAGTATAGGAAACTTTTAAAATGTTCCTAAACATTTCCTTGTTAGGGTTATGTATATTAGAGCGACTCAAAAAAAAAAGTGATTTAGTTACCCCTCTGAAAATAAAGCTTGATATGTTTTATGATGATTCCCAAAATATTTTGGTTCTAGCGTTGACAATCCGTGAGCTGGACCATTTTTAAAAAAGGTCCTTTTTTCAGGTTTTCGAATTTTTTTGTACTTTGCTCCAAGACGACATAAATAAAATTTGGTGTCATCGAAAAGAGTTTTTGACGCAGCATCCAATGGTATATAAAACTTGACCACTTGCGACCTGCAAATTGCGATATTTAACTAAATACATATTTTCGTTTCGGGTTTTCATACAAATTCTACGTATTTGGAAATAATGTTCTGCTTTTCAAATTGAATCAGTTTTAAAATAATGTTTATTTTGTAATTATTCACATTAAACGCGAAAATCGCGATATATTTTATATTTTTTCAAATATAGGCAATATGGGTATCAAAATTTTTTATTTTTCAATTATAATAACCTGGTGATAAGTAAAATATCTGTTTTCAAATCTAGGATGCTGTGAGATAAATTTTAAGTTTTTAAATATTATTTTTTAACAATGTTCTGCTTTTCAAATTGAATCTGTTTAAAAATAATGGTTATTTATTTTTTATTATTCACATACATCGCGAAAATCGCGATATATTTTCTCTTTTTTTAATATAGGCAATATGGGTATCAACTTTTCTCGTTTTTCAATTATAATAATCTGGTGATAAGCAAAAGATCAAATCTATGATGCTGTGAGATATATTTATGTATTCAAATTTTATTTTTTTAGTTACTAACAGAACACCAGATTATTATAATTGAAAAATTAAAAAAATTGATACCCATATTGCCTATATTAAAAAACATATGTAAAATAAATCACGATTTTCGCGTTTTATGTGAATAATAAAAAAAAATAATAAATTGATATTATTTTAAAACAGATTCAATTTGAAAAGCACAACATTGTTAAAAAAATAATATTTAAGAACTTAAATTTATCTCACAGCATCCTCGATTTGAAAACAGATCTTTTACTTATCACCAGGTTATTATAAATGAAAAATGAAAAATGTTGATACCCATATTGCCTATATTTGAAAAAAGATTAATAAATCGCGATTTTCGCGTTTTATGTGAATAATTACAAAAAAAAAATAAATTAACATTATTTTAAAACAGATTCAATTTCAAAAGCAGAACACTATTTCCAAATACGTAGAATTTGTATGAAAACGCGAAACGAAAATATGTATTTAGTTAAATATCGCAATTTGCAGGTCGCAAGTGGTCAAGTTTTATATACCATTGGATGCTGCGTCAAAAACTCTTTTCGATGACACCAAATTTTATTTATGTCGTCTTGGAGCAAAGTACAAAAAAATTCGAAAAACTGAAAAAAGGACCTTTTTTAAAAATGGTCCAGCTCACGGATGGTCAGCGCTAGAACCAAAATATTTTGGGAATCATTATAAAACATATCAAGCTTTATTTTCAGAGGGGTAACTAAATCACTTTTTTCTCTTCCATACAAGTTGAGTCGCTCTAATGTATATCACCTATCTGGTTCGAAGCGTACCCAAACATTTTTTTTGTTTTAGAAAATTAAATGTTTGGTGAATGTATCGTTGACCTGTGGTGTAACTCACCCAAACCAAAACACACCAAGATTTTTTATGTTTTTATGCAATTAGATCTAATTGGATCCAATGAAGTATGGCAATGTCTGGTCAAAACTCGGATGAAATCGAATCATATTTTATACAAGTTGATATTTTTAATGCAAAAACATCCACCATTATTCGGATTAAATTGCGTATAAATATATATTGTCTTACATATCATTATATATTGTATCATATAAAAATTTTTACTCGGGTTTATTTTTTTGTGTAATAAACATGTCCTACTTTAGGGGCCATGGTGGTGCCCTTATTGGACATTTGGGGTCCCGTCCAAACTTAAGCTCGAAATTACGTTAGCTATAACCGGTATGAATTTTGCTGCAATTGGCCCAGTACCTACTTACTGAATATCCAAATTATTAAAAATAAACCACCGTGCATTGTTGCGTATGATTGTTATTTAAATGCAATTACAATATTAATCATACGCCACTTATAAAATAATGTGCTCGATTCTGCAATACGATTTCACCATTCACCTAATTTTTAAAAACTTGATATCCTTTCAAATTCCAAGATTTTGAATTTTTTAAAAGATCTAGTTAATATCTTGTATAATTACAAGAACAAATTTAAAAATCTTAAAATTCGAAAGAATATAAATTTTTTAAAAATTAGGTCAATGGTAAAATCGTATTCCAGAATCGAGCACAATAATAAAAGTTCACCAACTCCAAATGCCTGTAAATTATAATCTAGCGCTGAACTAAAAAAAAGCCTTGAGGGTTTTGTTATGAAATATGTCAACTTTCATTTGGTTTTGGTTTCATCACATTCCGATTTTGGTTGTTGCATTGTGTAATTTTTTGTGTGTGTACAATGAAAAAATAAAGTATTCCATAAACTAACAACAGAAAAACACAATTCTTTTTGTTTTATTTTTTGAAATTTGTTAGTCTTGAAATATATATAAAAATTTATTGAATGCTTGACCTTTTATTGAAATCAAAAACAATAACATGAAAATCTAAAAAAATATACCGCAATGATATAAAAGTTTTCAAATGAAATTGTATTTAAACAGCTTTAAATGTGTCAACTCCATTTAGAGATAAAAGAAAATTAAAAATAAAATAAATGCAACTTAAAGTGACACAATATACAACTTCTATAAAATTGGTTTTTTAAAAAATAATTGTTTTATATCGATAGAAATAAATTTAATTTTGGAACTACATATAATGCATTTTAGAAAACAAATTTTTAAATTTTTTAGAACTACACTGTGCTAGTCGCAAAAAATAACAAGCTGGGCACCTTTCTGGTAAAGCTAATTCGGCTACGCTGAATTTAATGGTGCTAGGCGTTTTTCGAAGTCAGCGCTCGAGATTTAAAATTGTAAAGCTAAAATACTACAACAATTAATTTTTTTGCTGTTTTGATAGTTTTTAAATATTTTTTTATTTTATTTAGAATTACCATATAATTACAAATCATATACTAATTTTTACCTAACCGAGAACTGGTAGCAATGACCTTCGTCTCGTTGTAGCGAAACAGACCAAGGCCTCTGGTGGGAATCGAACCCACGACCCCCAGACTCATAGGTTAGCACGCTACCAACTAGCCTACTGGGGCGCCTGATAGTTTTTAAATATAAATTTAGAAAATACATTGTTTTTTTTTCGCGAAAAAAATTTTCCGTGAAAAAAAAAATCCGCGACAAATTTGTTTTTTGTAAAAATGTTGTGTCTGTAATGTATCGTATTCAACACATTTTCATAATTAATAACAAAAAAAATAAAAAATTTAAAAAAATATTTCGCGAAAAAAAATTTCGAATAATATTCTTTTTTTGTATATTCAATAGAGTTCAGATGATAACAAGAATTACATTTTTTTGCATTTGGGATAGTTTTTAAATATAAATTTAAGAAATATGTACATTTTTTTTTAGCGAAAAAAAGTTTTCCGTGAAAAAAAATCCGCGACAAATTTGTATTTTGTAAAAATTTTGTGTCTGTAATGTATCGTATTCAACACATTTTCATAATTAATAACTAGGCATGAGATTTTCATGCACTAAAAAATCGAAAATATGCGCTTAAAATATGCGCTAAAAAATTCAAAATATGCACTAAAAACCCTTAAAATATACACTAAAAAATACAATGTGTACAATAAAAATCTTGTTTTCATAGGAAAAACTTCTTAAAAAGCAAAACATAACGCCAAGTTCAAATAGTAACATTTAAAACTTTATATGAGCAAGATTTTTTTTAGAAATTAAGAAAATCTTAAAAAAAATAAAAGAAAAAAAAAAAAATTCTTATTTTCAAAATAATTTTTTAAAATTTTAAATAGTTTTTGGAAAAAATAATTTTCAATTTGTTTTTTTGCTAATTTGTGCCAGAATATGCAAAGATATGCACTTTAAAGTTCGAAATATGCACAAAATATGCATTTAAAATCAAAATATGCAAAAATATGTATTTTCACCAAAATATGCAAAAATATTCCAAAAACAAATCGATGCCATATTAACGCAAATTTCTTGATTCGGAAAGATAATTGGTCGATATTCTTTTTAGACTATCGACAAAAAACATGCATTTGCATGGAAATCTCATCCCTACTAATAATAAAAAAATAAAAAATTTAAAAAAATAATTCGTGAAAAAAAATTCCGCAAAAAAAATTTCGAATAATTTTCTTTTTTTGTATATTCAACAGAGTTTAGATGATAAAAATTCAGCAATTGTCTAAATAATTAAAAAAAAAGTATTTTTTTTTAAACAAATAAAAAAAAAAACAAGTAAGAGTGTTAAATTCGGCTGTGCCGAATCTTTTATACCCTCCAACACAAATTAAAAAAAAATCGCAGAGGAGTTTTTTTTTTGTTGGGGGGGGGGGTCGGCGGAGTTGGTGGGGGACACCTGTACCGCCGCTATATATGTTTACAAACTATATGTTTATGGTATTTATGCTTAAATAATAAATTTTTATCGTTTTTTTAAATTAATTTCTATAACCACGCCCCCAAAGGGGGGCGGCCTGAAAAAAATCGACTTTTCTAACCCCCTTGGTCCACGCGCAGGTCTATGTGCATAATATGGCACACAAATGTTACATTTGTTGAGCAAAAATTAAAAAAACTGGTAAAATATCGTATTTTTCAGTTGTCGTTTTATTTCTTAAAGGGGGAACTTTTTTCCCCCTGTTCCGATTTTGCCCATCTTTGAACTTAACCTTACCAGTAACATAGGAGATATTCTTGCTCAATTTCAGGGGTCTAGCTCTTTTGGTTTGAGCTGCATCGTTATTTCTACAGACGGACGGACGGACGGACATCGCTAGAATGTCTATCATGGATCAATATTATATATACTTTATGGGGTCCCAGACCGATATTTCGATGTGTTACACACGGAATGACAAAGTGAGTATACCCCCATACTGTGGTTGGAGGGTATAAAAATAATCGCGAATATCGCTAATACATTCGCTAACTTCGAAAAAACTGATATTACAATGGGATTTAGTGTACACGAACTAGCTTTACCAGATGGCTGTCGTAAATTCAAATCCAACTAAAAATATTTGTATTGAACCAATTTTTTTCACGAAAATAAAGATTTTCGCGAACAAAAAATGTTTTTCGCGAAAAAAAATCACGGTATTATGGTTTGTTGTGTTAGTTTATCAACTTGCATGGTTTTAAATTTAATAATTATTGCAAAAGCTTAAAAATATCGTTTTTATTGTACTTTAGCATTAGGGTTATAACTTTTTTTGCACAAAAAAAGTCCAACCCACCACGCTATGGGCAATGTTGTACAGAAAACAAAAATATATTTTTTTGGTCATTTCGGCGACAAAAGTTCACGCACCGAATACAATTTCTAAAACTCTCCCAAGAATGATTTATTTTTATTTTTTTGTTTTAAAAACTTATATATTATGACTGATTTTGACGTCATATCTTAACTATTTAAAAATTATCACAAACTCATAACTATCTATCAGAAGGAACCAACATTTAACTTATTTATAACATCCGCGAAAAAGCACCAAAATTCCGCGATTATAATCTTTAGTTGCTGAAAAGAATTACTGCCTCATAGCAACACCACTTGACACAAAAATTAAGCTAGTTTCAAAAATTCGCGAAATAAACCACCGTGCAACGTTGCGTATGATTGTCATTTAAATGCAATTACAATATTAATCATACGCCACTTATACAAATATAGAGCCCAGTCACAATTAGCACCACCGACGACGAACCACATCAAAAGAGAGAGCGACGCATTAAAATTAAACGACAGACGACCGGACACATTTTATAAAGAAAATGACGCTCATATCAGTTACACATTTATTTTTTTCTTTAGTTGTCCCTTAAAAACAGGTACACAATGTTTTTTGTTTGCAACACACACACAATATATCAACTCCAATTGGAAAAATTAGCATATTTTGTTGAACATACGGCAACCCTACTTGACAGAAATTTTAAAAATATGAGAGGGTGGTGAGAGAGAACTACAAAAATAGAATAGAATCTATTCTGGCGGCAGCGTGGTCGACCACAAAGCGATTTTTTGCTTTTCATACAAAATGTATGAAAACATTTTGTGGTAACCGAATGTGGTGCCAATTGTGACTCGGCTCATAACGTCATAATATCGCGATTGTTTCGCGCCCTCCATCCAATTGATGAGATTTTGTTTTTATATTAATGAAATTACAAGAAAATCCTAAACATTTTGCAATTAAATTTAATTTGTTTATACTTAAAAGAAAAACTTATATTTAAAACATCATCGCATTTGGTGAGTGAACTTTTTTAACGATCGCGAAAAAGTAAGACATCATTTCATAATATTTTTTTTCATGGTCTATGCGACTATGGGATGGACTTTTTGATATTTGCAAAAAATTCAAAAAGTTATAACCCTATTGAGCATACTTCGAATTCTCGTTACATTTTATAAAATTTGCAAACTTTTAGTTAAATTTTACTAAATTGGGCCAAAATTTAAAACTAATAATATAATAATAATAATAATTTGATCCAATGATTAGATTTATTTATTTTCCAATTTAATTACAAATCATTTTTTAATAATTTAAACCTAAACGAGAACTGGTAACAATGACCGTCGTCTCGTTGTAGCGAAATCGACCAAGGGTTTTTGTGGGAATCGAACCCACGACCCTCTGTTTCATAGGCTAGCACGCTACCAACTAACCTACAGGGGCCCCCTAAATTTAAAACTATTTTTATGGAAATTGTGCACCAAAATTTAGTTTTTTAAAATTTTCAATATGTCTTAATTTATTAGAGTTTTTACACAGACAAAATTAAAAACAAAATATTTGAGTAAATTTTTAATACTATTGAGTAAAAAATTACTCAATTTTGCACCAGTAAACGATTTAATACAATTGATTAAATTTTTGATAAAAATTTATTAAATGTTTGAAAAAAAATGTATCTATTTATTTTTTTAAAAAGTATCAAAAAGTTTAAAATTAAAAAAAAAAAAAACAATAGGCTTGTTTTTTCAAACTTTTCCAAACATATTAATATTTCGAAACATAGGAAAATTTTATAAAGGCGATTACAAACTTTCATATACATATACAAAAAACTATAAACTAAACGAGAATTCAAAAAACTATGAGAGTTAAAAAAAAAAATTAAAAAACTGTTAAATTTTTATTAAATTATTTACTTAAATTGTTTTTTAAATTTTTAAGTAAATTTTTAATTGCGTAAATTAAAAAATTACTCAATTTTTGTTTTCAAATTTAAACAAGCGATTACTCAAATTTGTTTCCTCCGTATTTTTTTCTGTGTAGAGTTGTTGGTTTCTTGAAAAATGTATGGGTCATTTTAGCCACAGATGTTTTTTTTTTAAATTTTTGTTTTGCATAAAAACCATAAAATGTTCCTAGAATTTTTAATGACAAAAACTAGTAGCAATAAAATTATAATTTTTATTAGTAACAAAAAAAATTAAATTGCTCATTTTATTCTATTTGAATATAAAACCACATTTATTTAATGGGAATTTAATGTAAAATTTAAAGCGGATAACAATAATATTTTATTTTCTACTTGTGAAAATTTGTATAAAATTTAATAATACATGCAAAAGTTTAATGATGCAAATATTTACAAAGATGAACAAATTTAGCGCCAGCAGATAAAGGAAATTTGTTTAAATATATATTCAATGAAACGTCTGCTATTGTTTTGTCCATCACTGTATAGTTAACAACATTACGAGCATAATATTGGTAGATTCATGTAATGTTGTATGTTTTTGCAATTTTCTATAACCACTTCTGGCAATTGTATATTTTCGCTGTTTTGCGGTTTATTTTTAAATGGTTTCATGTTGGCGTTTGGAAAATTTTTGTGTATTTTTTTTCGTAGCCATGACATTAAAAAAAAAGGATTATCATGGTAATTTAATGAAGTTTTAATTATCTCATTAAATTTTTTTAAAAAATATTGCATAAAAATATGTTAGTTGAATTAAAAAAATACTACAATTAAATAAAAATAACACTACTCAACGTTTGAAAAAAAAAAAACTTAATGCGACTGGGACGCGACCTTGGACAACTAATTGCAATTGTTCTAGTGATCACAAATCTGGTCTCCAAACTTTTCTATCACATCAGATTTTTAAGAAAATTTAGTAGAAAGTTGAAAGAAACAGCCGTTTTGGGCATTTTTGACAACTCATGGGGCATGAACCCGATGTTATAGCGACTTAATAATAAGTTGAGGCTAAACCTAAACATTTTTCTTAAGGATGCTGCACTCATTTGGTCTGTCGCATTAACCCTTAAGAAACCAGTTGTCTCTAAATAATATCTCATAATAATAATATCGCAAAAACCGATTTTTTTTCGCTAAAAATTATATGAAAAAAACTTAAAGCGAACGGAATGTCACCTTATGCAGATCACTACAATTATTCTCCTGGCCACAAATTCGGTCTCTAAACTTTTCCATCACATCTGGTTTTGGAAATATTAGATATACAAAAAAGTCGCGTTTTCTTATATGTTGGACAACTCATAGCAGATAAACCCGATATGCTAACGACTTAATAATAAGTCAAGGGTAAAGCTCAAACACTGCTCTTTAAAATCTTTAACTCATTTGATAAGTCGCTTTAGTCGTTGGAGCACCTGTTGTCTTTTAATTATCTATTTTACCCCAAAAATGTTTTTTTTTGATAATGGGGAATAAGAAAGACATCATTGAAAGACATTTCGTGCTCAAAGGGTTAAGGCGACTGACCAAATGAGTTTTAATTTTTAAAATGTAATTTTTACGCTTTTACCTTGACTTATTTTTAAGTCGCTATCACATCGGGTTCATACACTATGAGTTGTCAAAAAGACCCAAAACGGCGATTTTCTTGAAAAAATACAACTCTTTTAAAAGTTGAGGTAGATTTAGTTTCTGCCAAATGAATACAACGCGAATGATGGTGAATACTGGTTATTCAATACAAAGAGAAGTAATTCCGATATTTATTTTGTTCAAAAGTTTCATTTAAATGGCTAATTTTAATCTGACACACATTAAGTGTGTGGCAATCGAAGGAGTGCTGATGATGGAAGGGTGGCATCTTCCGAAAGCTGTCGACATCTCCACTTAGCCTGTGTTGTCACTTGTTTTTTTAGATTTTCTCATTGTACAACAATTATTATTTCTCAGAAAGTATTAATATGGACTCAATCCGAACTAAATAAAAATTCAGTTACAATTAATTTATTAATTAAAAATTTAATTGATATTAAATTAAAAAAACAATTAAAATTTTAATTAAAAGAAAATATACGATATTATTATAACGGGCCAAAAAAGACAATGTGCTCGATTCTAGAATACGATTTCACCATTCACCTAATGTTTAAAAATTTGATATTCTTTCGTGTTTTAAGATTTTTTTATTTCTTTTTGTAATAATTAAAGATATTAACTAGATATTTAATTCTTACAAGCCCGACTAAAAAAAAATAATACGGTGCCATATAACATTTGATCCCAAAAATGGAGGAACCAAAAATATATGATTATATCTTATTAGATCAAAATTTAGATAATAAGATATAATTAGATCCCAAAAATGGAACGGTAAATATTATCTAATTTGATATTATAGAAATCTAGATCTAATAAGATCAAATAATATATAATTATATCTTATTAGATCTAATATGATCTTTAATATCAAATCAGATGAAATTTACCGTTCCATTTTTGGGATATAATTATATCTAATTATATAAAATTTGATATAATAAGATATAATCATATATTTTTAGATCCTCCATTTTTGGGATCAAATGATGGATCTATTTATATACAATTATATAAAAAACTATATGATTATATCAAAATTTTTTTACTCGGGAGATGGAAAATTTAAGATCTTAAAATTCGAAAGAATATCAAATTTAAAAATTAGGTGAATGGTGATATCGTATTCCAGAAATTTCTGTATATTACTCAATATGACGAACAGTTTGTACACGTTCTTCACACACTAAGATAGGTTTTTTAAATACCTTTCATTTAATATATAACATGACTAGGATTATTTCCTTTTATTTTTCCTGCATTACAAAATAAAACCAATTCCATAAAAGATCCGCAGGCGATACTATGACTTCCCTTGTTAGCCTGTGCTGTCAATTAATTTTTTTCAGATTTTCTCATTGTACAACAAAAATTACACTATCCTAAAAAAAAACACAAAATCAAATATACTTTTTAAATCAGGTATTTAAGGTTGTAGGTCTCGTCAAAAAGATCACAAAAATGCCTACCAAACTTGCCAGACACCCTCAAATTTTTAAGTTATTTTCAAAAAACGTTTTTTTTAAACTTCTCTCACTAAACCACGTGTAACTTAGAAACTTTTTAACCGATTTTCAATTTTGAAGGTATTTTCAAAAAACGTTTTTTTGGAACTTTTCTCACTAAACCACGTGTAACTTAGAAACTTTTTAACCGATTTTCAATTGTTAACTGTTGTGGATAGAAGAAAGATGGGGCTTTTTACGCGGGTGAATTAGTCAATACATATAAGAATGATATGTATGACTTTTTCAACAATATCTATTTTTTTTGTTATTTTTTGAAAAATTTTTGAGTTTAACAATTTTTTTTCTGCAATAGTTCGTTCAACAACCCTTATATATATAAAAGTATTCTTCAATAAAATTTAATTATGAATACGACAAGATTTACCCGGAAAAAATTGGATATCAATTAACAGAGTTGCAAAAATTTGTGTAAAAAAGAAAATTAAGATTTTGCATGAAATCGCCGTTCGGACAACCCAGGCAAAAAAAATAAAGGCACATAATAAGAGATAGCGTATCATTATTTTAAAGGTTTTTGGACCCCTGAATTCGAATTTGAAATTGAAATTTCTCTTACTTATTAAGTTTTTAATTTATGTTAAATATCTCAAAAACGTGACTCGATACTGCAATTTAAAGGCCAGATTCGGATTCAGCGCGCGAGAAACCTTTAAAAATATTGTACACGACCTTTTATGACATTTTTTTTTTTAACATGATAATGTTTTTAGGCTGGTGTCTAATTTTAAAAAAGTTGCAGGACGCCACCTCAGTTTGACTATTGCTGTGTTTTTCAAAAAGTGGATTTATTTTCTGATTAATCTTATTTTGTTTAAAATAAATATTTTAACATGCCAAAACAAGTTTGGAATATTTTTTCCCGTAATCTATGATAAATTAGCAATTATAATCCGAAAACATGATAAAAAATTTGGAAAATTAAAAAAGTTATAAATAAATAAAAATTAATCCAATTAAATTTTAAGATTTAATAAGTCCGCTTTGGATTAATTTTGATTTATTTATAACTTTTTTCAATTTCCAAATTTTTTTATAATTTTTTCGGATTATAATTGCTAATTTATCGTAGATTACGGAAAAAAATATTTCAAATTTGTTTTGTCATGTTAAACTATTTATTTTAAACTAAATAAGATTAATCCGAAAATAAATCCACTTATTGAAAAACACAGCATATATAAGCTAACAATTAACGAAAAAGAAAACAAGAATTACTATTTTCATTTTCTTAAAACAAAAAATTTTAATAACTTGAGTTTGTATCTTGGATAATAATTTACCTCGTGGTAAATAAACCCATTTTTCACCAGCTGGTGAATAAAAAGTAACATAATAATTTTTTTTTTCATAATTTTTTTGTTTCACAAACTTTTTTTCATATTTTTTTTTTTTTTTATCAAATTCTTTTTTCATCAATTTTTTTTCATCAAATTTTTACCAAAACTACTTTTTCACCAAGTCTAAGCTTTTCGCATAAAAATTTTCCATTTGTTTATCAAATGTACATAAAACAAGTAATACCTACTTTATACTATTATACTTTTCCATTATACAAGCGTAATTTCACTATGTTAGAGAAATATTTTATCAAATTTTTTTGCTGGAAATTGTTCTCTTATTCGATACGACTAGGTTTCAATCAAAAATGAATATATAAATCCTTTAGAAGTTGGTAAATTTTGATGTGTATAATGGAAAAGTGTGATAATGTAAAGTAGGTATTTTTTTTTTTTTTTTTTCCTTGACATTGGAAGTATATTTATTAAACTATAATGATATTGCACAACATAATAATAAGTCAAAAGTAATACTATTACATTATCATAACATGACTTGTTAATGAATATACATCAGTTGCCGTTCCTATACGGAACATAGGGCGGAAACAATCGCACGCCATTCTTGCCGGTCTTGTGCGATTCTTCGAATTTCAGGCCACGTGCCAATATGTCGACTCTCAGAATGTATCGAGCGAGTCCAAGTATGTCGTGGTCTTCCTCTGCGTCTTGTACCTTGTGGATTCCATTCAAAGGCCATTTTTGCTATGTCATCGTCTTCTTTTCTTAGCGTGTGCCCAATCCAACGCCATTTTCTACGCTTTATTTCGCAACTAATGGGTTCACTTGATGTTAGGGTGAGAAGGTCTTCATTTGTTATGGTATTGGGCCAAAATATACGACAAATACGGCGAAGGCATTTATTAACGAATACTTGAAGTTTTTGACAAATACCATTTGTAACTTTCCAAGTTTCGCAACCATACATAAGGATTGGTTTTATACTTGTGTTGAAAACTTTGAGTTTTGTTTTTCTGCTGATGTTACGCGACAACCAGATCCTCTTCATTTTATGGTAAGCGATTCTGGCCTTATTTATGCGACTTGAAACGTCTGCTTCCGCACCACCATCTATCGTGATCATACTGCCCAGATAAATGAATTTGTCAACATCTTCTACAGCAGCTGATGTGCCACCAACATTTACTAAGAGAGGAGTACGATTTTCAGTTCCAATTCGCATTAGCTTTGTCTTTTTCATGTTTACCTTAAGACCCACTTTTCCAGCGTTACGTATTAAAGCTTCCAACTTTGCTCGTGTCCCTGATAATGTGTTACTAAGGAAGCATATGTCATCCGCATAGTCTAGGTCGGAGAGCTTCTGATGAGGACGCCATTGAATGCCATCGGGTACCTCTAGGTTCGTAGTCCTTAAAACCTTATCGAGTACTAGGATAAATAAGAGTGGCGAGAGAACGCATCCCTGACGGACACCATTTTGTATAGCAAATTTGTTGCTCATCTTTCCTTTATACTTTACGCGGCATTCTGCATTGTTATAAAGTTCACATATAAGATTTGAAATTTTGTCTGGAACACCGCTTTCCTGTAATGTGTACCATATAGCATTTCTATTAATGGTGTCAAAAGCCCTGGCAAAATCAACAAACAAGAGGTATAGTGGTGATCTCCATTCCACGGACTGCTCTACAACTATGCGCAATGTGTTTATGTGGTCGACACAAGATCTTTGGGGTCTAAAGCCATTTTGTTCAGTTCGAAGTTGTCTATTCAAAACTGGTGAGATACGATTCAGGATCACAAAAGCTAAAATCTTTTGAATTGTATTTAATAATGTTATGCCTCTCCAGTTTCTACAATTGCTTAGATCTCCTTTCTTTGGGATAGTGATTATCAAGCCCTCTTTCCAAGACGTTGGGATGCAACCAGACTCCCAAATATTTCGTATTATAGGTTGCATTATCGGAGCCAATATTTCCTTACCATATTTAAAAAGTTCAGCTGGAAGTCCATCAGGTCCAGCAGATTTGTTCTGTTTTAGCTGTAATATTGCTTGTGAAATTTCATCCACTGTCGGGGATGCCGTGGATATATTATGATTGGGATTTCGACGTTGGTCAGTTTCTGCTGTTATATGAGTCACAGTTGCGTCATTATCTTCATCTTGAAAGAATTCTTTCCACCGTGCGAGTTGTTGCGCATCTGATGTGAGGTTGATTCCGTTGTTATCTTGGAGTGGGGGGACCGTTGTCTTTGTGTTAGTAAGTTTTGTAATGGCCTTATAAACATCTCTTAGGTTATTACGTCTAGAAGCAACTTCGGCTTCTCTAGCTATATTGTTGATATATTGCTCTTTATCTTTTTTTGCCGCTTTTTTTACTAATCGTTCAGCATCGTTGTATTTTACCCTCCATAATTGCTTTTCTCTTTCAGAGCGTGTATTAAGCATAGAGACTTTCAAAGACCGCCTTTGCTGTTTGAGATCCCATGTTCCATCACTGATCCATGCTTTCCTTTCAACTTGTTTGAAACCAATTTTGTCTTCGGCTGTTGTTTTGCATATTTGACATACATCATCCCAGGTCGGTTGTTCGTTAAGCTCTGAAAACTCTCTCCTTAGACCATCTACGTAACTTTCTCGTACCAGTGGATTATCGAGTTTACCAGTATCAAACCTTCGGTGTCGATTCCTGTGCACTTGAATTGCGGCAGGACGTAGTCTTATTTGACCCACTACACCTTTTCCAATTGAAATTCAGAAAAGATCAATTGTAATTCAGAAATCACAATTGAAATTCAGAAATCCCAATTGAAATTCAGAATAGCCCAATTGAAATTCAGAAATCATAATTGAAATTCAGAAAAGCCCAATTGAAATTCAGAAATCACAATTGAAATTCAGAAAAGCCCAATTGAAATTCAGAAATCACAATTGAAATTCAAAAAAGCACAATTGAAATTCAGAAAAGATCAATTGAAATTCAGAAAAGCCCAATTGAAATTCAGAAAAGCACAATTGAAATTCAGAAAAGCCCAATTGAAATTCAGAAAAGCACAATTGAAATTCAGAAAACCCCAATTGAAATTCAGAAAAGCACAATTGAAATTCAGAAAAGCACAATTGAAATTCAGAAATCGTAATTGAAATTCAGAAAAGCCCAATTGAAATTCAGAAAAGCACAATTGAAATTCAGAAATGTCCAATTGAAATTCAGAAAAGCATAATTGAAATTCAGAAATCGTAATTGAAATTCAGAAATCGTAATTGAAATTCAGAAAAGCCCAATTGAAATTCAGAAAATCACAATTGAAATTCAGAAAATCACAATTGAAATTCAGAAAAGCCCAATTGAAATTCAGAAAAGCACAATTGAAATTCAGAAAAGCCCAATTGAAATTCAGAAAAGCACAATTGAAATTCAGAAAAGCACAATTGAAATTCAGAAAATCACAATTGAAATTCAGAAAATCACAATTGAAATTCAGAAAAGCACAATTGAAATTCAGAAAATCACAATTGAAATTCAGAATAGCCCAATTGAAATTCAGAAAATCACAATTGAAATTCAGAAAAGCCCAATTGAAATTCAGAAAATCACAATTGAAATTCAGAAAAGCCCAATTGAAATTCAGAAATCGTAATTGAAATTCAGAAAAGCCCAATTGAAATTCAGAAAAGCACAATTGAAATTCAGAAAAGCACAATTGAAATTCAGAAAAGCCCAATTGAAATTCAGAAAAGACCAATTGAAATTCAGAAATCGTAATTGAAATTCAGAAAAGCCCAATTGAAATTCAGAAAATCACAATTGAAATTCAGAAAATCACAATTGAAATTCAGAAAAGCCCAATTGAAATTCAGAAAAGCACAATTGAAATTCAGAAAAGCACAATTGAAATTCAGAAAATCACAATTGAAATTCAGAAAATCACAATTGAAATTCAGAAAAGCCCAATTGAAATTCAGAAAATCACAATTGAAATTCAGAAAAGCCCAATTGAAATTCAGAAATCATAATTGAAATTCAGAAAAGACCAATTGAAATTCAGAAATCACAATTGAAATTCAGAAATCACAATTGAAATTCAGAAAATGTAAACAAACCAATTATGAGTCACCACTACATAGACACATTAAACAAATGCTGTACAACTATGAGAGTATTTAACTTTATTCTCTTGCTACGTATTGTAGAGAGCAGACAGACAATAATACACTCATAGAATGTTGTAGGTAAAATTTAGTTTAACTGAATTTTTATTATTTTTTGTAAATTAATTAATATAGTGAACAAAAATATTTACTCTACCTTGACAAATGCATTAATGAAAAATTAGTTTTAAAGAAAAATAATAAAAAGTCAGTTTCACTTAATGTTACCTTAAGCATTTTATGAGTGTATTGTCTGTCTGCTCTCTACAATACGTAGCAAGAGAATAAAGTTAGATACTCTCATATACACATTTCTGTACTGCATTTGCATAATGTGTCTATGTTTGTAGTGGTGACTAATAATTGGTTTGTTTACATTTTCTGAATTTCAATTGTGATTTCTGAATTTCAATTGTGATTTCTGAATTTCAATTGGGCTTTTCTGAATTTCAATTGTGATATTCTGAATTTCAATTGATCTTTTCTGAATTTCAATTGTGTTTTTCTGAATTTCAATTGGGCTTTTCTGAATTTCAATTGTGATTTTCTGAATTTCAATTGTGATTTTCTGAATTTCAATTGTGCTTTTCTGAATTTCAATTGTGCTTTTCTGAATTTCAATTGGGCTTTTCTGAATTTCAATTGTGATTTTCTGAATTTCAATTGTGATTTTCTGAATTTCAATTGGGCTTTTCTGAATTTCAATTACGATTTCTGAATTTCAATTGGTCTTTTCTGAATTTCAATTGGGCTTTTCTGAATTTCAATTGTGCTTTTCTGAATTTCAATTGTGCTTTTCTGAATTTCAATTGGGCTTTTCTGAATTTTAATTACGATTTCTGAATTTCAATTGGGCTTTTCTGAATTTCAATTGTGATTTTCTGAATTTCAATTGGGCTTTTCTGAATTTCAATTGTGATTTTCTGAATTTCAATTGGGCTATTCTGAATTTCAATTGTGATTTTCTGAATTTCAATTGTGCTTTTCTGAATTTCAATTGTGATTTTCTGAATTTCAATTGTGATTTTCTGAATTTCAATTGTGCTTTTCTGAATTTCAATTGTGCTTTTCTGAATTTCAATTGGGCTTTTCTGAATTTCAATTGTGATTTTCTGAATTTCAATTGTGATTTTCTGAATTTCAATTGGGCTTTTCTGAATTTCAATTACGATTTCTGAATTTCAATTACGATTTCTGAATTTCAATTATGCTTTTCTGAATTTCAATTGGGCATTTCTGAATTTCAATTGTGCTTTTCTGAATTTCAATTGGGCTTTTCTGAATTTCAATTACGATTTCTGAATTTCAATTGTGCTTTTCTGAATTTCAATTGTGCTTTTCTGAATTTCAATTGGGGTTTTCTGAATTTCAATTGTGCTTTTCTGAATTTCAATTGGGCTTTTCTGAATTTCAATTGTGCTTTTCTGAATTTCAATTGGGCTTTTCTGAATTTCAATTGATCTTTTCTGAATTTCAATTGTGCTTTTCTGAATTTCAATTGTGATTTCTGAATTTCAATTGGGCTTTTCTGAATTTCAATTGTGATTTCTGAATTTCAATTGGGCTTTTCTGAATTTCAATTGTGATTTCTGAATTTCAATTGGGCTTTTCTGAATTTCAATTACGATTTCTGAATTTCAATTGTGCTTTTCTGAATTTCAATTGAGATTTCTGAATTACAATTGATCTTTTCTGAATTTCAATTGGAAAAGGTGTAGTAAATTATGGTCACTGTATATTAAAGGTGTCCTAACGACTAAGGTAATTTTTCAAAATCACTTTTTAATACGTGGTAGGGTCCTAAATTGTAATTTTGTATCTAAAAATGAGTGAGCCAAAATTTGGAGACAATCGGATAAAAATAACTCGTGCCGAAAATGGATTGAAGTTTTGGGACACTCTTTTCTGATGAAAAAACACGTTTTATCTAGTTTTTTGAAAAATATTGGTATATGCTATTTTTTGTTAATTTTTTTGTTAAGTAATATGAAAATGGTAATAAATTACCTTTCCAAAAAGCTTAAAGAAATTCAAATCGGATGAAAAATAAGCATTTTACGCATACATGCCCCAGACCATTGCATGGTTTTTAAAGCCAAAATTTGAAAATTTTATAAATTTTTAGGCAAAAAAATAAAAAAAATTAAATTTTACTTTATAATTATATTAAATACATGTTATAGATAAAAACTAACAGATATGGTAGTCTAACTTTTTTTTCATTTGGCGTGGGTAGTGATATAATTTCCGCGGATTCCAAAGAAAATGAGTTTTTCTAAAATAATTTAGCAAATATGGGAAACAATTTTCTGTATTGTATTATACGAAGTGAAATACATAAATTCTGTAAATTTTTTGAGAATTCGGGCATCTTTAACGCCTTTTTGTCGAGGTGAAATGACAAATTTGAGACGTTATACATTTCTATAATACAAAATATCTGCATATATCCGATTTCTCAAAAGTTACAGAATTTACGTTTTACACTTCGATCCACACAATAGAGCACAAATTTTCAAAAATTTGCTTAATTATTGTAGAAAAACGCATTTTATTTGGAATCCGCGGAAATTTTATCACTACCCGCGTCAAATAAAAAAAAAGCTTGACTACCATATCTGCTATTTTTAATCTTAAACATGTTTTCAATTTGATCATAAAGTAAAATTAAATTTTTACTATTTTTTTTCCTAAAAATTTTGAAAATTTTGAAATTCTGGCTCTAAAAACCATACAATGGTCTGGGGCATGTATGCGTAAAATGCTTATTTTTCATCCGATTTTAATTTTATTAGTCGTTTTGAAAAGGTAATTTAGTACCAATTTTACATTATTTTACAAAAAATTTAACAAAAAATATCAAATACCAATGTTTTTCCAAAAACTAGAAAAAACGAGTTTTTCGTTCTTATTAGAATGTCCCAAAACTTCAATCCATTTTCGGCACGAGTTATTTTTATCCGATTGTCCCCAAATTTTGGCTCACTCATTTTTAGATACTAAAGAACAATATAGGACCCTACCAGGTATAAAAAGGTGATTTTCGTTTTTAAGGACACCTCTACTGTATATGTCAGCACCTCTTCGGGTACGCACATCGAGAAGGGAATTATGAAATCGCCTGCTGATCAGTATGTGGTCGATTTGATTTCGGATTGGGTTTTGTTTGGTGCTTCGTGGAGATTCCCAGGTGTACTTATGTATGTCTCGATGTTTAAATCTTGTGCCTCCTATAAAGAGATGATGGTTCCCACAAAAATCGACTAAGCGCTCACCATTTCCATTTCTTATCGCACCAAGCCCATGTCGTCCCATTACAGTACTTACGTTCGTATTATCATTACCAACCTTGGCATTGAAATCGCCCAGCACAATTAAAATGTCTCCTTCAGGAGTGGTAGTAACAGTATCTTCTAGTTGTTTGTAGAACTCATCCTTGATTACATCTTCGTCTGGCTCAGTGGGTGCATAGCATTGAATCACTGTTATATTACGATATCTGGTTTTGAATCTAGCAGTTATCAATCGTTCAGATATGGGATTGTAGCCAATTAAAGATTTCTTAGCGTTGCGGGAAATAAGAATCCCGACACCATTAATATGATGTTTTTCATTACCGCTGAATACAAAGAAGTGGCCTGAATTTGTATGCTTTTCACCTTTGCCAACCCATCTTGTCTCAGATAAGCCCAAAATATCGATTTTGTATCTCTCCATTTCTCCACACAGTTGGGCCATTTTTGATACGTCCGTTAAAGTTCGAACATTCCATGTTCCAATCATAGTCCTTGTACGAAAGCCAAAAGTCGTCATCTGTTTATTCCGTTGATTATTCCTTGTTTCCGTTTCTTGGGTAAGATGGTTTTATGTAGGGGTACCAACAATATTCAACCCCTTGTACGTCAGTGGGATACGCACTGGTGATCTACATCTTTCGGCATCCAGTTCTACCACCATACACATTTATAAAGCGAGCCGCTTGCTCCAAGTTCCGACGCCCGCTTGCAGCCGCACCTAACCTGGTGAACAAACGCCGCCGAGTAGCTTATTGGTTATTTAAAGGCGCCAATTGCTCACCTTGTCGTCCTCAAGTATCATTGACACTCAGAATTTAGTTGGGATCCGGCGCAACTCGGAAACCATCTGAGACTCTACTCTTGGGACCGCTGATTGTAAAGTAGGTATAAGAGTGGTATATTCTTTGGTGCCGAATCTTTTATACTCTCCAAAATGTAAAAACACTTTTTATACCCTCCACTTAGTGATAGAGGGTATATATAAGTTTGTCATTCCGTTTGTAACTCATCGAAATATCGGTCTGGGACCCCATAAAGTATATATATTCATGATGCCCGATCGATTTTAAGACATTCTAGCGATGTCCGTCTGTCCGTCTGTCCGTCTGTGGAAAATGCTCTCGCCGACAAAATATTGCACAGAGATGACTGAAACTTAACATATATGTTGGAAGTTCTCCCGAGAAGTTTGGTATTGCATTTGAGCGATATTGGTTCAGCGGTTCAAAAGTTATGAACGAAAATGTAAGCACACCTCAAAAATTTCAGTACATTCAACATAACCTAAAAATACAAAATGCTTTAATTCGGCTTCTGGTTGACATATGTGAACATAATTGAACACCAAATGGTATTTAAACAAGTACGAACATATTTTTTGACAAAAAAAGAAAAAAATCGCGGATTTATTTTTTTACCAAAATTTTTTTTCGCGGAATTTTTTTCAATTTTTTTTTTTTTCAAAAGTAATTTCCTTTTAAATAAAGTTGTTTGCAATAATCTTTTTGAAATTGTGGAGGGTATCACTACATTCGGCAAGGCCGAATTTAACTTTTTTACTTGTTTTCACTTATTTTTGCACTTACTAACGAAATGTACAGCTCTTTTGGATTTTAAATGGGGTCCTCGACTGATATTTCAATTTGTTGTGTATGGAATAGCAAAGTAATATAACATTATTTTTTCTAAGAAAACTTTGCTTTGGCAAGCACACCAAAATCTTCCGCAAAACATTATCATGATTTAATTTTTTTGTCTGGGTTATCTGAACTGCGATTTCCAGCAAGATCTTAATTTTCATTTTTATAAAAATTATCGCAACTCTTTTACGTTTATAAATATACGGGTCGTTGAACGAACTACAGCAGAAAAAAATTGAAAAACTCGAAAGATTTTCAAAAAATAACAAAAAAAATAGATATTATAGAAAAAACCAATAGATATCTTTCTTATATGTGTAGACAATTTACGCACACGGAAAGCCCAATTCTGTTTCTATTCAAATCAGTTGAAAAAATTAAAATCAGTTGAAAAGTTTCTGAATTACACAAGGTTTTGAGAAAAAAATCCCAAAAAAAAACGTTTTTTGAAAATAACTCTAAAATTTGAGGGTGTCTGGCAAGTTAAATGGGCATTTTTGAGATCTACTCGACAAAACCAACAACTTATACTATGTCACATCAGAAGTATTTTTTCATTGTAGCACAGTGTTATTATTTCACAGAAATATTTAATATGGACTGTTGATAGGTTTTGGTGCCCTGATTCCAAAACGGACACTCAAATTTTTTTTTATCACGTCACAATTTTAAGAAAATCGCTGTTAATGTGCCAAAAAATGTAAATTTTGATAATTTTTAAACGCCTATAAAATAAGATTCTGAAATGCGAATGACTGGGTATAAATATCATTTGAAAGTGTGTAATTTTCTCTTTAAGATATGATCAAATTTTCTTTTTATTTAGTTTTTTAAAATAATAAAAAAATCATTAGCCACAAGTGCTTTAAATCTAAAATTTTCGTTTGAATTTTTATGGCAATTTATTAAAAAACACTGTGTAAATAAAGTAAATATTTAAAAAATGGAAACCAAGTCATTTGCATGTCAGGATATTATTTCATAAGCTTTCAATAAGGGGAAAAAATGCCCTTTTTCGGCACTTTAACCGAAAATTACTTAAAAACCCGGACGTGATAGATAAATTTGGGATCCGGATTTGGAATTAGTGCAACAATCACTATCCAAATCTCTAACCAGGATACAATACGCATTTTCTTGTTGAGCTGTCTTATAAAAAAAGTGTTTAACAGTCAATATTGCAAAAAAAAATCGCCCATATCTTTCAGAGTATTGATCCAAACACCAAATTTTATTCACAGAATTTAATAAAATTTTTTAATGAAACTATGAAATCAAACGAAGAAATTTTATGAAATTGTTCGCCATATGCTTGATATATTAATAAGCTTATGAATTCCTTAACTGAATAAATAAAAACAAAATAATGAATCAGTTTTATTTATATCACGAAAGTTTCTTTTTTCAGTGCGAATAGATAGGTACCAATATTTCGGGTAATTTTAAACATCAGCACAAATCCATTATACCCCAAACCACAAAGTGGTGTAGGGTATAACAATGTATCGCAAGATATTTTGTTTCACTCTTTTTTTCTTTTTCAAAAATTATAAATTTTTGGTTGAAATTTTGCAAAAAAAAAAAATCCAAAACTTTGATCGATGGGAACCATGGCTAAAAATGAGCGGATTTGGTTTAAATTAAGTTTATTTCAAAAAACTTTCTCAAAAGCCAATCGCACTTGTTAGGCATAGGAGAATTAAAATTTGCCCTGACTTTTGAAATTAAAATCGGAGGAAAAACTTTTTACCATACAAAAAAATTACGGTCTAATGTCCCATATGTTGTTTTGTAGACACGTCAGATCATAACCGTTTCTAACTAAACGTGGTCACTGACCTGACTTAGAACTTTTTCACTTTTTTATAGTTCCTTAAATAAAATTTCTTTAAATAAATATATTTTAATCAGTTTATAATTTGATATTATAAACTCATTCATTTCTTTACAAAATATTTAATTTATTTACATAAATTAACGATTTAAATAGAAAATTAATCAAATTTGCATAACAGTTGTACGCTTTAAATACGCAGGTGTTTTTTTTATAGAATTGTATTTTATATAATACCATTTATAAATTTATGCACAAAACAACTTAAAATCCAACAACAATTATGCTAAAATAATATCATAATTTCTCATTTAATTGCAAAGAAAAATTTTACAAATATAACAAAATTGCATAATTTCTTGTTTTTGTTGAACAGAAAATAAACGAAAACTTTAACAAACGCATAAATTATGCAGAAAATTGCAATAAACTTTAATTTTTAGAAAATACAAACTTTCAAAAATCGTTGCTCATAAATGGAGTTTTGCAAACAAACGAAAATGAGGAAAAAAATTTTTTTTTTCTTTCCTAAAAAAGAGATATTTTTAACAAGCTGCAATGCAAGAATTATATAAACAAAAACAAAATAAACTTATACAAATAAGAAAATGTGGGTCAATACGAAAGAAATGCATTCGCACAAAATAACGGAAAATAAATAAAAACAGTAGAATAACAAATATTATAAACAAAAAAATAAAAAAAAAAACACTATAGTCGGTCAAGATGTATTGTCCTTTAGTATAATTTGTATAAAAATTTACATTGTTTTTTTTATGAATACAAATGAAAGTTTTTTTAAACACTGTGCAACAAGTATCAAGTCCAAGTGTGGGAGGATAGAAAAAATCAAATTGGTAAATTTAGTACAACAACACAAAGGGTTTATTGATCTAGCGAATTGCGTAATTCCGACTGCGCCATTTATGTTAAAAAATTCAGTTAATATGATTTTTGCACTGAATTAATTTAAATTTATAACTAGAGTTTGCAAATAATCGAGATATTTCATAATCGCGATTACGATTAAAAAAATCGCCGTTAATCGCGATTATCGATTAATCGAATTTTTTAAATAATTTGAATTTCAATAGCTTTTTTAAAAACTCTTTTAAAATTTTCATTTTAGAACGTACAAAATTACAAAATCTAATATTTTTAAGAAATAAAATTATAAACTTTCGATTTTTTCCAGCAAAAATAATAAATTAAGATTTTTACAAGACAGCTTCTTTATGTAATAGAAAATTCTTTTTTGATAAAATTTCATACATGCTTTCATTTTTAACATCTTTAACACTTTTGAATGATAAATTATGATTTTTTGCAGAAAAATAAAAGATTTCCCTTCATCTTTATTGCGCTTAAATCAACTCTACAATGAGTGCTTGAATAAGCGCTGAAGAGATATATAATTTCTCTGCGTCTTAATAGCGGTTTATCTGAATTACCAAGAAGTGCTCTGAACTGTGACATCGCCCACGAAAATCATGCCTGAATTCAGGTGGTTTCGATGGGCTCTTTGACTCGAGATTACTTTCCAAAATCTTCCAATTCAACAAAATTTCTGTTGGGCTGCTTATTGTGGAAAATGTAATTAAACACTTTTACAAAAGCATCTTTAGTCGGAAACCAAACATCAAAGTTTGAAAAATTACGTTTTTCGACAAAACCAAACAACGTTCGAGTTTTTTGAACAAATCCCGCCAAAACCTTTTGAATATATTTTTACAAAAAAATTTAAGGTCAGAATTTAAATTTTACTTTAAATTTGAACATTTACGAGAAAAAAGGAAAGAAAATTGCAAACAAATTAAATGAATATTGGACCAAAATCTTATGCATTTTCAATTCGTTACAAAACCAGTGAATTTTACAGATAATGATTAATCGTAATCGAATGATTTTTTTGTCGATTACGATTACGATTAATTGGTCCGATTAATCGCGATTACGATTAGGATTTTAATCGTTTTGCAAACTCTATTTATAACAATGTAAATAATTTTTAGCCAAGATAATGTTATTAGGCTAATGTCTAACTCCAAAAGAGACACTGGATGTTACCTCAGTTTGACTACATAAGGTAACGACTAAAAACAAGTAAAGAGGAATTTCTGATTTTAGTTTTCTTGAAACCAAAAAGTGATTTTACTGGGATCTGTATATTAGATAATAACACAGCGTGACAAAATCTTGGATGTTAAAAGTAACCTGACATTTGACCATCAATTTTATATATTTCGGACATGCTGAATCCAATGGTGCAAACCATTTTTAAATCTAAGGTACAGTTTTTTCGCGAAATGTCTTCAAAGATTTTCAAGTCCCCGTGAACTTTTTGAAATAAAAAAGTTTTTGTATGCTAAAAAGTCCCTCTTTTGCAATTGAAATTGAAGGACTGTAACTGTAGCTAAATTTTAAGTACCATATCCGCTATCAAATGTTTGAAATTCAAGTGATATTTCGCGTTTTATCCCGTTTTTCCAATTTTTTAGCATTTTCGCGATTTTAAATGCTTAAGTAAATACCGACCTAAACAACCGCTTCAGATTAGTTTAAATGCACCAAATGGGATATATTTCTATGAAAATACGTTTCAACTATCAAGCGCATCACTCCAAAAATGAGTGATTAGTCAAAATCTCTCTATGACTGCATCACTTTCCAAGATGACCACAAGGTCCAGCTTTTGACATATTATGTTAAATCCTCAAAAAAGTAATTGTGTCAAATTTCAAACAAAAATGTTTTCAACTTCAATAGTTATTGTAGAAAAACTTTTATTTCACCTTACTAAATTAAATTATTAAATTTTAATTACAAAAACAAAAGGAAAACATTGTACTAAATACTACTAATTTAAATACAACACTTGTTTAATATAATTTAGTAGGGCGAAATAAATGTTTTTTTATTAAAACTTTTTAAGATGAAAACATTTTTGTTTGAAATTTGGCACAAATACTCTTTTGAGGTTTTTACACAATATATCAAAATCTGGACCTTGTGATCCTGTTGGAAAGTGATGCTGTCATAGAGAAATTTTGACAAATCGCGAAATTTTAGTGCTATGCGATTGATAAATGAAAAATATTTTAATGGGAATATATTTCCTTTGGTGCAAATATACTAAGCTGAAACGGTTGTTTAGGTCGGAATTTATTTAGGCATTTAAAATCGCGAAAATGCTAAAAAATGAGAAAAAATGGGATAAAACGCGAAACACTGTTAAAGTTTTAAACTTTTAGTAGCGGAATTTGTAGTTAAAATGTAGTTACAGATATAATCCTTTAATTTCAACTATAAACGACTGACTTTTTCGCACACAAAATATTTTTTATTCAAAAAACTTCACGGGGACGTGAAAAACTTTAAAGACGTTTTGCGAAAAAACTGTACCTTAGATTTCAAAATGGCTTGGACCATTGGAATCAGCATGCCCGAATTATGTAAAATTGATGGTCAAAACCCAGGTTACTTTTTCACCGTCACACAGTGTAATTTACCCTTAAAACATTAATTCACCAGCTGGGAAATAAAAAGTAACACAATGACACAGTGAGAATCAAACCCACAACCTTGACAATCAAATGCCAGTACCTGCCTACTGGGACACTTTTTTTATTTTTTTTATTCTCTTAAAATGTGAAGAGTAAAAATGATTTGGCTAAACGAAATTTATTTTCTTCCTTGTGTTTTATAAATTAAGAAAAAAAATCATAACTGCCACCCTAATATTCGTACAACATGTAAACATTAATGAGTGCATTTATACATGCAACTGCAACTGAAACAAGAAAAATAGTTTTAATTGGACCCAAAACTAAAATTGTTTTTCAGCGCAAACTGAAAACATATTAAAACATTTGTAAAGGGAAAAATAAACAAAATGAAAGCGAAACAACAACAGCAACACCAACAAAAAAAATAACAACTAAACAAACTTTGTATGTAAAAGAAACAATAATAACGACAGCAACTGCAATGTGTACTCTGTACATAAATGTTGTTATACTGACAATCAGCAAATAAGATCAAATGAAATTTAAAATTTAGCAATTTTAAGAAAATTAAATATATAACTCGAGTAAAAAAGTTGTAAGATAATTTTATAAAATTTTATGTGATTAAATGTTTTAAGAAAATTTACTAAGATTACACTGCGTGACAAAACTAGCCACTATTTTAGAAAACAAGAGGTACGACCATCATTTCTATATATTTCGGACATGCTGAATCGAATGGCGTACTCCGTTTTTTGATGTATGGTACAGTTTTCTTGCAAAATGTCATTAAAAATTGGCTGATTTTCAGCTGCTTTTTTAACAAACAAATTTCCAAAGCGAATGATTTTTAAATTTTATGGCATGGAAAACAAAGATATAACTTGTAGCTATATTTCTTATGTAAATTTGGTTTAAAGCTTTTCATCTTAAGTCCTTAAATTCGCGGATTTTTTCATTCGCGAAATTAACCCCTAAATTGGTCTCTGATAAAAAACTTGCATTTTGTGGATCATAAAGGCATCCATGACACTACGAATAGTGGACAAAAAACATCTATGTTATATGGACCATCATGATGAAAATCGCGAAAAAAAAGTTTTTTTATATGGCAGCATCACTTTAGGAGATGATCATCTTTAAGTATATAATGTGGGAACCTTAAACAATGAACTAACCCAAAATTTGTCCAAAAAACTTTTTAGTTGCAAAAGTTATCTTAACAAAAACTATAATTATTGTATAGCAAACACTGAAATATTAGTTTTTGTTAAGATAACTTTTGCAAATGAAAACTTTTTTGGCCAAATTTTTGGTCAGTTAGTTGTTTAAGGTTCCCACATTATATACTAAAAGATGGAGCCTTAAATCATCTTGTAAAGTGATGCTGCCATATACAAAAAAACGGTTTTTTGCGATTTTCATCACCCGGGTAAAAATGAAATATATATGATCATATATGAAGATATATGGATCATATATGGATTTATATAACCATATATTATCATATATGTCTCAATATATGTTCATATATGATCTGATCCGTAAATTGGCCCGATATGGGGTCATATCGGACCAATTTTCGGATCAGATCATATAAGAACATGTACGGAGGCATATATGATAATATATGGTTATATAAATCCATATATGATCCATATATCTTCATATATGATCATATATATTTCATTTTTACCCGGGCATGATGGTCCATATAACATAGCTGTTTTTTGTCCACTTTTCGTATTGTTAGGGATGCCTTTTTGATTCACTAAAAGCAAGTTTTATATCAAACACCAATTTGGCTGTTAATTTCGCGAAAACCTTAAAAAATTAAGAAATTCACGAATTTAAAAGGTTAAGATCAAAAGTTTTAAATCAAATTTGCATAAGAAATATTGCTACAAGTCATATCTTTGTTTTCCATTCCATAAAATTTATAAATACTTTACTTTGCAAATTTTTTTTGTTAAAAAACTGGCTTGAAATCAGCAAATCTTTAACGACATTTTGCAAGAAAACTGTACCATACATCGAAAAACGGAGTACGCCATTCGAATCAGCATGTCCGAAATATATAGAAATGATGGTCGTCACTCTTGTTTTTTTTTTAGTGTTCCGCAGTGTTCTATAAAAGTATCTTTTCTAAAAAGTAGCTTTAAAAAAAAAATAACTCTTATGAAAAGTACCTTTTATAAAAAGTACCTTTTATAAAAAGTACCTTTTATAAAAAGTACCTTTTATAAAAAGTACCTTTTATAAAAAGTACCTTTTATAAAAAGTACCTTTCATAAAAAGTACCTTTTTTAAAAAGTACCTTTTATCAAAAGTACCTTTTATAAAGAAGTACCTTTTATAAAAAAGTACCTTTTATCAAAAGTAACTTTTATCAAAAGTACCTTTTATCAAAAGTACCTTTTATCAAAAGTACCTTTTATAAAAAGTACCTTTTATAAAAAGTACCTTTTATAAAAAGTACCTTTTATAAAAAGTACCTTTTATAAAAAGTACCTTTTATAAAAAGTACCTTTTATAAAAAGTACCTTTTATAAAAAGTACCTTTTATAAAAAGTACCTTTTATAAAAAGTACCTTTTATAATAAGTACCTTTTATAAAAAGTACCTTTCATAAAAAGTACCTTTTATAAAAAGTACATTTTATAAAAAGTACCATTTATAAAAAGTACCTTTTATAAAAAAAGTACCTTTTATAAAAAAAGTACCTTTTATAAAAAGTACCTTTTATAAAAAGTACCTTTTATAAAAAGTACCTTTTATAAAAAGTACCTTTTATAAAAAGCACCTTTTACAAAAAGTAAATTTTATAAAAAGTACCTTTTATAAAAAGTACCTTTTATAGAAAGTACCTTTTATAAAAAGTACCTTTTATAAAAAGTACCTTTTATAAAAAATACCTTTTATAAAAAGTATCTTTTATAAAAAGTACCTTTTATAAAAAGTACCTTTTATAAAAAGTACCTTTTATAAAAAGTACCTTTTATAAAAAGTACCTTTTATAAAAAGTACCTTTTATAAAAACCCGAGTAAAAATTTTCTGGTCTAATCATATATAATTTAATACAATCTTATATGAGTTAATATGTTTCCGTATAAATTTAGATAAAATTTTATCTATCACTTTGATACGGTTGATCCACTTTATATGGTTAGATATTGCTCCATATATGATTGGATTCGTATTTTGGTTTTGCTCATCAAATTATATAAAAATTGATATTATAAGATCAATTTGATCTAATTAGATTTGACCAAATTCAGGATCAAATTGTATCAATTTTTATATTTTTTGATCTAAAGTAATACAATTAGATATTATTTGATACAACCATTTTACGGATCAAATTAGATCTATTTAGTAAAATTAGCATAATATTTTTACTAGGGAAGTACCTTTCATAAAAAGTACCTTTTATAAAAAGTACATTTTATAAAAAGTACCATTTATAAAAAGTACCTTTTATAAAAAAAGTACCTTTTATAAAAAAGTACCTTTTATAAAAAGTACCTTTTATAAAAAGTACCTTTTATAAAAAGTACCTTTTATAAAAAGTACCTTTTATAAAAAGTACCTTTTATAAAAAGCACCTTTTACAAAAAGTAACTTTTATAAAAAGTACCTTTTATAAAAAGTACCTTTTATAGAAAGTACCTTTTATAAAAAGTACCTTTTATAAAAAGTACCTTTTATAAAAAGTACCTTTTATAAAAAGTACCTTTTATAAAAAGTACCTTTTATAAAAAGTACCTTTTATAAAAAGTTCCTTTTAAAAATAGTACCTTTTATAAAAAGTACCTTTTATAAAAAATACCTTTTATAAAAAGTACCTTTTTTAAAAAGTACCTTTTTTAAAAAGTACCTTTTTTAAAAAGTACCTTTTATAAAAAGTACCTTTTATAAAAAGCACCTTTTATAAAAAGTACCTTTTATAAAAAGTACCTTTTTTAAAAAGTACATTTTTAAAAAGTACCTTTTTTAAAAAGTACCTTTTATAAAAAGTACCTTTTATAAAAAGGACCTTTCGGTACTTTTGACATTTTCTGACGTTATGCTTCTAGAAACTTAAAATTTGGGATGTAAAATGCTTCCGTAAAAAAATGGTAAAAGCACTTTTTTGAAATTCCGTTTCTTGACGGGGTAAAAAAGTTTACTTTTTGAGCTTTTAACATTTGCTGAAATAATGATCCTAGATAATTTAAATTTGGAATGTAAAATCCTTCGATGAAGAAAAAAACATTCCGGAAAAGATACTTTTTGAAAATTCCGTTTATAACACAGAAAAACATAAAAATATATTTAGTACAATTCTTCTATGGTCTCCAACATATGAATCATTTTTTTTCCCAATTCTTGCGTTTTGTTTTTTGGTTTCACTTGCGTTTTGAAATAATACTGTTAAAATTATCATTTTTGTAAAATTTACCTTAGTTTTTTTTTTTTTGATATTTTTTAAAGAAAAACTAAAAACTAAAAACAAATAAATATTTTACAAATTCAAGTTTTCTCCCAGAAAATTTTTGCATTACTAGTAATGAGCATGGACGTATACAGGGGGTGGGCACAGGGGGCACGTGCCCCCCCCCCATTTCGAATTGAAAATTTTTAAAATTTAATACACAACAATGTATTATTCAAGAAAAATTCACAAGCTTCAAAATTTGGGTTTTTTAAAAAAGATTTTGGGTTTTTTTAAAAAACTCTGGAGTTTGAGCTAATTTCGTTTCTAAAAAGTCATTTATATCGAAATATCAGTTAAATATGTTTAAAAACACATACATTGTTTTTATCTTATAAAAATTATGCATCAGGATCATGAAAATAAATTTCGATAATCAAATTTTTAACTATAAGATTCTAAGACACTTTTTCTATATTAAAATTTGAAATACTATGTCTGTAGGAAATTCTCAGATTCTGAAAAGTGTTTTTCTATAGAAACATTTTTAGATTCTAATACATTTTTTTTTCATATGGCTCACACTTATGACGTAAAGCAATAAAGACAATTTATTTAAATTTTCAAACTTGAATGTTTCGAAAATGGTACGCGCTAGCTTACGAATACGTATCAGTAGAACCACAAAAAGGCCCATATGAGGCATTCCACACCAAATGTCCAGCGAAAAAAAACATGTGTACCGTAAAGTTCTGAATAGGTGATATGGATAGCCCTATATGGAACTTAGAAAATTGCGTTTTTGGTTTTTCAATTTTTCAAAAACTGGGCTTAGGAGGCGTGGTCAAATATTGGAAAAATGGTCAAATTTGTGGCGAGTTGCCTTGATTAAATATTTATCACATTAAAACGGAATGCACCACAATGTCAAAAATTTACGTTCTTATATAGTTTTGTATGGGCTATCGATTAAATTTTTTTTTTTTGGAAAATTTTCAGAACCCGTTCTGAAATTTTCCATTTTTAAAAAAGTCAATTTATCAAAAATCCGGCCACTTTTTTTTTTCTTTTTTAGTTATTTTTTTAAAAGTTTAGATGTTTGTCCATCCACACAAAAAAAATCAGAAACACGTTCATCTTTTTTTTCGAGAAAATCGCATTTGAACTTTAAATTTCATAACAATTTAGTAATTTGCTTGTATTTTCTTGTGTCAACAGAGCGTATGACGAATATTTATGCAATTAATATTACTCATTCGCAACTTTAAAACAAAGAAATACAAGCAAATAACAAAATTGTTATGAAATTTAAAGTTCAAATGCGATTTTCTCGAAAAAAAAGATGAACGTGTTTCTGATTTTTTTGTGTGGATGGACAAACATCTAAACTTTTAAAAAAATAAATAAAAAAGAAAAAAAAAAGTGGCCGGATTTTTGATAAATTGACTTTTTTAAAAAATGGAAAATTTCAGAACGGGTTCTGAAAATTTTCCAAAAAAAAAAATTTAATCGATAGCCCATATAAAACTATATAAGAACGTAAATTTTTGACATTGTGGTGCATTCCGTTTTAATGTGATAAATATTTAATCAAGGTAACTCGCCACAAATTTTACCATTTTTCCAATATCTGACCACGCCTCCTAAGTCCAGTTTTCGAAAATTTGAAAAACCAAAAACGTAATTTTCTTAGTTACATATAGGGCTATCGAAACCACCTATTCAGAAATTTACGGGACACATGTTTTTCTGTAGCGGGACATTTGGTGTGGAATGCCTCATATATCAAACGCGATTATCGGAAAAAGCTATACGCTAGAAAAGTTTGGTATAATAATTTGGAATAAGGAGGTCAAACTCTATGTAGTTCATATATTTTGATTTTGAAAACATTTACATATTTTCTATTTTTTTCAATTCAATGAATTTTTGCAAAAAGTGCTTAATCGAAGATTTTGATATTCATTGCAAATACGAATTCCAAAGTATCATTTCTAATGTTGAGCCTTTAAGGTAACATATTGTTTCCAAGAGCCGTTTCTTTAGAAAAAAATATCTCTAAATCTGAGAATTTGTCAGACATTCTTTTCATCAAAAATTTACAGTTTTTCCAAAGAATATTCGAAGATTCTAAAAATTTTTCCTGAAAAATTAAAAAAAAATCTGATATTCCAAAACATTTTTTGTGTTATATATGTAAATAAAGACGAAATCGTGTGGAGGGGGGGGGGGTTGTTATAGTCCTTAAAATAAATAAATATACATTGGCCATGACAAAAAAAGTTTTGGAGTTGTACCCCCCCTTTTTCAAATTCCTGGATACGTCGCTGGTAATGAGTATAGTAATAAGTAATAATTATTGGTATGTACTTACTCATTGCATGAAACACTACTTATTCTATAAAGGCCGTGAGACAAAAATAATTGGTGCCTACAAGCTTACGAGTAGGGAGATAAATAACTACTTACCTATAACGAGTAAAATCAGTAGTTACTTATAAGGAATAAAAAAATAGTTGCAAACAGAATTTGAAATAACTATTAATCATTGGATTATTCGTTTTCGCGAAATTTAAGTTAAAAAGGTAAAACAAATAATGTTTTTTTCTGATTGGACTTAATTTCACAAGTGAACTTGCAAATAAGTATTTATTATTAACATTCTCAATAATTTATTATTTATATTATTGCAAATTAGTACTTATATATTACAATATAAGCCACTAGTTGCTTTTTGGACTAAAGTAATGCAGTGGGTAATGAGTAGTTGTTATAAGTAATGTAATTGGCAGTCATTACTTTTCACAACACATTACCTAGTTTTTGCTGGGCTGTGTTATTTTTTGTATAAACCGGAAGATATCTTTAATGGTTTTAAAGTCTATAAGAAAGAATGAACTTTTTCCTAAATTTTGAGCTCAACACAGTAAAGATTGATCAACCGGTTTTTGTTTTAGAGCCCTCTAAAAATTTGTTAAGCGGTGTTATTTTTCTGTTTCAAATTTATTTATGTTGGTCATTTTTGCAAGTCGCTAAATAGTGTTGACAACGGAATCTGACAAACACGAAACACGTTTTTGCTAAGACGTTCAAAATTGACAAACATAAATAAATTTAAACCAGAAAAATATTTTTCTTTCAATGAGAATATTTTTTAAGTTTTAATAAGTAAAGGTAAAATAAAAGTTCAAATATTTAAAAAGTCGAATAAAACATTTTTTTATTTTTGAATAAAAAATAATCAGAATTTAAAAAAAAAATTTTTGCTTAAATTGCATGTTGAACATTTTTTAAATCGCTTACAAAAAAAATAAAATTAAAATTTGGTATACACAAATGCAAAGAATTTAATTTATTTGTCTATTTTCTAAAAAAACACAATCTTCAAAAAACGTTAAAATAATCCCACACATCTATTCTACAACTTGTACATAAACAGTATTAAGAATCTTTACAAAACTATTTTACTTTTTCAGTATTTTTTTCTTCTTGTTATTTCCGATTTGTTTTCCTTTATTTACTTGTTTTATTGTCACTTGTTAATTTTTTTTTTGTCATTTGTGTGGAGGTAGAACGAAACACATTTATTTTATCATTTTGTTTTATGGAGTCTCTTATGTTTGAATTGTACAAGCTACGTTTTGTAATATACACTGTGGTTAAAAAGTTATTTAATTGGTGTTTTCCATACATTTTTTTTTTAACTTTTTAATTTTTTTAAATTTGTTTTATTTAATTAGCTTCAACCGGTCCAATGGTGCGTACTAGAGGGGTCAATAGTAGGACCGACCCTAATTTACATTTACCTTCTAAAATTTCTTCTAGATATTCCTACGCCCTATCTCCATTACCCATTCAAAATTAGATTTTTATAAAATTTTCTCTAACTGTTATTTGTGTAGAAGCCAACTCAGGGCGTAGGTATGTTTTTAAAAAATTTTAGAAGGTAAAAATAAATGGGGTCAGTCTTACTAATGATCCCTCTAGGATGCTCCATTGGACCGGAATTTATAAAAAATAAAAAAAATGTATGGGGACCACCTTAAGGGTGAAAGATTCGGGTGTGTATTTTCAGAGAAAGTGTTTGAGTTGAAAAAATATTGTGGGTCGGAGATACATTTGGCTGGTATAGCGGCACTTTAAGGGAAATTGGAGCGGTTGAAGCAAATTTTAAAAAATTTCACTTTTAAAGGTAGCCCTTTTAGAAATGGGAGGTAGAGTGTTAGTTTGTTTTGAAAAAAGTTGAAAGCATAAAAGTTAATGGAAGTCTTGTCACCATTGGAGCAGAAGACATAATTTAAAGATTGGAAAATTACAACAAAAACTTTTTCAAAAAATTTAACAAATATTAATAATCGTTATTACTATTTATTAAGCAAAAATTTTGTAGAATCGTTAGAAGTTTTCCACAAAAATCTATATATATAAAAATGGATGTGTGTATATATGTGGGTATGTATGTATGTATGTATGTTCCGTATGGACTCAAAAACGGCTGGACCGATCTTGATGAAAATTTCAGGGAACATTCAGCACAGCCTGGGGAGTACCACTGTCCGGTCAGATTTTTTAATTTCTGCCTGTGGGCGGAGGGGCGTGGCAAAATCGAATTTTTACATTCCACCAATAATGACATCTATATATAAAAAACGGATGGACCGATTTTGATGAAATTTATATCAAAGATAGTACTAACTGAGTACTCACTATGTGCCAAATTTGAGCGTTATCGGACAAAGTATCGTAAAATGCCATGCTACTTTGTATTGAATTGAAAGTTATTTCAATAATGCAAAAAACGGCTATATGTATGTTCCTTATGGACGCGAAAATGGCTGGACCGATCTTGATGAAATTTTCAGGGAATATTCAGAATAGTCTAGGGAGTATTACTGTGTAGTCAGATTTTTGATTTTTTGCATGTGGGCGGAGGGGCGTGGCAAAATCGAATTTTTACATTGCACCACTAATAACATCTATATATAAAAAACGGATGGACTGATTTTGATGAAATTTAAACCAACGATAGTAATAACCAAGTACTAACTATGTGCCAAATTAGAGCATGATCGGACAAATGGGCGTAAAATGCCATGCCCCTTTGTATTGAATTGAATATTATTTCTGCATGCTCCGCAATAACGCAAAAACTGTTGATTCAATTTTAATAAAATTTTCAGCACTGATAGTGTTAACCGAGTGCGGAACTATATTCCATAATATACTACGATTGGAAAAAGCGGCGAAAAATGCCATGCCCCTTTGTGCAATACTGGACGTTGTCTGCCTGTTTCGCAATCACGCAAAAACGGCTGAACCGATTCTCTTGACATTTTCAATACATACAGTGCTAACCAAGTGCATATGTAGGCCATATAAGATCGTTATTGGAAAAAGGGATCATAATTGCAACGCCCTTTGTACTTCACTGACCGCGATTGAACAAAGAGGCGTAAATTGCCACGCCCCTTTGTTTTATACTGAACCTTATATCTGCCTGTTTTAAAATCACGCAAAAACGGATAAGCCGAATCTGTCACTACTGATTGAACTAAGCGAGCGGGAACTTTAGGTCATATGTAGAGCGCGATTAGGCAAAAAGGTATAAAATGTCACTCCCGTTTTTTCATAAATAAAAAGTTATTTCCTCCTCTTTCGGCAAAACTAATGTCAATGAAATGTCTAATCGAGGATGCAGCATGGAACCTTAGACTATCACGATTCGATAAAAATGCGTTAAATGACAAGCCCCTTTGTACTATACTTAACGTTATGTCTGTCTGTTTCGAAAGCACGGAAAAACGGCCGAACCGATTTTGTTGAGATTCTCTATAGATAGTGCTAACCGAGGGTGGAACCAAAGGTTACTTGCTGGGCCCGGACCCGTGCTTTAATTTTGTCCGACACTATATTTAAATTAAGATGCAACATAAAACCGTTTTTTTCTTAGGTCCAGCAACGCGGACCGGGTATAGCTAGTATTAAATAAAAATCATACATTTTCAAAAATGAGATTTAAATTTTAAAACTTAAAAATCGCATTCTAGATTTTTCTTCAAAGTATTAAAAAAAAAATTAAATTTGGACCATTTTTGAAGAAATTATGACTAAAAGAAGTTTGAGTAAATGAACAAACGGGTCATCAAAAATATCTGATGGGTCATTTTCGAAGAATACAAAAAAATTTGGGAAAATCTTAAAAAAAAAGTTTAAGTTTCCTTATTGGCAAGGAATGCCCCATATATTCTCCTTACTATTGTTACCAAAACTATTTTAAAGGTTTTGCATAATATATTAAAAAAAATCCAAATACTTTTTGTACATAGTTTGAATGTTATAACATTTTGCGTTATGTAGTAAGTTGTTTTTCCATAACTTCTATAAAACTTCTGTAGAAAATAAAAACTAACTAGATCTTTATTTATGTTATGAAATTTTTTGTATTCAAAAAAGGTGTATATTTTTATGCATCAGGCGTGGATCCAGGGGAAGGGGGTTAAGGATATCTCCCACCACAAAAAAGAGTGGAAAAACAAGTGAGTGTATTAAATTACACTGTGCCGAATTTTTTATACACTACAACATGTATCCAAATTAACTCATTTCGATCCACTGTTCGATTTTTCGAAAAGTAGAGATCATCTTTTTCAAAAAATATTTATGTATGCCACAAAAATATTTTACAAGGTATTTTTGTCACACAAAAATATTTTTAAACTAAAACAAAAAAAAAAATACACACAAAAAAAATTTTACACTCAAAAAAAAAAAATTTTGTAAATTATTTTTTTTTTTCAAAAATTACTAAAAAAACGTTTTTTTTACACAAAATAAAATATTTCTAATCAAAATTGTTATTTTTTCACGTAAGAAAATTTACTATCACTTAACCCTAGGATGTTCAACTGGGCTTCTCGAGGCCCATGTTGATTTTGAGTAGTCGCCATTAACACCCACCAACACCCCACGCCCACGCCCAAGTCTGAGCCACGCATTAAGAATTAGTGTGGTACAAGTCTTCTACACGCTACACAATCCCAGCAATCAATTAAAAGCTTAAAAGCTTTTAATTGATTGCTGGTCAGGTTAATTGATTGCTGGTTAACCCAGGCAGCCAGACATCCTAGGGTTAAAAAGGGCATTGTGGAGGGTATTCATAGATTCGGCCAAGTCGAATTTTACTTTTCTACTTGTTCTATATAAAATGTATTTTAATATCTAAGAGGTTTTCTGTAGTGAAATCGTCTTAACATATTAAATTTTTTTTTTTTCATCCAAAATCCAATATCTGGATACGCCCCTGTTTCGTATAGACATAGGCTTAGAAAGGGGGGACTCGATTTAGCCCACCCCAGAAATTTTTCCATTTAGCCCACCCCAGACAATTTTCCTTTTTTTAATTGATTAAACTTTGATACGCTAAAATCCAAAATTGACAGGAATATTTATCCAAACTTTTACAAGCAGCAATAAACCTTCCTATTAGTGCGAGATGTGAAAGAAGTCGATTTGTATGGGGTGAAATTGACCTTTTTGAGTTTTTTACGTTTTACGTCTATTGACTCAAAATTAATATAGACATATTTGGTATCAGATTAAAGGTATTTAAAATACCTATCGCGTGATGTTAATAACGTGCCAAAAAAGTAAATATTTTTCGATTTATTAACAAAAATGTCCTAAAAAAATGTTTGGACACATTCTTTGCACACGAAGATAGGTTTTCCAAAGACCTTTCATTTGGTATGTAACATGACTAGGTTTCTTTGTATTATATAGGAGCTAAACGCATAAAACTGAAAAATTACCGTTTCTTACCCCCTCATATTCATTGTCATTTCTTGTTATATATTTTTTAGTTTTGTTTTATAACTGAAGTTTTTATTTATTTCGGTTTGAGTCCATATTAATTATTTCTGAGAAATAATTATTTTTGTTGTACAATGAGAAAATCTGAAAAAATTAATTGACAACACAGGCTAAGTGGAGATGTCGACAGCTTTCGGAAGAATCCACCCTTCCTTCGTCAGCACTCTTCGATTGTCACTGTAGGTGTGTAAGATTAAGATCAGCTATTTAAACGTACATTAAGGTGAAAAAGCGAACGGGAATTATATCACATTTCATTACCCATATGTTACGTTTAGCACGAACTTAATGAATCTATTTTTAACTTTTTCCAACACAGTTGTAATTTCTTACACTGTAGTAGATTTTCTCAGAGTTGCAACCCTTAGTAGGACTTTTCAAGTCTTGAAAAATGTCCGTTAGGTTTGAATTTATATTTCGTATTTCTAATTCTTAGAAATATTACTAAATTGCATTGTACCTTATGAGTTGAGTTTTAATTCTGTTTTATATATTGTTGGACTTTATATTTTATAACTGAAGTTTTTATTTATTTCGGTTTGAGTCCATATTAATTATTTCTGAGAAATAATTATTTTTGTTGTACAATGAGAAAATCTGAAAAAATTAATTGACAACACAGGCTAAGTGGAGATGTCGACAGCTTTCGGAAGAAGCCACCCTTCCTTCGTCAGCACTCTTCGATTGTCACTGTAGGTGTGTAAGATTAAGATCAGCTATTTAAACGTACATTAAGGTGAAAAAGCGAACGGGAATTATATCACATTTCATTACCCATATGTTACGTTTAGCACGAACTTAATGAATCTATTTTTAACTTTTTCCAACACAGTTGTAATTTCTTACACTGTTGTTTTAATATTTTTTTTTTTTTTTGTATAAAAAAAGTTTTTTTTTTTTTGGAAGGGGGGCTTTTGCCCACCCCGGAATAATGGTCTAGCTACGCTTATGCGTATAGATATTTTGTATTATTTTTAAAGAAAGTTTTATTGTATGAAAACTTTAACAACTGCTCTATTCTCTAAAGAAAAATTGTTATAAAGTTACTCGGCAGAAATAAAAGAGAAATAGTATAACAATTGTTTTCCTTTTAAAATGTTGACTTTAAGTTGAAATATATTTTAGATTTTTTTTTTGTTGTTGCATTGATAAAAATGAGGTCAGGGATATACATATATCTATGTGTTGTTTATATACAAGACTCAAAACTAAAAAGTTTAAATCTGTTAGTTATCAACGATCTTAAAAACTAAGTGCAGAGGCTTTAAATAAAGTTGAAGCTAATTTAGTAAATAAACGTGATATAAAATTGTGGTTAGTTGTGCCAAAGATTTAACTAAACATAATGGTTAAACAAATTAAAAAAAATATATACCCTTCACAATGTTAAAAGGATTATTGCAAACACTTTATATGAATTGATAAATATTATTAGTAAATTAAAAAAAAAATAAAAAAAAGTTAAGCGGAAAAATTTTTTTTGGTGAACAATTTTTTTTTGTAAAAAAAATGTTTTTGTACTTAATTAAACACCGTTGAATCTTATTCTGTTTAGTTATGTCAACCAGCAGCTGCATTAAAGCATTTTAAATTTTAATGTTATGTAGAATGTACGAAAATTTATCAAGTTTTGATATCATGAGTTTAGGGCCTAGTGAAACACAAATAACACTGTGTCACAAATTTTCAACAAAGTCGTGACCAAATGAATCTGACACCTAATCTTTATGTAAATCCGAACGCTGAATCCGAATATGAAGTCAGAATGGTCAAAAGTAGAACAGTTTTCGAGATATTTACGAGAAAATCGAGAAAATTACCGTTATTTGCTCTTTTCAACTTATTTTTTTGAAACCAAACAATAAATTTTTTGTGCCCAATAGGATCCAGATCGGTGCAAAAATGACAAAGTTACAGTAGATTAATTGAATTATCCCACTTTTCGATTTTTTTGTTTAAACACAAGTAAATATACAAAGCTAAATGTTAGTAATGAAAGGTGGATTAATTCACTAAATCTTCTGTAGCTTTGTCATTTTTGCACCAATCTGATTCTTGTTGAGCGCAAAATGTTCGTATTGAAATAAAATAATGTCCTATGTAATAAAACATTATAATTTTTAATTGTTTGGTTTAAAAACAATAACTTGAAAAGAGCAAAATTGCAAAAAATCATCAAATTTTTCATGAAGTTTGAACTTTTGTCCACTGTAACTCTGTCATTTCTTAAATAATCTTCACAAGCGACCCATGGTTATTTTAGTAATTTTATTATCTTTCATTAAAAAAAAGAAATACATAAATCGACGAATAGCTTTGAAGATATTTGCATTTAAGTGACATCATCTTTTTTAAAAACACAAAAAACGCTTATTTTCGAATATCTCGAAAACTGTTCTACTTTTGACCATTCTGATATTCGGATTCAGCGGACAATTGTACATAAAGATTAGGTGTCAGATACATTTGGTCAAAAACTTCTTCAATAAAGGTCCAAATTTAAAATTTTTTTTTTTTCAAAATTTTTGTTTTTTTACGTACTTTAAAAAAAAAAAAATCTTAAAAAATTCTTAAAAGCGCTTTAGTATACGATTTTTAAGTTTTAAAATTTAAATCTCATTTTTGAAAATGTTTGTACTCTTCGATTTTTTTGAATTTTTTTGTGTAAAATTTCTACCGATTCTACAAATTTTTTGCCCAGAAGGATTGTGGGATAACGATTATTACTATTTTTTTAAATTTTTTGAAAAAATTTTATTGTAATTTTCCAATCTTAAAATCATTTCTACTGCTCCAATGGTGCGTCATAGAGGGGTCCTTTATAAGACCGACCCCCATTAATTTTTACGTCTTAACATTTCTTTGGAACAAACTAATACCCTATCTCCAATTTCTAAGGGGGCTCCCACACAAAACGACATTTCTTAAAATTTGTTCCAACCGCTCTTTTAAGAATTTTTTGGGATTTTTTTTTTGTTAAAGTACTTAAAAATAAAAATTTTGAAAAATAAATTTGAAATTTTGACCATTATTGAAGAAATTATGAGTAAAAGAAGTTTGAGTAAAGGACCAAACTACCAATTTTTTAAAATTCGATTTCTTTTAAATGGGTCATCAAAAAAATTGAAAATTTACCACGAAGGAGTTTTCGAATGGTACTAAAACTGTAAACAAATTGGGAAAATCTAAAAAAAAAATTTATCAAAGTGTCCGATATGACATGGAATACCCCATATATTAAACTAAAAATGCTTCACATAAGGCTACATTATCAAAACGTTGCGTATGATTAATAGTTACTTTTCTATTAATAACACTAATACGCAATGTTGTACTATTGTGGAAAAAATTGGCAAATAACACTGTTCAACAAGAATGAGCCTTATTGGATCCAGTGCGAAATGAATTTAGCCCATTTGATAAACAAAACCGCATAAGGGTTTTTTTGATGGAAATAAATTTTTATTTTTGTAATTTTACATTTTTATACCCTCCAACTACAGTATGGGGGTATACTCACTTTGTCATTCCGTGTGTAACGCATCGAAATATCGGTCGGGGACCCCATAAAGTATATATATTATTGATCAGTGATCGATTCTAAGACATTTTAGCGATGTCCGTCCGTCCGTCCGTCCGTCCGTCTGTCTGTCCGTCCGTCTGTCTGTCCGTCCGTTTGTAGTTAACACGATGCAGTCCAAAATAAAAGAGCTAGGAACCTCAAGTTGGGCACAAATATGTCTTATGTTCATAGGCAGGTTAAGTTCGGAAATTGGCCAAATCGGACCAGGGGAAAAAAGTTCCCCCTTGAAGAACTAAACCAACCTCTAAAAAAATACACGTTTTTACATGTTTTTTGTATTTTTGTTAAATAAATGAAACATTTGGTATATTTATTGCGATGGTAAGGTGCTCTCAACGTGCCCCACTGACCCTATCAACTTCGCCCCCCACCAAAAAAAAGAAACGCCCTGTCAATTTTTCTTTTTTTTACATTTTGGAGGGTATAAAAGATTCGGCACAGCCGAATTTAACACTCTCACTTGTTTTTTCTGTAAATGTCCAAATTTCTAAGGCAATTTTACAGAAATAAACCTACTAAAGTTAAGAGAATTCCTTGTGAGTTTAATCGTGTGAAAAAAATTGTAAATTTTACAATTTAATTGGTGAAAGCTTGTAAAATTACAGAAAAAACTCGTTATTTTTACAGGGAATTCACGTAAAATAGGAGGTGGCAAAAAATAATATTACAAGTTTTTTGTTGTAATTTTACAAAGTTCTTTTTCAGTGTTTTAATCACGAAGTTCTTTCTTATAACAAGTGTTTAACTAAAACAAATCCAATATTTGAAATCCCGCAAAAATAAATTAAATCATCAATTTTATAACCTGCTTACTAACAATAATTAATTTTAGCCCATAATAATCCATATTAACCACATTTTCCCATTAAAATATATACTTCACTTTTACCACAAATCAAAAGACACCTTTAACACAGACTCGTTGATTGATTTATGAGTCTGCTGACACAATAAACAACAATCAAAAACGCACACAAATGCTGGTTAATCATTACACCCGCTGTTAATTCTTAAATTTGTTAATAACGTTTAAGAAGATTAGAAATAATCAATAACAAAATAATTATGAAGTTGACGCGCTCACCACACCGATTTTCTCTTTTTATAGCAAGTTTTCGTATAACACGTTTTATGAAAAAGTGAAAAACCATGTAAAAGTCAAATCGAGTTAAACAAAATACATAAGAGGATTTTATTAATGAGTTATTAATTACACGCAATATATCAAATGATGTTTTTGTTTTTGGAGTTTTTTTTTTTTATTTATAAGGAGTTTTATTAGAATGATAATATATTAAGCAAATGTAATTAAAGATATAATACACATTAGAGTGCCCAGAAAAAAATATTTTTTACATGATAATGTTTTTAGGCTGGTGCCTAATTTTAAAATGATGCAGGACGCCACATAAGCTACCGACTAACATACTGACTAAATTACTGTTTTCATTTTCTTAAACCTAAAAAGGTTTGTAACTTGGATAATAATTCACCTGATGGAGAATAAAAACGTTTTTCACCAGCTGGTGAATAAAAAGATTCACAATTATTTTTCAACAAAAAAAAAATTTTTTTATATCAAATTTTTTTATATAATTTTTCCTTTTCATCAATTTTGTTGTTCATATCTTTTTTTTTACATCAAACTTATTTTTTGGCATCAATTTTTTTTTTTGTATTTTCATAAATTTTTTTTTTTTCATAATTTTATGTTTTCATAATATTTTTTTTTTATTATTTTTTTTTTTTCATCAAAAATTTTTTTATCATCAAACAATTTTTTTCATTAAAATTATTTTTGCAATTACACCCAAATCTTCAGAAAAACATTATCATGATTTAATGTTTTGGGCAAGAGTAAACAATTCGCAGGCATTTTTTTAAGGTAATTCCCCCTTGGTTTGTTTCTTTTAATAAACAAAATTTCGTTTTTTTTTTGGGATTTTTAAAATAACATGTAAAACGACAGGAAAAGTTTGTACATTTTTTTTCTACCTCCTATTTGTCAAGAATTCCTTGTAATCTTACAAGCTTTTTACCAATAATTTTGCAATTTTTCAAGCTTTTTACCAAAAAAAATTGTTAATTTACAATTTTTTTGACGCAATAAAACTTACAAGTAGGTTTCGTAACTTTACTAGATTTTTTGCTACCTCATTTTTACTAGAATTCCTAATAAAAATTACGAGTTTTTTTTGTAATTTAACAAGAGTTTTACCAAAAAAAAATTGTAAATTTACCACTTTTTTGTAAGTATTAACAAGGAGTAGTGAATTTTAAAGATATTTTTTGTAAAAAAAACCTTGAAAATTTAAAAAATTACAAAAAAAAATTTAAATTTCGATCGAAAAGTTTTTGTTAAAAAACAAGGAAAACTGTCAACACGGTGAGCCTCAGAAATGTTTAGGTTGAACTTTATTGTCGACGAAAACTGTAAGCGCAGTTCGATTTCTGCTAGATTAAATGCCACAAAACTGTTAACAGCGAAATCGAAGCTGCTCGCATTCGCTAGGTAACGCGAAATTAGTGTTTATGTATTTTTTAAAATTTTGACATTGAAGTTTTTTAATTATTTTCAAAAACTGAGTACACAGTTTTAATTGTACTTTTTTAACAGTAAACATCAAAATCCTATTTTCTTTAATTCGCGAGAAATCGCTAAAATAATTTTTTGCTGCTTTTGTTTTCGTTTTTTTATCATTAGATAGGTTTCTTTAAAATTTCGTAAAAACATGGTATGCAGTTTTACTTGTGCTTGATCAAAGGTAACACAGCTGTTGACATCGAAATTGTAGGTGTCAAATATCGCGAGATATAGCGTATTTATATTTTTTTTTATTATTTATTTATATTTTAAAACCGGTTCTTTAGAAATGATAAAAAAAGTGGTATGCAGTTTGATTTGAGCATGCTGGAAGAAAATAAAACTGCCCACAAAAAAATTATAGCTGTTCACTTTCGCGAGAAATATCGAAAACAGCTTTTTGGGGGTTTCTTTAACATTGTTGAAAAACACGAAATGCAGTTTGACTTGCTATTGATCAAAGGTGATAAGGCTGCTAACATTTAAATTCTAGCTGCTCAATTCTTCGAGATATCGCTAAAAAACTCGCTAAACTATTATTTATTCATTACTTTATGTTATTTTTGGTCTGTAAAAACATTTACTTCAATTAACGACAAAAATGTGGTATGCAGTTTGAATTCGAGGTTATTAAAGTTGACAAAACTGCAAGCATAAAAATTATAGATGATCAATTTCCCGAGAAATTGCAAAATTACTGTTCAAGCTTTTATATTAATTAATTTATTTTTTCTTTAGTGTCTAAAATAAAGGAAAAAAATCAAGAAACGACAAAATATTGTATGTGGTTAAAGGTGGTCAAACTGCTCAAATCAATATATTGACTGCTAATTTACGCGAAAAATAATTTTTTTTCCAATTTTTTATTTTTTTTTTAATTTTGCGATTTTTTGGGAAATTGAGAAGATATGATTTCGATGTTAAGTGATTTGTGACGTGTAAGTAAATACATTAAAAACTGCGTACTCAGTTTTTGAAGATATTTAAAAAACTTCATTGTCAAAATTTAGAAAATACAAAAACACTCATTTCGCGATATCTCGCGAATCCGAGCAGCTACGATTTCGCTGTTAACAGTTTTGTGACATTTAATCAAGTAGAAACCGAAATGCGTTTACACTTTTCGTCGACACTAAAGTTCAACCTAAACATCGCTGAGGCTCACCGTGTGGGGTGTCTCGGCTTATCGGCCATATCAGTGTTTCATAAATTTCGTTGTCCCCTTATGAAACAATGTGGACCTCCGGGAAAAATTCGATAATTCCCGAACTAACAGGAATATCTTCTAGAGCAAAAATACGTGTCGACTTAAATTTAATAAAGATTATTTCGTATTCATATGGACATCGTAGCTCTTTGTCTTCATATAAATACCCCCCACAATTTACACATTTTCTTGAAAAAAATATTTAACGAAGCCAAACTTTTACAAGGTTATGTTGGATAGGCATTAAAAAACCATTCTTTTCATATGCAAATATCATATAGTTTCTAAGAAAGTAATTGCTGGAAAATCCAAAAACGAATTTCCCCATTTTTTGACCCATGTTTTGAACCCCTAAATCCACGATATGGCCGATAAGCCGAGGCACAACCTTAAAATTGTCTCTTTTATATATATTTTGCGTTTCATGCAAATCGGTTCATAAGGGTTGAGATACTACCCTTGTTAGTTTAAACGGGAGTTTTATGAAACTTTATTAAATTAAAACTAAGTTTAACCAAGCATTCTGTTTTTCAGTTCTAGTTTAGCAATTGGCGATTAACGCAGAATTTTCATACCAAATATCGCATTTCCATTTAAAATAGTTGCCATAACCTTACATTTTTTACAACATGGCAACACTAACCAGTATATTTGTATTTTTGACTCTTTTGAACCTTAGTTTAACTCTCCAATAGGGTTTCTATTCGGGAAAAATTTCCCGGGAATTCCCGGGAAATATTTTTCTAAAAATCCCGGGATTTTGTCTTCGGGAAATTTCGGGAATTTGTCGTTAATTTTTTTAAGAAAAATATATTTAATTTACACATTTTAAACACAATTTTAAATAATTTAGTAAAAATTACATAAAAATTTTGAAAATATTTAAATTTTTAAAGAAAAACTAGTAAGGAAATACGTCAGTTTTCATATTATTTAGGCCTTATAATTATTTTTCTTTAATCGATTGCGTGACAAAATACGTAATGAAATTAAGTATTTCATATTCAGATCAACAATTGTTATAGTGCAAAAAACATTTCAATACTTTAAAAATTATATAATAAACCTGCTTTTCAGCTTAAAATTTTATATATGAAGTAAAAAGTCTGATATCCATTTTGGCACGGATGCCTTAAAGCGATTATTTTAATAATTTGAAAGTTTAATTAAATGTATCTTCAAAATATTATCCTACTGCTTCTTACAAACACATTTGTTGTAAATTCTAAATCGGATAAGTTATACTTATTTTCCGAATTGTGAAAAATATTGTATGAAGTGAAAATACGTCTACTTATGCAAATACTACAACTGTGATAAGGTCCAACATCCTAAAACAACTAGATTTTATGAACTTTCAACGTATATTTTTGAGGTTAATAAAACTGCTTAACAAAAGATGACATCTAAAATGCGTTTAAATTAAAGAACAAGATCATAATTTTTAATATTATAATTTTTATATGATAAATTTCAAAATTTGTTTTAATCAAAAAATTCCCGGGAATTCCCGGGAATACGATTTTTTTAAAACGCTTTCCCGGGAATTGAAAAAGTCCGGGAATTTAGAAACCCTACTCTCCAACATTGGTGAGTTAAACTTAAATTAAACCACATCTCAAAAACAGAATTTGTAGTTTTAACTCAGTTTAAACTTAAAACAAACAAATTTGTCAACTCAAAAACTCGCCCTAAGACATTGAAGCGATTTCCGCCCATCTGTTGAAGACATGATGCAGTCCACTTTCAAAAGAGCTAAATCCATGCAGTTTGGCACAAATATATCTTATGGCCATTGCATGATTTAGTTCAAAAATTGGCAAAATCAGACAAGGAAGAACAAAGTTCCTCCTTGTAAAACTAAACTTACATTTGGAATAGTTTTTTTTTTTTTAATTTTTTGTTATATTTTAAAGCATATGGAATATTTTTATGAAAAAAAAGGTTATACAGTTGGGTCAAGTTAATTGGAAAATGTATTTTTTTTCTGTCCACCCTTTTTTGTGGACAATTCTATAAGAAAATAATAATGATAAAATTGCATATATGTATATCATATCATAATAAATCAAAGAAAAGAAAGGTCCTCCGCCAAAAAACTCTTAATAAATTTTTTACATTTTGAAGGGAAAAAGAGAATGTAACACTCTCACTTACTTTTTTTGTCCCTTTTGTACAAAAATATTGGTGGATAGTCTTTTTTATTAACAATAAGAAAAAAAATAATCATTGAATACTGAAGTCCTATTGGAAAAATTTTAAAAAGCTGACAAAATTGTCAGGTTTTTGTTATTTTTAAAAATCGACATTTTGGGGAGTAAAAATCGTCAAATCTGGCAACAGTGGTGTAGATGTAAAAATTCACAAAAATCCAAACAACTGCCCCGGAGATGCCTAAAACGAAGTAAAATGTGAGATGTTTTCAACCTTAAATTGTATTCCAAACATACCTAAGCCCCACCCACAATTCTTAAGTGGGTCTTCATACGAAAATGACATTTTTATAAAAAATTGCTCCTACCGCTATAATTAAAAATTTTTCTATTAAAATAGTCTTCGAATCTGACATTTTTTCTAATGGAAAAAATTACACAGAATCTGTGAATTTTCTATAGGAAAAATGTCTCGGAATCTAAGATTTTTTCTATTTAAAAAAGTCACCGACTCTAAGACTTTTTCTTTAGGAAAAATGTCTCAGAATCTGAGATTATTTTTATTTGAAATATGTTTTAGAATCTAAACCTTTTAATAGGAAAAGCTAAAACCTTTTCTATACGAAAAAAAATTTTCCAATCCTAGAAAAAAAGTCTTAGGCTTTCTTTGATAGGAAAAATGTCTTAGAATCTGTGAGTTTTTTTTATAGAAGAAATGTTCTAGAATCTAAGACTTTTTCTATAGGTAAAATGTCTCAGAATATGGGACCATTTTTTTATAGTAAAAGTACCTCAAAATCAGATACTTTTCTATTTGAGCAATGTCTCAGAATCTTAGACTTTTTCTATAGAAAAATTAATGAGATTCAGACTAAAACACACATTAAAGAAAATCTCTTGTAAAATGACAAGGTTGTTTTTTTTTTTTAAATCATCACCAGCTGGTAAGAAAAACGTAATAAAGTTATCTTTTATAAAAAAACCAATTTTTCTTTCAAAAATTGTCATCAAAAAAAAATTTTTTAATCAAATTTTTTCATCAACAAAATTTTTTTACTCAAATTTTTTTTTCATTAAAATTTATTTCTGCAAAAATTTTTTTATCATACACTTTTTTTCATAATTTTTTTTTTCTTTTATCCACTTTTTTCATAGAATTTTTTCATAAGAAAATTTGTTTTTGTCAAATGTTTTTTCCATTAAAAACTATTTTTTTTTTTCAAAAACCATTTTATAAATTTTTTTTCATTAATATTTTTCTTTATCAATAACTTTTTTTCATTAAAAAGTTTTTTTTTTTAACAAATATAACGAATTTAATTTCTTTTTTTATTTATGCTAATTATATTAAAACAAAATCACAAAATCATAATGATTACCACAAATTGTAAATTGTTTACTGATGTTTATCTTTTAAATAAGCAAAAAGTTATCATAATTTAAATATATAAAATGCTGTTACTTCTAGCTGGTTTGTGCATTAATAGTCCTTTGTGATTTGTTTATGTTGTCTAGTTTGTTTATCAAGTTCTATTAGATTTTAATGTAATACAAGGTTATGATGAGTTTGGGTTTTGATACTTACAATTAGGTAAATATTACATGTTTTTACTTTTTGTTAATATTACAAATTAAGTAAGGGATTTAAGTTGTTAGAGAATAGATAACAAGTCATATTCATCATAGTTGCGTATTATTTACACTTCTAAATTTTTAGTCTATCCCGCAAATATTTTTTACAAAGCTGACTATATTCAACACATAACTGAACATTATTTTATTTTCGTTTTTAACACCTTGAAATAAAGGTCTAGCTAGGACCCCCTAAAAATATATATGGGCAAATCGGACACTTTGCAATTTATTTTTTTAGTTTTTTCCAGTTTTTAGTACTCTTCGAAGACTCCTTGGTGGTAAAATTTTAGATTTTTTTGATGACCCGTTCAGAAGATATCGAATTTCAAAAACTGGTAGTTAATATGCTCATACCTTCTTCAAATTGGTCTAAACATCATAAACATTTTTGTTTTGTAAACCTTGAAATAAAGGTGTAGCTAGGACCCCCTATATGGGCAAATCGGACACTTCGAAAATTTTTTTTTTAGTTTTTTACAGTTTTTAGTACCCTTCGAAGACTCCTTGCTGGTAAATTTTTAGATTTTTTTGATGACCCGTTCAAAAGATATCGAATTTTCAAAAACTGGTAGTTAATTTATTCATACCTTCTTCAAATTGGTCAAAATTCCATTTTTTTTTGTTAACAAAAATTCTTAAAAAAATTCTTAAAAATGTTCTAGTATAGGATTTTTAAGTTTTAAATTTTAAATCTCATTGTTGAAAATGTATGTACTCATTTCAAAAATATTTTATAAAATGTATCCTTTAAAATTTTGAGGTTCTTTTAAAAGAAACAGGATCACGGATTGTAAATGCAGTTTTAATCTACCTGATCTCTACTTTCAGACGTTTATCATCCGGTTCATGTATAATATATCAGAGATTTTTTTACGAAACTTGTAAAAGGGTTTGAGGTTTTTTTTTCTAAAAAATATTTCAGAATATACACATTGCAAATTGTGTCGTCTACACTAATTTTAATCTACTTTTGTAATTCCAAGTTTATCCGAATTTGACAATTTTTAAATCGAAAAATCTTTTCTGAATCTTTACCTTTTGTACACATAAAATTAATCAAAGTTTTAGTTTTCTTTAAAATATCTAAATAAAACTGGAAAATCTGTAAATTTTAACATTCAATAAATGGATAAGAGATTTTTAAGATTATAATATTTTTTCAGACTTTTTCTATACGAAAACAAGTAAGAAAGTTATTATCGGTCAAGACCTACCATATAATAAACCCTACACCAGAGCTTTTTTTCCCGGAAAACGGGTCCCCAGTTCAAACATGGACCGATTGGATCTATCTTTTGTCCAATCTTTAATAAGTGTAAAAAACACCCATTTACCACATTTGAGTCAAATAGGCTTCTATTTGTTGCCAATAAACCGATTTAACTGAATATCGTGCGAAATTTTCATATGGGGCCTTAGTCCAAAAATGGTCCGATTTTAATCGGATTTGATAAGGTCACACACACAAAACTTTAATTAAATACTTTCTATTTTCATGAAATTTGAGAGATTTATGTGAATATTGGGGAGGTGGTTTGCATGGGGGCTACAAGAAGTACTGGGCCGATTCCTTTGAAATTCGGAATGTTGATTTGTGAATACAAAATACGTTTACCTGTCAAATTTCAAAACGATATCTATTATAACACGGATGTTAGGGGGATAGGTCAAAACATGGACCGATCTTTTCCAATTTCAATAGGCTTCGTCCTTGGGCCAACAGAGGATTAAGTTTTGAATTTCAAGTAAATTTATTAAAAATTGCGACGGACGGACGGACGGACGGACAGACGGACGGAAGGACGAACATCGCTAGATCGACTCAAAAAGTGATTCTGAGTCGATCGGTATACTTAAAAGTCTAGGACCAATATTTCGGGAAGTTACAAACATAAGCACAAACTCATTATACCCTGTACCACAGTGTGGTGTAGGGTATAAATATTTTAGAATCAAAGAATTTGTCTATACAAAAAGTATGAGTATTTTCTTTACGAAAAATGACTCGGAATCGAAAAAATCTATACGAAAAATGTATCAGAATCTGTGGATTTTTCTATACGAATTTGAGACATTTTTCTTCCAAGAAATTTTTATGTACGAAATATATCTTAGAATCTGCGAATTCGTCTATGTTAATATGTCTCAGGATCGCAGAACTTTTCTAATCAAATCTAATATTTTTCGTATAGAATAATTCACAATTCGAAAAATGTCTCAGAATCTAAGAATTTTTCAATATGAAAAATGTCTCAGAGAATCTCAGTCTGAACTTTTTTTTTAAACGAAAAGTGTCTCAAAAGCGGAGAACTTTTCTATACGATAAATGTCTTTCAATCAGATAGTTTTTCTGTACGAAAAATGACCCAAAATTTAAGAAAAATATAATTGAGGATTTTTCTATAAGCAAAATGTCTCAAAATCAAACAATTTTTTTCTTAGAACCTGAGTTTTTCTTTACGAAAAATTTCTTAGAATCTAAAAATGTTTTTGTACAAAAAATGTCTTATAATCTAAGAATTTTTCTACACGAAAAATTCCTCAGAGTCATAGAATTCCATACGAATATATTTTAAATCGTGAGTAAAGTAAAAATCTTCTTTGGTTAAAATGTCTTGGAATTTAATTATTTTTTTTAACTGCAAAATTAAAAAAAAAATGCCGCAATTTAAGGAGTTTTTCGTTCCAAATATGTCTCAAAATCTTCGATTTTATTAAACTAATATGTATCTTAGAGTTTTCTATACCAAAAATATTCTTAGAAGTTTTCTGCATAAATATGATTTATAATTTAACCAATTTAAAAGGTGCCCCAGAGTTTTAAGTTTTTACTCGTAAAGTACCAAATTGACAACGGTTCTAAAAAAAAAAGTGTTCCAAAAGTACTGTAACAAAAAAAAAAGCATTCTCAAAACGCTATTTTCAGACGCTTTGCGAGCGTTTTTGATAATTTTTCTGAAAAAACTATAACAAAAAAAAGCAATCTCAAAACGTTTTTTTCGAACGCTTTGCGAGCGTATTCGAAAAGAGTTTTAAGAGTTCTATAGATGTTTTTTTTTTGAAAAAAATTTCTAAGTTCCGAAACTATTTTTGATTAAAAATTTTTTTGTTTTTTTAGTAAAACAAAAAAATCATAAAAAGTGTTTTAAGATAAGTTTCGAAATTTTTTTGAAAATTTTCTTAGTTTGTTGGAGTTTTTTTCCACAAGTAAAACAGAAACTCTTTACTTTGGGTTTTTAAAACACTTTATTGACTTAAAAAAAAAAAAGTTTTCAAAGCACCTTTTACATCGCTTTTAAAACGCTTTAAACCTAGCGTAGATTGATGTTATCATTCGGATCATCTGAAGGCGCTTTAAAGTTGGTATACAGAACGCTGGTGCAACCGTCCACAACGCTTTTGCGATTGTATTTTTCTGACTGGGTAAACAGATAAAAATAATTATTAGATCAAGCACGAAATACACCAGGTTAAGCATTATTTTTATTAAAAGTCAGCTAATGAGGAAAATTGTTGGATCAAGCACTAAAATTGTAGGTCAGTCATTGGCTGATTCTTGATTAATCCAATGCTTGATTTGAGCAAATGATTAGTCAGTATATTTCTGTTATGTTTGATTAACCCAAGGCTTGATTTGAGTGAGTGATTACAATTTTAGTGTTTTTTGTCAATCTTTTTTTTTAATTGTTTTTTTTTTTTTGTGTTTTATATTATTTTTTTTGCTTCGTCTTGTGCGTGTACGTACTTTTCTGTTTGGCGACTAACGAAAACTAAAACAAAAAACTCAACAGCGGCAATCGCATTGTTTATCAAAGCCTACATGATGAGTTTTTTTTGCTTTTAAATGTAATACTGTTAAATTTTCAGATTTGAGCAAATTGTTAATTGATTCAAGTAAAATTTAATTGAATGTCAAATTTTAAGCTGAGCAAACATTTAATTGTTTTTTTCCATCGAATATTTTTTTCTGTGTATATTTGAGAAATTGTTAAGAAAAGTTGTGTAAATTTTTAAGGTATTTTCGTAAAAAAATATTTCGTTTTCTTTTTTAAAAATGTAAAAAATTGAAGGAGAAAAGGCATTGAGGTAAAAACACGAAATTAAAAAAAAAAAAAAGTGGGGGGGCACCCCAAATTAAATTCCTGTGTACGCGCCTTATCTTAATATTAGCCAAATCGGATTATTTTTACCATTAGCATCCTTCGATCAAAGTTTTGGAGCTTTGGAAAATTTTCACCAAAATTTTAAAGCTCTAACCTCTAGAGCTTTTGGTGAAAATTTGTTTAAAAATCCAAAACTTTGATCGAAGGGCGCCACGGGTTAAAACAAACGGATTTGGCTAAAATTAATTTGAATGAAAGTTTGTCTCTAACTGTATGGTCGAGAAAATCATTTAGGGATTTTTTTTCTTAATTTCTTGACAAGGTCGCCAAATTTTTGGCTTATTTCAAGCAGCGACATCTCGAAAACCTTTGACCGATTTTATATATTTTTTTTTTAATATTTGTGTTGAACGCATCAAAATTAATCAATATAATGTGTCGAAGACAAAATTTTTTTTGTTTTTCCTTTTACTTTTACTTTTAAAAATCCAAAGATTTGATGGCTTGGAGCCACGTGTTAATTTCATGTCGGGTTGGCCTTAAATTTGTAACAATTCATTTTTAGGTTCAGTACACTTAGAGAAAAATGCTTCATAATATCTTTGACATGATTTCATAAATATTTTTGTAATAAAATTCATTATATTTATGAAACCTTCATAAATATAATGAAGTTTTATGAAAAAATTCTATGAAGTGCACAACATAAAATTCATGATTCCATAAAAAAAAATCATAATATGAAAATTTATAATATGGTTATGATATTGTGGCAAAACAATTATAGCTCCTGAAGACGATTTTTAAAATTTTAATTCCTTTTCTTAGTTCTTCCAATATAATTATCATACATTTTATATCTAAAAAAATAAAGAATTTGCTTTATTAATGAAACATTTCATAAATACTATGAAACCGTTTCATAAATATAATGAAACTTGTCATTAAAGTTCGTCCAAAGTAACTGAAACATGAAACATTTTATAAAAATATTATTTTTTTAAGCATTTTATTATAATTATGGAACAATTTCATAGTACCAATAAGGTGCTTCATTAATACTATCAAATAGTTTCCTAATATGATCAAATTTTTACGAAAATAAAATCTATGAAAAGTTTCATGACAGTTTTCATAAATATTATGAAAATTAAAATTTGGAGAAATAATGCCACTCTAATGTCACTAGTGATGAATCCGGGCTAGAGACATTTCAGGTAGCTGTTTTTTTTTTTATTATAGGTGTCAAGTTTGTGATACTTTAAAGTCCGAATAACATGTCACATGACTTATCAAGAAGAGGTCACTTTTCCATCATGCATATAAAATACTTTGGCATTCTTATGCAAATTTATTCATTTTAATAACAATAATATTTATTTTTAAAACCATTGGTTAAGCAATTGCAAAGCACTTTCAAAATATATTTTCATATTAATAAAGTGCTTTGCCGGTATTTTTTTTAATGCTGGCATCTTCTGAATGGGAAATTACACCGTCCAACAAAAATTAAAAAAAAAGTCGTTCAACACGAACTGTATAATATACGTTTGAAACTAGAGACTAAATGCAGTAAAACTGCATTTACAGTTTTTCTTTTCGTGACCCTGTTTCCTTTTAAAAGGACTTCGAAGTTATAAATTTTATAAAATATTTTTCAATATTTGTGCTTGTTCTAGGATGCCACTAGTGATAGAAGATTAAAGAGGAAGATCTCGTTTAAATTTTCTATTTTAATATTTTTACACATCAGGAAAACGGAGGTAAGTTACGTCCTTTTAAAAATTTATACTTCCATATCATTCAAAATTTTTAACAAAAATATTTTGATAAAGTTTTCAAATGGCTATATTTTGTGAGGATGTTTATTCTGGCTCGAGGTCATTATTTTCTTTACTAATTAAAACCATGATATTCTCATAGCATAATTTTCAAAAAAATTATTTTTTGTTTTAAATTTATTTAAGTTGGTCATTTTTGCAAGACTTAATTGACACGTGTTTCGGAATTTTTCAAGATTCCATTGTCAAGATTATTTAGCAAAAATAGAAACGATATACTACAAAGTAGCAAACGAGTCTAATGACAAATCGTTTGTGCACAAACTAAAACATTAATACATATTCGACTCTATCCACAATGTGAATTAGAAAGACGAAGAAATTGTACTATGTTAGTAAGTAACGATTGTCAATAACCAACAAAAATATTTAAAACATTTTACATACGATAGTCCATTGGACTACAACAATATGTTTTTTGTTGTTGTGAATGAAATTATACCATTATTAGGGCTATTCATCACTATGGCGTGCCAACCATTATGTTCAAATTCTGATTAATTTTTATTAATAAATAAAAATTGTTTTATTCGACCTTTAAAATATTATATTTTGTGAGGATGTTTATTCTGGCTCGAGGTCATTATTTTCTTTACTAATTAAAACCATGATATTCTCATAGCATAATTTTCAAGAAAATTATTTTTTGTTTTAAATTTATTTATGTTGGTAATTTTTGCAAGACTTAATCGACACGTGTTTCGGAATTTGTAGTATATCGTTTCTATTTTTGCTAAATAATCTTGACAATGGAATCTTGACAAATTCCGAAACATGTGTCGATTAAGTCTTGCAAAAATGACCAACATAAATAAATTTAAAACAAAAAATAATTTTCTTGAAAATTATGCTATGAGAATATCATGGTTCTAATTAGTAAAGAAAATAATGACCTCGAGCCAGAATAAACATCCTCACAAAATATAATATTTTAAAGGTCGAATAAAACAATTTTTATTTATTAATAAAAATTAATCAGAATTTGAACATAATGGTTGGCACGCCATAGTGATGAATAGCCCTAATAATGGTATAATTTCATTCACAACAACAAAAAACATATTGTTGTAGTCCAATGGACTATCGTATGTAAAATGTTTTAAATATTTTTGTTGGTTATTGACAATCGTTACTTACTAACATAGTACAATTTCTTCGTCTTTCTAATTCACATTGTGGATAGAGTCGAATATGTATTAATGTTTTAGTTTGTGCACAAACGATTTGTCATTAGACTCGTTTGCTACTTTGTAGTATATCGTTTCTATTTTTGCTAAATAATCTTGACAATGGAATCTTGACAAATTCCGAAACACGTGTCGATTAAGTCTTGCAAAAATGACCAACATAAATAAATTTAAAACAAAAAAAAAAAAAAAAATAAATTTCTTGAAAATTATGCTATGAGAATATCATGGTTTTAATTAGTAAAGAAAATAATGACCTCGAGCCAGAATAAACATCCTCACAAAATATAATATTTTAAAGGTCGAATAAAACAATTTTTATTTATTAATAAAAATTAATCAGAAGTTTTCAAATGACGTTATTTACATCCTTTTATCCTGATATGGCAAAAAAAAAAAATTGAAAAAATTAGCGGAGATTCTCCGCTTTCATTTACCATCACCAGTGTCATCCTAGGACAAATACGAATATTTTAAAAACTTTAAAGTCCTTTTGAAAGGAAATAGGATCACGAAATGAAAATCTGTAAATACAGTTTTACTTCATTTGATATCTACATTCATATCATCCGGTATATGTTTCATATTGGCTGTCGCAATGTGTTATATTTGGTTTTTATTTTTAGAATTTTCATTTCCTAAAACACTTTTTTATATGAATGATGTGTAAATATTTGTATTTTTTGTATACTTTTTTATATTTTTTGTTTGCACTTTAAATAAATATTGACACGGAATATTTGTAAATATCAAATAATTATTTTTGTTGCAAATATTTATGTTTAAATTTTTATATATTTTTAATCTTTTTATTTTTAATAATGATTTTTTAATAATAATTTTTTAAAACTTTATTTTCATTATTTTTTTTTGTAACTTTTTCAAAAATTTTTTTTTTTTTTTAATTTTTTCGATTAATTTGTTTTTTTAAGTTAATTAATTCTTTGTAGCGCAAATTATCCTTTTGCTACTGTTTTTAAATTTTTTTCATATTTTTTTTATGATTTTTTTTTTAAACAATTTTTTTTTTTTTTGTTTTTCAACTATTTTAAAATTTTTTTTTTTAATTTTTTCATAACTTTTTCATATTTTTTTAATTTTTTTTTTTGAACTAAAATAATCCTTTGTGTCGCAAATTATTATCCTTTTGCTAACGTTTTCCATTTCTCATTCAATTCCATATTTGATATTTTTTTGTCACAAAACTTTTTTCTGGTTGTGTTTTTTTTTTACGCGTTCGAACCGTATTAATGTGCGTTTATCCTTTCACGTTTAAAATAAAACTGATGTGTAAATTTAAAACTCAACATAGCGTAAGGATGCTGTAGTTGTATTTTTTTTCATTCAAATCTGTTATCATCAATGAGGATAATGATAACTCAACTACTATACATTTTCATTCCAATTTCCGTTTAACAGTTTCAACAACCAATGTAAGCAAATAAAATCTCTTACAAATATTAAACAAAAAAAAAAAATCTCTTAAATTAGACAGGACCTTTATATGACAATGTAACAACATACTTGAAATAAAGAGTGAGGGTGTAACAATACTAAAGTATTGGAGTAGGTCAGTGTTACAAATCAGTTGATGCTAACAAAAAATTAAAAAAAAATCTCTTAAAGGAATTTTGTAAAAAGTGTTAATAGAAGTATCTCTTATAATGTTAGTTTTAACATTAATGTTTTGTTAATACTCTCTGACATTCATATGAGTCGTAAGAGAATAATGTTAACACAAAACAGAGAATAATGTTAACAAGTTTTATGGTTTACCAAACCGTTTAGCATAATTTTTTTTTATAACATTCTGTAATAAGCAAGTCTTATATTTTTTACAGCAAAATTCTCTTCCAAGTTTCATATTAAACATTTAATGTTAGTTCACATAATGCAGAACTTAAAAATTAAAATAATATTTATAACTCTTTTATAGAAATTTTCTTAAAAATTGTTTACATTTTATTTTACTATATCCTGTTAAATACAAAGTTGCAATAATTTCTCTTAAATTTACATTCTCTTCATACAAATATTTAATATTTTCTATATTCTGTTAAATATTTGTTTCATTTCCTTGCAATTTTTTTTTTCTTGGCGCCTTTTTTTGTGAATTTATTATTCTGCCACTTGAGTATTTTATGTGACAAACTTAATACTTTGCTCATTATTCTTTTCAAAAATGAAATTCAAAATTTACATATTTTTTTTTGGTTCTTTATTCTGTATTTTTTTTATCCTATTTTTTAAATTACTATCATATATTGCATCATTGGTATTATTTATATATGTCAGATAAGAAGTAATTTATAATTTTATAGATTGACAAATTTAAGTGTATTTATGGTTTAAAAATGAACTCGATATATAAAGTGAAAGTTTACCTTAGCAATTTGTGACGACAAATAAGATTTTCAACTTACCTAAAAAGATACAAAAAAAAAAATTTATTATTAAAATAATTCAAATTGATAAATTTTTTCAAAATGTAAAAAATTCTTCGAATTTCGTACAAAAAATTATTGGCTAACAATTTTCAATTAAATCTATTGATCAACAAAAGTTAAATGACTCAAACATTTTTTTGATCAAAATTTTTGTTATTATACCCTCCACTCTAGTGATAGAGGGTATATATAAGTTTGTCATTCCGTTTGTAACACCTCGAAATATTGGTCTAGGACCCCATAAAGTATATATATTTATGATCCTCGATCGATTTTAAGTCGATCTAGCGATGTCCGTCCGTCCGTCCGTCCGTCCGTCCGTCCGTCTGTCTGTCTGTCTGTCTGTCTGTCTGTCTGTCTGTCTGTCTGTCTGTCTGTCTGTCTGTCTGTCTGTCTGTCTGTCTGTCTGTCTGTCTGTCTGTCTGTCTGTCTGTCTGTCTGTCTGTCTGTCTGTCTGTCTGTCTGTCTGTCTGTCTGTCTGTCTGTCTGTCTGTCTGTCTGTCTGTCTGTCTGTCTGTCTGTCTGTCTGTCTGTCTGTCTGTCTGTCTGTCTGTCTGTCTGTCTGTCTGTCTGTCTGTCTGTCTGTCTGTCTGTCTGTCTGTCTGTCTGTCTGTCTGTCTGTCTGTCTGTCTGTCTGTCTGTCTGTCTGTCTGTCTGTCTGTCTGTCTGTCTGTCTGTCTGTCTGTCTGTCTGTCTGTCTGTCTGTCTGTCTGTCTGTCTGTCTGTCTGTCTGTCTGTCTGTCTGTCTGTCTGTCTGTCTGTCTGTCTGTCTGTCTGTCTGTCTGTCTGTCTGTCTGTCTGTCTGTCTGTCTGTCTGTCTGTCTGTCTGTCTGTCTGTCTGTCTGTCTGTCTGTCTGTCTGTCTGTCTGTCTGTCTGTCTGTCTGTCTGTCTGTCTGTCTGTCTGTCTGTCTGTCTGTCTGTCTGTCTGTCTGTCTGTCTGTCTGTCTGTCTGTCTGTCTGTCTGTCTGTCTGTCTGTCTGTCTGTCTGTCTGTCTGTCTGTCTGTCTGTCTGTCTGTCTGTCTGTCTGTCTGTCTGTCTGTCTGTCTGTCTGTCTGTCTGTCTGTCTGTCTGTCTGTCTGTCTGTCTGTCTGTCTGTCTGTCTGTCTGTCTGTCTGTCTGTCTGTCTGTCTGTCTGTATGTCTGTCTGTCTGTCTGTCTGTCTGTCTGTCTGTCTGTCTGTCTGTCTGTCTGTCTGTCTGTCTGTCTGTCTGTCTGTCTGTCTGTCTGTCTGTCTGTCTGTCTGTCTGTCTGTCTGTCTGTCTGTCTGTCTGTCTGTCTGTCTGTCTGTCTGTCTGTCTGTCTGTCTGTCTGTCTGTCTGTCTGTCTGTCTGTCTGTCTGTCTGTCTGTCTGTCTGTCTGTCTGTCTGTCTGTCTGTCTGTCTGTCTGTCTGTCTGTCTGTCTGTCTGTCTGTCTGTCTGTCTGTCTGTCTGTCTGTCTGTCTGTCTGTCTGTCTGTCTGTCTGTCTGTCTGTCTGTCTGTCTGTCTGTCTGTCTGTCTGTCTGTCTGTCTGTCTGTCTGTCTGTCTGTCTGTCTGTCTGTCTGTCTGTCTGTCTGTCTGTCTGTCTGTCTGTCTGTCTGTCTGTCTGTCTGTATGTATGTCTGTCTGTCTGTCTGTCTGTCTGTCTGTCTGTCTGTCTGTCTGTCTGTCTGTCTGTCTGTCTGTCTGTCTGTCTGTCTGTCTGTCTGTCTGTCTGTCTGTCTGTCTGTCTGTCTGTCTGTCTGTCTGTCTGTCTGTCTGTCTGTCTGTCTGTCTGTCTGTCTGTCTGTCTGTCTGTCTGTCTGTCTGTCTGTCTGTCTGTCTGTCTGTCTGTCTGTCTGTCTGTCTGTCTGTCTGTCTGTCTGTCTGTCTGTCTGTCTGTCTGTCTGTCTGTCTGTCTGTCTGTCTGTCTGTCTGTCTGTCTGTCTGTCTGTCTGTCTGTCTGTCTGTCTGTCTGTCTGTCTGTCTGTCTGTCTGTCTGTCTGTCTGTCTGTCTGTCTGTCTGTCTGTCTGTCTGTCTGTCTGTCTGTCTGTCTGTCTGTCTGTCTGTCTGTCTGTCTGTCTGTCTGTCTGTCTGTCTGTCTGTCTGTCTGTCTGTCTGTCTGTCTGTCTGTCTGTCTGTCTGTCTGTCTGTCTGTCTGTCTGTCTGTCTGTCTGTCTGTCTGTCTGTCTGTCTGTCTGTCTGTCTGTCTGTCTGTCTGTCTGTCTGTCTGTCTGTCTGTCTGTCTGTCTGTCTGTCTGTCTGTCTGTCTGTCTGTCTGTCTGTCTGTCTGTCTGTCTGTCTGTCTGTCTGTCTGTCTGTCTGTCTGTCTGTCTGTCTGTCTGTCTGTCTGTCTGTCTGTCTGTCTGTCTGTCTGTCTGTCTGTCTGTCTGTCTGTCTGTCTGTCTGTCTGTCTGTCTGTCTGTCTGTCTGTCTGTCTGTCTGTCTGTCTGTCTGTCTGTCTGTCTGTCTGTCTGTCTGTCTGTCTGTCTGTCTGTCTGTCTGTCTGTCTGTCTGTCTGTCTGTCTGTCTGTCTGTCTGTCTGTCTGTCTGTCTGTCTGTCTGTCTGTCTGTCTGTCTGTCTGTCTGTCTGTCTGTCCGTCCGTAGAAAACACGCTAACTTTTGAAAGACTTTAGAGAGGCTACTGAAGTTTGGCATATATGTTTGCCATTTACCTGTTCAGGTTGGTATTGCAATCCAGCCATATCGGTCCAGTGGTTCAAAAGTTATGAGCAAAAGAGTAAATTTCGGCAAGGGTGTTTCGCGCATTTACGAATTAACACGATAACTTTCGAAAGACAATAATGAGACTACTGAAACTTGGCATGTATCTTTGCCGTTCCCCGGGTCTATTTGATATTAAATTTCAGCTCAATCGGTCCAGTGGTTCAAAAGTTATAAGCAAAACACTGAATTTCAGATTAGTTTCATTTAAAATGCCACGTGTTTTAACAAGTTTGAAAAGCATTGTTGGTAACTAAACAATGCTTTTCAAAGTTGTTTAATTTTAAAGCAATGCTTTTTAAGTTTGTTTAGTTCTAAAAGCATTGTTAACTTAAAAATTACAAACGAAAAAAATTTTACACTCAAAAAAAATTTTACACTCAAAAAAACTTTACACTCAAAAAAAAAATTACACAAAAAAAAATTTTTTTTTTTTTTTACAAAAATGAAAATATTTTGTGTACATACGTACGTGCATTCACTCAGAAATATTTTTACAGTAAAAAAACATTACACTCGAAAAAAATTTTACACTCAAAAAAAAAAATAGTAATTTTTCTTTAAAAAAAAAAAAGGCAAAAAAAGAGTTTTTACTCAAAATAAAATATTTGACACTCTTTCACTTTTTTTACATTAAAAAAACATTAAATTCGAAAAAAAAATTACACTCAAAAAAAAAATTAGTAATTTTTCTTCTTTTTTTTTTTTTTAAAAAAAAGGCAAAAAAAGAGTTTTTTACTCAAAATAAAATATTTCTAATCAAAATTGTTAATTTTTTCACGTTAAAAAATCTACTACCCTTTAAAAAAATGCATTGTGGAGGGTATTCATAGATTCGGCAAAGTCGAATTTAACTTTTCTACTTGTTTTCTTTTACTGTCGGGTAAAATTACAATTTTTCGCTTTAATTTATTTTATGCAAAATAATCGGGTTTTACTTTTTTATTGTTTAACAAAAAATAGGTATTCTTCATAATTTTGTCATAAGCTTACAATTGATCCGTTAAATCAATCATTATTTTAATTGATTACAAACATAAAATTTATAAAATTTGTGATTAAAACCGAAAAATCTTTAATTAAAGAAATATTCTATTAAACATCTAATTATTTGCTGATTGGTATAACAATTTTCTTCATCGAAAGTGCTTCAATAAAAAAAATTATTTAAATCTTTCTGTGTTTGTACTCTTCCCCAAAACATTGAATTATAATAATGTTTTGGATTTAAAAAAAAAAATTATCAAAAATTTCTTTTATAAATAATTTTTTTTTACAAAAAACTTTTTTTATACCATACACCCAGGGATTTTATCCAGGATTTTATTTTTTGATACATTTTTCCTACAAAAAAAGTCTCAGATTCTGAAACATTTTTCCCAGAGAAAAAATCTTGGATTCTGAGGCATTTTTCCCAAAGAAAATGTCTCAGATTCTGAGACAATTTTTCTAAAAAAAAAGTATTAGGTTCTAAAAAATTTTTCCTTAAGAAAAATCACAGATTCTGAGACATTTATTCTATAGAAAAAGTCTTAGATTTTGAGATATTTTGCCTGTAAAAAAGTTTGAGATTCCAAAATTTTTTCCAGATATAAAAAGTCTTTGATTCTGAGACATTTTTCCTATCGAACGAGTATCAGATTCTGATACATTTTTCCTATCGAAAAAGTAATTTTTCCTATAGAAAATTCTAATGCATTCCTATTCCTATAAAAAAGCATCTGATTCTGATACATTTTTCCTAAAGAAGAACCATCAGGTTCTACAGAAAAAGTATCAGATTCCCAGAAATTTTCTTATTGAAAAAGTTTCATATTCTGGACATTTTTCCCAAAGAAAAATTCTAAGATTCTGCGACATTTTTCCAATTGAAAAATTTTCCGATTCTGAAACATTTTTCCTACAGAAAATTCTCAGATTTTGAGACATTTTCATATGGAAAAATTCTTAGATTCTGAGACATTTTTTCGATAGAAAAATTCCAGATTCTAAAACATTTTTCTATTAAAAAGATTCTCAGGTTCTGAGATATTTTTATAAAAAAATTTCTCAGATTCTAAGAAATATTTCGTATAGGAAAATTCTCAGATGTTGATACATTTTTCCCATGAAAAAGTCTAAGAATATTAGACATTTTAAGACATTTTATAATAAAAAAAATTTTAGATTGCATAAGTGTCTGATTTTGAGTTTTTTTCCCAAAACAAATGCCTCTGATTCTGAGATATTTTTATATATAAAAAATCTCTGATTCTGAGACTTTTCTTTAAGTAAAAGTCTTCGATTCTGAATAAAAGTCATATTTTTTGAGACATTATATACATAGATACTATACTAAAAAGTGTCAGAATCTGGAATATTTTTTCAAAGGCAAAGTCTCAGATTCTATGAAATTTTTTTTAATAGAAAAAGTCGGAATAAATACCAGATTCTGAGAAGATTGCTATATGAAATAATAATAAATGTTGAAGTTATTACTACAAATTACTTACAATTAGATCCCTTATTTGTATACATAAAGCTTAAGTTTCTGAGACAATTTTCCATTAGAATTGTAAGTTGAAACGTTTCAAATTCTTAAAGAAAAATTTTTAGATTTTGAGGAATTTTCTGGCAGAAAAATTTTCAGATTCGAAAAATTTTCCTTCAAAAAAAGTTGCAGATTCTGAAATGTTTTTACATTTTGTTTAAAAAGTTTTTTTACATTGCACATAATATTTTATACCAAATACTGAAATTTGTGAAATCATTTCGGGGGGCCCGGGCCCGCCCCCCCTGTATACGCCACTGCATACACCACACTGTGGTACAGGGTATAATGAGTTTGGGCTGATGTTTGTAACTACCCGAAATATTGGTCCTAGACCCACTTTTAAGTATACCAATTGACTCAGAATTACTTTTTGAGTCGATTTAGCGATGTCCGTCCGTCTGTCTGCAGGGCTACCAGACTTAGGGATTTATCCCCAAAGTTGGGGATTTCATGCTAGCAAAAAGGACAAGAAATCTCATTAGGGGATTTTAATGGGGATATCAAAAATTATGTTGGGTATTTTTTGGGGATTTTTTAAATTGTGTCTTTCGGTTTTTAAAAACAGTTTTAGTATAAAGCAACTCTTTGGTACGAGATTATAAAGAATAATCAGTAAAATATGCAATTATTGTCTGTCAAACGTATATTAGCATGCCAAAAACTGTTTATTTTCGCGTTTGGGGATTTTTGGGGATTTTTTTAATTGCTAAATCTAAAAAAGAAAAATAATAAACTACCATCCATACTATGCATTCCATAGATTTTTATACCCTCCACTTAGTGATAGAGGGTATATATAAGTTTGTCATTCTGTTTGTAACTCATCGAAATATCGATCTGAGACCCCATAAAGTATATACATTCATGATGCCCGATCGATTTTAAGACATTCTAGCGATGTCCGTCTGTCCGTCTGTCCGTCTGTCTGTCTGTCTGTCTGTCTGTCTGTCTGTCTGTCTGTCTGTCTGTGGAAAATGCTGTCGCGGACAAAATATTGCACAGAGATGACTGAAACTTAACATATTTATTGGAAGTTCTCCTTAGAAGTTTGGTATTGCATTTGAGCGATATCGGTTCAGCGGTTCAAAAGTTATGAACGAAAATGTAAGCACACCTCAAAAATTTCAGTACATTCAACATAACCTAAAAATACAAAATGCTTTAATTCGGCTTCTGGTTGACATATGTGAACATAATTGAACACCAAATGGTATTTAAACAGGTACGAACATATTTTTTGACAAAAAAAGAAAAAAAATCGCGGACTTTTTTTTACCAAAATTTTTTTTCGCGGAAATTTTTTTTAAAAAAAAAATTTTTTTTTTCAAAAGTAATTTCCTTTTAAATAAAGTTTTTTGCAATAATCTTTTTGAAATTGTGGAGGGTATCACTACATTCGGCAAGGCCGAATTTAACTTTTTTTACTTGTTTTTTTTTTAACTGAAGAAAAATTTTTTTGTGTGATTGAAAAAAACACATACTACTATTTTTTATTGTTTGGGGATATTTTGCTATATTTGTGGGGACAACGAAAAATAGTACCTGGCAACGCTGTCTGTGTGTCCATGTAAACGTTGTAAACACGATACAGGTCGCAATTTTTAATCAATTGACTTGAAATTTGAAACTTAAGCCTCTTCTGGCCGAAGCCTATTGAAATTGGAAAAAATCGGTCCATACTTCGACCTAGCCACCATACAAAGGTCCTCTTTAGTTTTGGCTCAAATGACTCTAATAACCGCATTATAATATGTATATTTTCCAAATTCAGCAGGTAATCATGTTTTATCTACACAAATCACCATTCCGAATTTAAAAGTAATCGGACCAGTTCTTCTTGTAGCCCCCATACAAACAACCTTCCCTAATTTCACATAAATCACTCAAATATCATGAAAAATTGAAAATATTTAATTAAAATTCTGTTTGTGTATTTTAAACGCTTACTTTAATAACCTGATCATATCTAATTATCATCGGACCATTTTTGGACTTAGGCCCACCCCATGAGAAAATCTCTCCCGATATATTTAGTTAAAGCGGGTTTTTTGTCAACAAAAAGAAGTCTATTTCACTCAAATTTGATTTGTGAGTGTTTTTTACACTTCTTAAAGATTTGACAAAATACAGATCTAATCAGTCCATGTTTGAACTTGGGACCCATTTTCCGGGAAACTCTGGTGTAGGGTATTATATGGTCGGTCTCGACCGACTATAATTTTCTTACTTGTTTAGATGTTGGTTTAGTTCTTAACTGGTCCGATTTTGCTTATTTAGGAACTTAACCTGCCTAGGAACATATGACATATTCTTGCCAAATTTCGGGAGTCCAGCTCTTTTATTTTGGAATGCATCCGTCCGTCTGTTAACTACAGACGGACGGACATCGCTAGAATGTCTTAGAATCGATCACTTATCATAAATATATATCGTCCATTCCATGAGACATTTTAAAAAATCTGACCGAGGGTCTTCCGATTTTTGTTATATTTTTCATACAGACTCTCTATGGAGCCAATTTCAAATTTCATCCATCAGATCGAAAATATTCGAAAAACTCGCGATTTTATTCACGATTTTCGTTTTTAAAAAAGTAAAAAAAATGCAAAATCTGTGTAACTTTGAGCAGCTGTATTTTCTAAACTACATATCGCATTTTAACAATCTATAGCGCATACGAATGGTATGTAAGTCTATTTTAATATCTAATAAACTGAAAAATATCGGTGGTTTAAAAGTGCATTTTATATGCAAATGCAGTTTTGAAGTGCATTTTGCGAAACCTTTACCCCTTTTAATTTTTTTTTAATTAGCATATTTGGAAAATTTAGAATTTTTGCTACAAAAAAATGTTTTCATTACAATGGACCGAGAATGTATGCTATTTCTAATATTTATTTTTAAAAAAGACTTTCTTAAGTTTCCCTTATAAAAATTTTTATTTTTTAAATTATACCAAAATCATGTAAAAAGACATGTTTTTAAACTGTTATATTTTCAAAAGTACTAATCGTATCTCTTTGTTTTTAAGCACATTAGAAAGGTATTTTTGTTTATTTCTTGCATCTAATGACCGCAAAAATGTTGGTGTTTCACAAATGCATTTTAAATGCAAATGCAGTTTTAAAGTGCATTTTTCAAAACTTTTACCCCCTTGAATTTTTTTTTAATTATCATATTCGAAAAGTTTACAATTTTTACTACAAAATAATGTCCTCTTAATAATGGACCCACTGTGTGTTCTATTTTTAAAGAAATTTTAAAAAGTTCCTTACAACAAATTTTAATATTTTAAATTAAACCAAAAAAAATCTGAAACTACATGATTTTTTAAAAAATTCTAAAAAATAGCACATACATTGGGTCCATTATTAGGAGGACATTATTTTGTAGTAAAAATTGTAAACTTTTCGAATATGATAACTAAAAAAAAATTCAAAGGGGTAAAAGTTTTTAAAAATGCACTTCAAAATTGCATTTGCATTTAAAATGCATTTTTGAAACACCAACATTTTTGCGGTCATTAAATGCAACAAATGGACAAAAATACCTTTCTAATGTGCATAAAAACAATGAGATACGATTAATACTTTTGAAAATATAACGGTTTAAAAACATGTCTTTTTACATGATTTGGGTATAATTTAAAAAATAAAAAAATTTATAAGGGAAACTTAAAGAGGTCTTTTTTAAAAATAAATATTAAAAATAGCATACATTCTCGGTCCATTGTAATGAAAACATTTCTTTGTAGCAAAAATTCTAAATTTTCCAAATATGCTAATTAAAAAAAAATTAAAAGAGGTAAAAGTTTCACAAAATGCAGTTCAAAACTGCATTTGCATATAAAATGCACTTTTAAAAAACCGATATTTTTCCGTTTATTAGATATTAAAAATGACTTACATACCATTCGTATGCGCTATAGATTGTTAAAATGCGATAAGTAGTTTAGAAAATACAGCTGCTCAAAGTTACAAAGATTTTGCATTTTTTTTACTTTTTTAAAAACGAAAATCGTGAATAAAATCGCGAGTTTTTCGAATATTTTCGATCTGATGGATGAAATTTGAAATTGGCTCCATAGAGAGTCTGTATGGAAAATATAACAAAAATCGGAAGACCCTCGGTCAAAAAATGCCTAAAATCACCAAATGTCTGGTGGAATGGACGATATACTTTATGGGGTCCTAGACCGTTATTTTGATGCGTTACACAAGGAATGACAAAGTGAGTATACCCCCATACTGTAGTTGGAGGGTATAAAAAGAATCAATAAACCTCGTTAATTCTATGTGTTATTTATGTTATATTTTTTATATAAAATACAACATACCATTTTATGGTAAAACATTAAAACATATTTATATCAAAGACACTGGTGTATAGTTTTTCATTTATACTCTACAAAAAAACATATTTTCATACTTATACACATAGAAAAATAATGAGTTTTACAACCAGACTTGACATTCATCGAATGATTCGGTTGCATGGGCCTAATTTTTCAGTAACTAAAATTATAAATAATCTGAGTTAGCAAAACTTACTCTTATTAAAACCTTATTTATATCATCTTAAACTAGTTTTTAAAATCAAAAAAGAAATTTTCCCTTGTTTCAACTCACCAATTCAATTGGATTGAAAGTTGTCGATTGTCGCTAAGAATCTGTTTTCTCTGTGTAGAATATCACTCTAATACACATGCATTGGAGTGTTTATAGCCAAGTGAAAAACAACATAAACGTCGTTTGTGTTTTATATCCAAAAGGCGTATAAATCACCGGAAATGCTAAAGCTTTTAAAACAACCTAAGCCTTTCCTTCCTCTTTTAAATGCATCTATTTACAAGTAACACTCAAATATACACAGACACACATATATTCTTTTGCACACCAGCATAAGAACCCAACACTTTTTTAGTTAGTACAATAAAAATAAGGGCCAAACTATATTTTAATAGCTGAAAAACTAAAATAAAAACGAATATCTGAAGGGCTGTACCAACACATTAATTTTCTTTATAAAGAAAACAAAAAGTTTTTTTAAGAAAATGGTCAATATACAACGAATAAATGGTACACTGCAAATTTTAAATGAGGAAGGCTTATTAGTATTCAGTGACGTATCCAGGAATTTTAAAAGAAGGTAGGGGTGGAGTGTTGCGTCACAACTCGCCTATTTATATTTATCTACGTATTCTCATTTGAAGAACAAAATTTTTGATGAAAATAATGTCTGACAAATTCTAAGATTCAGAGATTTTTTTTAAGAAACGGTTTTTGGGAACTATACACTTAAAAAAAAACCTTGTAAAATTACAAGAAAAACTTGTAATTTTTTTTTTGCTACCTCCTATTTGACAAAAATTCCTAGTAATTTTACAAAATTGTTACCAATAATTTTGTAATTTTACAAGGTTTTTGCTAATAAAATGTTAAATTTTAAATTTTTTTTCACGATAAAAATTTTACTAGATTTTTTGCTACCTCCTATTTTACGAGAATTCCTAGTAATTTTAGAAGCTTTTTACCAATAGTTTTGTAATTTTACAAGCTTTTTACTAATAAAATTGTTAATTTACAGTTTTTTGGCGCAATTAAAATTACAAGGAATTCTCGTGGATTTACTAGATTTTTTTTGTAAAATTATCTTGAAAATTTGTAAAATTACAAAAAAAAAAATTATAAAAATACAAAAAAAATGTAAATTTCGATTTGTTAAAAAACAAGAAAAACTGTTAAATATTGGTAAAATGGGATAACGAGACTTTTCCTAGTAATTTGAGAAAGTTTTCTTTTTGTGTGTAGATTATATTAGCCCTCTATCTCCCATTTTTAGGGGTAATTTTTGTCCTTTTTCCAAATACCCTCAAAGAACACCACTAAAACGTGCCTTTAAGGGCTTAAAATGTTCTACAAACATTTTCTGCAACAAATTTCAATACAGATTGTGTAAGGTCAAAAGTTCTTGCGAAAAGTGCAGAATGCTTTAAAAAGTAACAAGTGAGAGTGTTAAATTCGGCTGTGCCGAATCTTTTATACCCTCCAAAATGTAAAAAAAAAATTAAAACAAAAATTTGTCAGGGGCGTATCTTTTTTTTTTTGGGGGGGGGGGGTTGATCAGGTCAGTGGGGGACGTTGAGAGCACCTTCCCATCGCGATAAATATACCAAATGCTTCATTTAATTAACAAAAATACAAAAAAACATGTAAAAAAGTGTATTTTTTTAGAGGTTGGTTTAGTTCTTCAAGGGGGAACTTTTTTCCCCCTGGTCCGATTTGGCCAATTTCCGAACTTAACTTGCCTAGGAACACAAGACATATTTGTGCCAAACTTGAGGGATCAAGCTTTTTTATTTTGGACTGCATCGTGTTAACTACAGACGGACGGACGGACGGACGGACGGACAGACGGACGGAAATGTCGTTAAAAATTTGCTGATTTCGAGCCAGTTTTTCAACAAAAAAATTAGCAAAGTTAATGATTTTTAAATTGTATGGCATTAAAAATAAAGATATGACTTGTAGCAATATTTCTTATGCCAATTTGGTTTAAAGCTTTTCATCTTAAGCCCTTAAATTCGCGAATTTATTAATTTTTTGAGGTTTTCGCGAAATTAACCGCCAAGTTGGTCTTTGATTAAAAACTTGCTTTTAGTGAATCAAAAAGGCATCCCTAACAATACGAATAGTGGACAAAAAACAGCTATGTTATATGGACCATCATGATGAAAATCGCGAAAAACCGTTTTTTTGTATATGCCAGCATCACTTTACGAGATGATTTAAGACTCCATCTTTTAGTATATAATGTGGGATTCTTAAACAATTAACTGACCAAAAATTTGGCCAAAAAAGTTTTCATATCCAAAAGTTATCTTAACAAAAACTATTATTTCAGTGTTAACCCTACAATAATTATAGTTTTTGTTAAGATAACTTTTGCAAATGAAAACTTTTTTGGCCAAATTTTTGGTCAGTTAATTGTTTAAGAATCCCACATTATATAGTAAAAGATGGAGTCTTAAATCATCTCGCAAAGTGATGCTGGCATATACAAAAAAAAGTTTTTTCGCGATTTTCATCATGATGGTTCATATAACATAGATGTTCTTTGTCCACTATGCGTATTGTTAGGGATGCCTTTTTGATTCACTAAAAGCAAGTTTTTTATCAAAGACCAATTTGGCTGTTAATTTCGCGAAAACCCTAAAAAAAAAAAATTCGCGAATTTAAGGGCTTAAGAAAACAAGCTTTGAACCAAATTTGCATAAGAAATATTGCTACAAGCCATATCTTTGTTTTCCATGCCATAAAATTTATAAATCATTATCTTTGCAAATTTTTTTGTTAAAAAACTGGCTCGAAATCAGCAAATCTTTAACTACATTTTGCAAGAAAACTGTACCATACATCGAAAAACGGAGTACGCCATTCGAAAAGGCATGTCCGAAATATATAGAAATGATGGTAGTAACTCTTGTTTATATTTTAGTGTTCCGCAGTGTTATGATAACTTAAAATTTTCCTTTTTAAACATTTAGCTTATATCGCACGAACTCTTGACCTTTGAGATAGAAAATGTTTGTAGAACATTTTAACCCTTTAAACGCACGCCGTAAACGTCTTCTTACATGATGTTTGAAAAAAGGGCCAACATGACCCCTCAAAGTGGGAGATAGAGGTTTAAAAAGTTCTAACAATAAGAAAAGAACTGCCATCAAATTTTACTTAAGAAATCTGTTGTCGTAATTTAGGTCTGCAACAGATTTATAACATTTTTCGACTTATTTTACACGACTTTGATGAAAAACAATTTAAAAAATGTGATAATTTACAATTTTACAAAAGAGTGTCGGACGGTGTAATACAAAAGTTTCATTAATTGTAGCATGCTAAATAAGAACATCTTAAAATTTATGAGATATCGCCATTTGAAATTCGTAAAAATATTTCTAGAAATGGCGGTTTTTATATCCAAGTTAGAAGATTTTCTAAAAAAAACTAAAACCTTAATCGAAGGGCGACACGGGTTGAGATGGTCGGATTAGGCTCATAATAATTTTAAATAAAAATTTTTTCTCAAGCTCTATGAAAGAATGAAGCGAACGTTTTCGTACTGAAAGTTAATGTCGCAAGACTTATATTTTTAAACAATTTTCAAAAATCCAAAACTTGCCTCAGATTTTTAACACTAGGTCTAGAAGATCTAGAGGTCTAGTAGATTATAAATTTACGCGAACACTAGAAAAAATGTTTCTCTAGCATCACCTATACCAAGTTTTTTATTTTCAAAATCTTTTACATTTTCTATGAATGTTTTTCCATTTCGCCTTCTTTTATCAATTTATGATTCTGCGTTTAACCCATCGAAATATCAGTCGATGACCCCATAAAGAATATGTGTTATTGATACATGATGTATTTTAAGTAATTCTGGCGGCGTCCTTCCGTCAGTCCGTCTGTGAAAATCAAGCCGCTGTCTAATCCTAAATAGTTCCACCCTGAAGTTCAGACCAGCGGAAGAAAAAAAATTTATGAAAAGAGAAATTTTATAAAAAAAGGTGGATGAAAACAAAAAAAATATTTTGAAAAAAAATTTTTGTTGAAAATAATTATGTTACGTTTTATTCACCAGCTGGTGAAAAATGTTTTTATTCACCAGCAGGTGACTTTTTATTCTTTTGTTTTGAGAAAATGAAAACAGTTATTCCTATTCCCATTGTTCTTTGGTTTTGCGAAAATGAAAACAGTAATTCTTATTTCCTTGTTTTTTAACAAATTTTCGATCAAAATTTACATTTTTTTTTTGTAATTTTACAGTTTTTCTTGTTATTTTACAAATTCCCATGATTTTTTACAAAAAAAAAATTTAGTAAATTTACGAGAATTTCTTGTAAGTTTTATTTTGCCAAAAAAGTTGTAAATTTACAATTTTATTTGTAAAAATCTTGTAAATTTACTAACAAGTTCGTAATTTTTACTAGGAATTCTCGTACAATAGGAGGTAGCAAAAATATACTAAAATCAAGAAACCTTCTTGTAAGTTTTATCGCGTCAAAAAAAATGTAAATTTAAAATTTTGTTGGTAAAAAGCTTGTAAAATTACAAAATTATTGGTCAAAAGCTTGAAAAAATAAAAAGGAATTCTTGTCAAATAGGAGGCAGCAAAAAAAAGTTACAAACTTTTCTTGTAATTTTACAAGGCTTTTTTTTTTTTAATGTAACAAAAAATATATGCGTATGACGGAGCTTATAATGGGAAAAATAATCCAAAAAAAATTTGGAATCTGTCCCTGCCTCCGGTTAAAGTTCGAAATCGTAGTGTATTTTGTAAAAAAAAACACATGTTTTGTTTTGACAGCTATTGGAGTCAAAATTAGCGAAATCTTTAGTACAAAAAAAGGGAAATATTTAAAAAATTTTCATGGAATAAGTATGGTCCACTAGTGCATTTTAAGATAAAAACAAGTGAGAATCCAAATTCTGATTAATTTTTATTAAAAAATAAAAATTGTTTTATTCGACCTTTAAAATATTATATTTTGAGGATGTTTATTCTGGCTCGAGGTCATTATTTTCTTTACTAATTAAAACCATTATATTCTCATAGCATAATTTTCAAGAAAAATTATTTTTTGTTTCAAATTTATTTATGTTGGTCATTTTTGCAAGACTTAATCGACACGTGTTTCGGAATTTGTCAAGATTTCATTGTCAAGATTATTTAGCAAAAATAGAAACGATTTACTACAAAGTAGCAAACGAGTCTAATGACAAATCGTTTGTGCACAAACTAGAATATTAATACATATTCGCCTCTATTCAAAATGAGAAATAGAAAGACGAAGAAATTGTACCATACTAATAAGGCAACGATTGTCAATAACCAACAAAAATATTTAAAACAATTTAACATACGATAGTCCATTGGACTACAACAATATGTTTTTTGTGTTTTTGTTGTGACAAATACTCCATATTAGGGTTATTCATCACATGGCGTGCCAACCATTATGTTCAAATTCTGATTAATTTTTATTAAAAAATAAAAATTGTTTTATTCGACCTTTAAAATATTATATATTGAGGATGTTTATTCTGGCTCGAGGTCATTATTTTCTTTACTAATTAAAACCATGATATTCTCATAGCATAATTTTCAAGAAAAATTATTTTTTGTTTCAAATTTATTTATGTTGGTCATTTTTGCAAGACTTAATCGACACGTGTTTCGGAATTTGTCAAGATTCCATTGTCAAGATTATTTAGCAAAAATAGAAACGATTTACTACAAAGTAGCAAACGAGTCTAATGACAAATCGTTTGTGCACAAACTAGAATATTAATACATATTCGCCTCTATTCAAAATGAGAATTAAATTGTTTTAAATATTTTTGTTGGTTATTGACAATCGTTGCTTTATTAGTATGGTACAATTTCTTCGTCTTTCTAATTCTCATTTTGAATAGAGGCGAATATGTATTAATATTCTAGTTTGTGTACAAACGATTTGTCATTAGACTCGTTTGCTACTTTGTAGTAAATCGTTTCTATTTTTGCTAAATAATCTTGACAATGGAATCTTGACAAATTCCGAAACACGTGTCGATTAAGTCTTGCAAAAATGACCAGCATAAATAAATTTGAAACAAAAAATTATTTTTCTTGAAATTTATGCTATGAGAATATCATGGTTTTAATTAGTAAAGAAAATAATGACCTCGAGCCAGAATAAACATCCTCAAAATATAATATTTTAAAGGTCGAATAAAACAATTTTTATTTTTTAATAAAAATTAATCAGAATTTGAACATAATGGTTGGCACGCCATGTGATGAATAACCCTAATATGGAGTATTTGTCACAATAAAAACACAAAAAACATATTGTTGTAGTCCAATGGACTATCGTATGTTAAATTGTTTTAAATATTTTTGTTGGTTATTGACAATCGTTGCCTTATTAGTATGGTACAATTTCTTCGTCTTTCTAATTCTCATTTTGAATAGAGGCGAATATGTATTAATATTCTAGTTTGTGCACAAACGATTTGTCATTAGACTCGTTTGCTACTTTGTAGTAAATCGTTTCTATTTTTGCTAAATAATCTTGACAATGGAATCTTGACAAATTCCGAAACACGTGTCGATTAAGGGTAATTCCAAAAATTTTCGCCCCACTGTTCGGAAACATGCTTTTGGACGCCACTGAGAATTTGGCTCATAGATATCCACGTTTATATGAGATATGTTGCATTTTTGGATTTTCAAAATTTGCTGTAGTTTTCAAATTATCGCGGGTCAAAGTTCGACTTTTTTAGCAAAAGTCAGAAAAATACATGACGTTTAACATGCTCTAACTTTTTAACTAGTAATCCGATTATCACAAGTAATGGCTCATATGAAAGCTTAATTCTTCTTCTTTTAGGAAATATTTTCAAAAGTTTACGAATTTTTTTCAGAAGTGTTGCAAAAATTCAAAAACATTTTTTTTTGCGAATATTGAAAAAAACACATCTTCAATTTTTTAAAAAAAAAAGTTTGGTGATAAACAATACTGTTTTGTACAACATATCCAAAATTCAGAGGTGGATCCCAATGGGATCAAAAAATATTCTGGTTTTAGTACGAAGTTCTTAAATTTTACCTTAGAAAATTAAAATTTTGTGTTTCTTCACACGGTGAGCCTCAGCGATGTTCAGGTTGAACTTTAGTGTCGACGAAAAGTGTAAATGCAGTTCGATTTCTACATGATTAGTTGTCACAAAACTGTTTTCAGCGAAATCGTAGCAGATCGCATTCGCGAGATATCGCGAAATTAGTGATTTTATATTTTAAAAAATTTTGATATTGAAGTTTTTTAAATATTTTCAAAAACTGAGTATACAGTTTTCATTGTACTTATTTTAAGGTCACAAAACAGTAAACATCGAAATGCTATCTTCTTCAGTTCGCGAGAAATCGCGAAATAACTTTTTTGTCAATTTTTGTTTTTTAACTTTTTCTAGGTTTTTTTCAAATGTTGTGGAAAGCTGATATGCACTTTAATGTGTACGTGATCGAAGGTCATAAGGGTGTTGACATCAAAGTTGTAGGTGTACACTGTCGCAAGATATCGCGGAATTATTTATATATTTTTTATTTTTTTTTTATTTTTCAATTTTGCATGTTCTTTTGAAATGGTGTAAAAACGTGGTATGCATTTTTATTTGTACATGATAAAAAGACATTAAACTGCTAACACAAAAGTCCTATGTGGTCAATTCTTTAAGGAATCGCAAAGTTAATATTAAATCTATTATTTATAAATCTATTAAGAATTCCTTTAGCCTGTTCATTGATTTATTTCAAATATCTAAAAAAAAATGGTATTCTGTTAAAATTGTAAACATGTCAAGTTCGCAAAACTGAAAACATGGAAAAACTCAATTGTTCTCGGAAAATTCGGTGAGTTTTTAATTTGTTTGTAAACTAGTAAGTCGTTTTCACATTTAATACCAAAAAATTATTTCTTATAATTCAAAATAATATGACAGTTAATAAATGGATATGAATTATTTGAAGAAAAAAAAGTGCATAATAATATTACAATACAAAATAAATGGAAAAAAAATTTAAAAATTTTTCGCGATTTTTCGCGAAAATTAGCGTCAATATATAGATTTCAGCAGTTTTACCACCTTCAGTTACGGGCAATTTAAACTGCATACCATATACTTGTCGTTACTTAAATTTTTTTTTTTTTGATACCAAAGAAAAAAAAAGTAATTTATTATAAAAGCTCGTACAGTAATTTTGCGATTTCTCGGGAAATTGATCGTCTATAATTTTTATGCTTGCAGTTTTGTCACCTCTAATAACATCGAATTCAAACTGCATACCACATTTTTGTCGTTAATTGAAGTATATGTTTTTTCAGACCACAAATAACACAAATTAATGAATAAATAGTAGATACGCGAGTTTTTTTGCGATATCTCGAAGAATTAAGCAGCTAGAATTTAAATGTTAACAGCCTTATGACCTTTGATCAATAGAAAGTCAAACTGCATTTCGTGTTTTTCAACAATGTTAAAGAAACTTCTTTTATTAATCAAAACAAGAAATACCCCCAAAAAGCTGTTTTTCGCTATTTCTCGCGAAAGTAAGCAGCTATAATTTTTTTGGGGGCAGTTTTAATTTCTTCCAGCATGTTCAAATCAAACTGCTTACCACTTTTTTTTATCATTTCTAAAGAACCGGGTTTAAAATAAAATAAAAAAAAAAAAATATATATAATTACGCGATATCTCGCGAAATTTAGCACCTACAATTTTGATGTCAACAGCTGTGTGACCTTTGATCAACCACAAGTAAAACTGCATACCATGTTTTTATGAAATTTTAAAAAATCATATATGAAGATAAAAACAAAAATAAAAACAGCAAAAAAGTAATTTCGCGATTTCTCGCGAAATTGAGAAGATATGATTTCGCTGTTAACTGTGTTGTGACATGTAAATAAATGCAATTAAAACTGCATACCCAGTTTTTGAAGATATTTAAAAAACTTCATTGTCAAAATTTTAGAAAATACAAAAACACTCATTTCGCGATATCTCGCGAATGCGATCAGCTACGATTTCGCTGTTAACAGTTTTGTGACATTTATTCATGTAGAAATCGAACTGCGCTTACACTTTTCGTCGACACTAAAGTTCAACCTGAACATCGCTGAGGCTCACCGTGTTCAATATAAAAATTTAAATTTTCAAAGGAAATTACATATAATATTAAAATTTTGAAAACATTCAAAACATTAGAAATTTAAATTTTCTAAGGGAAAAATATGAGAACCTCGTACTTAAAACAGAATATTTTTTGATCCCATGGAGATCCCACTCTGAATTTTGAATATGTTATACAAAACATTGTTATTTTTTACCAGAATTTTTTTTTAAAAAATCGAAGATGTGTTTTTTTAAATGTTCGAAAAGAAAAAATGTTTTTGCATTTTTGCATCATTTCTGTAAAAAAAACTGTGTTATTTTAAAAATATTTTCTAAAAGAAGAACCCCAGCTTTCACATGAGCCTAAATTTGTGAAAATCGGGTCATTGGTTAAGAAGTTACAGCTCTTTAAACGTGATGTATTTTTCTTACTTTTGCTTAAAAAGTCAATCTTTGACCCGCCATAATTCGTTAAATACACCAAATGTAAAAAAACCATATATGGTACATATATCATATTTATGAGGGCTATCTATGTGTCAAGGTTCAAATTAATCTGAGACACCATTTCCAAAAATGACTAAAATTTGAGCTACATTTTCTGGAATGGCCCTTAAGTCTTGCAAAAATGACCAACATAAATAAATTTGAAACAAAAAATAATTTTTCTTGAAAATTATGCTATGAGAATATCATGGTTTTAATTAGTAAAGAAAATAATGAGCTCGAGCCAGAATAAACATCCTCAAAATACAAGTGAGAATCTTAATCATATTACAAATGTTTCATTTATTTAACAAAAGTACAAAAAAAAACATACAAAAAAAGTGATTTTTTTCACAGGTTGGTTCAGTTCTTCAAGGGGGAACTTTTTTCCCCCTGGTTCGATTTAGCCCATTCACGAACTTAACCTGCCTATGAACATGAGACATATTTGTGCCAAAGTTCCGGAGTCTTGCTGTTTTATTTTGGACTGCATTGTGTTATCTACAGCCAGACGGACGGACGGACAGACGGACATTCATAGAATGTCTTACATTAGAATCGATCATGGATCAATAATATATATACTTTATAGGGTCCCCGACCGATATTTTGATGCATTACAAACGGAATGATGAAGTGAGTATACCCCCATACTGTGGTTGGAGGGTATAAAAATTCGAAGTTTTTGGCAATATTGAACTTAAAATTTTATTATATTGACGCGGATGTTACTCAAGCAAGTTCAAAAAGTTACTTTTAATCGCCCATGTTCATTTAGTGCTATTTTAAGCCCCTTAAAAATAAAAGTCGAAAAAAAATGTTTTTTTAATAGTTTTTGCACCAAAATTTTGCATAAGTGGAAAGAGTTTCGTCATGAAAATATTTTCCCCTTAAGTTTCCCAAATTTTGGCACCAATTGCTGCCAAAAAAAAGAAATTGGACCAAATACACTACGTTTGCGAACTTTAACCGGTTGTAGGGAGGCAAAGACAGTCTTAACTTTTTTTTGATTATTTTTCCCATCATCAGCTCTCTAAAGAGATTCTTTTTTGCTATTATCTTTAATTTTACAGGCTACTGACCAGGTTGGTATTGCAATTCAGCAAAATCGGTCAAGTGATTCAAACGTTATAAACAAAAGAGTTAATATTTGGCCTAGGTACTACAAAAAATTAATTTTTATGCTTTTGGGAAATTTTTTAAATATAAACTTACAAAATCCATTGTTTTTTTCGCGAAAAAAAATTTTACGCAAAAAAAAAAATCCGCGAGATTTTTTTTTTTTTAATTTTGTGCCTGTAATGTATGGTATTCTCTGTAATGTATGGTATTCTCTCTTCGCAAAAAAAAAATTATTCCGAATAATTTTTTTTTGTATATTGAATAGAGTTAAGGTGGTAAAAATTCAGCATTTGTCTAAATAATATGAAAAAAATATTTTTTTACTTAAAAATAAAAAAAAAATAAACGCGAATATCGCTAATACACAGAAAAAAATATTGAGGAAACAAATTTGATTATTCACTTGTATTTAAAAACAAAAATTGAGTAATTTTTTAATTGACTCAATTAAAAATTTACTTAAAAATTTTAAAAACAATTTAAGTAAATAATTTAATAAAAATTTAATAGTTTTTTTTATTTTTTTTTAACTCTTATAGTTTTTTGAATTCTCGTTTAGTTTATAGTTTTTTGTGTATGTATATGAAAGTTTGTAATCGTCTTTATAAAACTTTCCTATGTTTTTGAGACATAAATATGTTTGGTAAAGTTTAAAAAAACAAGTCTTTTGTTTTTATTTTGTAAAAAAATTTAAAACTTTTTTAAACTAAAAAAAAAAAATAAAAAGATAAATTTGGAGTAAATTTTTAATTGTGTCAATTAAACAGATACTCAATTTTTTTTTTTTAAAAATTTAATAAATTTTTATTAAAAATTTACTCAATACTATTAAATCGTTTACTGGTGCAAAATTGAGTAATTTTTTTCTCAATAGTATTAAAAATTTATTCAAATATATTTTTTATTTTTTTTCTGTGTACATTCGCTAACTTTGAAAAAACTGATATTACAATGGGATTAAGTGTACATGAACTAGCTTTACTAGACGGCTGTCGTAAATTCAAATCAAACTAAAAATATTTGAATTGAACCAATTTTTTTACGAAAATAAATTTTTTTCGTGAACAACAAATTTTTTTCGCGAAAAAATTTTTTCGTGAACAAAAAATTTTTTTCGCGAAAAAATTTACGGTATAATGGCTTGTTGTGTTAGTTTAACAGACTTAAATGGTTTTAAATTTAAAAATTATCGCAAAAGTTTAAATATATCGTTTTTATTGTACTTAAGCATCAACATTTTAAATCGCGAAAAACGGCTAACACCAGTGAATTTAGCGAATTAACTTTACCAGTAGGGTGCCCAGGTTGTTAAAAAAAAGTGTCAAATTCGAGTACAGTGTAATTAGCAAAACCGTGAATTTCAGACTGATTTCACCTTAAATTGAAGTGTTGAAAAAATCGAGCTTTAAAAACATTGGCAAGCCACAAAATTACTTTACAAAGTATTTTTGTCACTCAAAAATATTTTTAACACTAAAAAAATTTACACTCAAAAAAAATTAGTAATTTTTCTTTTTTTTGCAAAAATGACAAAAAAAGTTTTTTACTCAAATTAAAATATTTGTAATCAAAACTGTTAATTTTTTTCACATTAGAAAATTTACTATGTTTTAAATCTGGCATTGTGGAGATTTTTTCATGAATTCGGTTAAATTTAACATTTCTACTTGTTTTTTTTTTTAATTTTTTTTAAATTTTTTATTAAATTTTTTATTAAATTTTAAACATTTTCAAATCGAAAAGTTGGAGGGGGGGCACGTGCCCACCTGCTGTATACGTCCATGGCAGTAAGAAATAATGTGATACCTTTTCTACACTTTCTATACCACTGTGCAATGTGGTTTTAATAATGTAAAAATTAACAATTTTTGTTTTTTTTATAACTATCGTGATAGAAACCTATACTGTGTAATTCAGGGAATAACTGTAATATAAAAAAACACTACTATACTTAGCTTTTTAATCTGCTCGAAGCATTTAAGTTAATTAGAAATAGTAAACTATAAAATGAGTATATATAATAGCAAAGTAGCAGCATCCTCAGGTAATATGTGTTTAGAACTCATGAAACTTGATTATGAACATATCAATTACACACACACTCCATACCAACCTGTTTTTTTTGTAGGGTGTTTCAAGGTTTAGGAAGTAGAAAAAACCATCAAAGTAAAAACCAAAATTTACTATTTTATGTTTTCTAAAAAAAATGTTGTTTTATTGTGGTAGTAAATGGTTGTCGCCTAACAAACATATGCTGCATTCTAGTTTACTTTGTTTTCATACCGCAGATTCTAGCAAACATTTTTACACGAAAATACTTGAGATTTTTTTATTAAGTTTTTGTCTTACACGTAAATTTTTTTTTGTTTTTACTTGCAAAAAAACAAGTAAAGGAAAAAATTAGCTGCATTTCCTGTTGATGACCTACATTTTTGTACGAAAAGACATTAAATCTTAAGAACATAAGATATTTTTTTTAAAACAACCATATGATGTGACTTTTAACTATTTTGGTATTTACTTATGTTAAAAACAAGAAGAAAAACGTATTGAGCACTAGTAGTTGAAATACCGAACATAAGTCAAGTATTTAATGTTAAATCTTTTTACTGTTGTTTTGTCTAAAAAGGTGCAGTAGATTATCTGTCACTGTCACTGTCCTGTACTTTAATTCTTCAAAGGAGAGTATTTAGGAGACCACACATTTCTGGATCTGGAATATAGTTTTGGAACTGAAATTATGAGACCTGTGATATTTGCGTGGAAAACCATGGGCACCAAAATGACGCAATTCCACAGGCAAACGGGAAATCATTATAAACAGATGACGCTAAGAACCAAAACTACACTAAAAAAAACCTTGAAAAATTACACGAAAAGTTTGTAACTTTTTTTTTGCTACCTCCTATTTTATAAGAATTCCTTGTTATTTTACAATCTTTTTACCAATAATTTTGTAATTTTACTAACTTTTTACCAAAAAAATTGTAAATTTACAATTTGTTAACGCGATAAAACTCATAAGGAGGATTCGTGACTTAACTAGATTTTTTGATACCCCCTATTTTACAAGAATTCCTAGTAAAAATTACGAACTTTTTTGTAATTTTACAAGACTTTTACAAATAAAATTGTAAATTTAAAACTTTTTTGGCTAAATAAAACATACAAGAAATTCTCGTAAATTTACTAGATGTTTTTTGTAAAAAATCTTGAAAATTTTTAAAATGTTTGATGAGTTTATTTTGACTTGAGGTTATGGGGTTTTATACATACATATAAAAATAAAAATTCAAAATTGTTATGAAGTTTTTTATTTAAGTAATAAAAAAAGTTTATTTGCAAAAAAAAAAAATTTTTGAAAAAAAAATCCGCGAAAAATTTTTTTTGGTGAAAATCAAAAAAATCATCGAAAAATTTGTTTTATGTTTGTACTTGTTAAAATACTATTTAGTGATCAATTCTGTTCACATGTGTCAACCAGCAGCCGAATTAAAGCATTTTGTATTTTTAGGTTATGTTGAATGTACCAAAATTTTCGAGGTGTCCTTACATTTTCGTTCATAACCGCTGAACCGATTTCACTCAAATGCAATACGAAACTACCTAGGGCAACAACAAGTAATTGCGTTAAGTATTATTCATATATGAGGCATTCCACACCAAATGTCCCGCTACAGAAAAACATGTGTCCCGTAAATTTCTGAATAGGTTGTTTGGATAGCCCTATATGTAACTAAGAAAATTGCGTTTTTGGTTTTTCAAATTTTCGAAAACTGGGCTTAGGAGGCGTGGTCAAATATTGGAAAAATGGTAAAATTTGTGGCGAGTTGCCTCAATTAAATATTTATCACATTAATACGGAATGCACCACAATGTCAAAAATTTACGTTCTTATACAGTTTTGTATGGGCTATCGATTAAAATTTTTTGTTTTGTAAAATTTTCAGAACCCGTTCTGAAATTTTCCATTTTTTAAAAAAGTAAATTTATCAAAAATTCGGCCACTTTTTTTTTTTTCTTTTTCATTTATTTTTTTAAAAGTTTAGATGTTTGTCCATCCACACAAAAAAAATCAGAAACACGTTCATCTTTTTTTTCGAGAAAATCGCATTTGAACTTTGAATTTCATAACAATTTTGTTATTTGCTTGTATTTCTTTGTTTTAAAGTTGCGAATGAGTAATATTAATTGCATAAATATTCGTCATACGCTCTGTTGACACAAGAAAATACAAGCAAATTACAAAATTGTTATGAAATTTAAAATTCAAATGCGATTTTCTCGAAAAAAACGAAAAATACATTTCTGATTTTTTTTGTGTGGATGGACAAACATCTAAACTTTAAAAAAAAAATTTAAAAAAAAGAAAAAAAAGTGGCCGGATTTTTGATAAATTTACTTTTTTAAAAAATGGAAAATTTCAGAACGGGTTCTGAAAATTTTTCTTTGAAAAAAATTTTATTCGATAGCCCATACGAAACTATATAAGAATGTTAATTTTTAAGATTGTGGTGCATTTCGTTTTAATGTGATAAATATTTAATCAAGGCAACTCGCCACAAATTTGACCATTTTTCCAATATTTGACCACGCCTCCTAAGCCCAGTTTTTGAAAAATTGAAAAACCGAAAACGCAATTTTCTAAGTTCCATATAGGGCTATCCATACAAGCTATTCAGAAGTTTATGGTACACGTGTTTTTTTTCGCTGGACATTTGGTGTGGAATGCCTCATATGTTTAATACGTTGACCGTGATCACCATTTCCACAGACGGACAGAGAGACAGAGAGACGGACATCGCTAAAATGTCTTTAAATCGATCGTTGATCAATAATATATATGGGGCATTCCATGTGAAATCGGACACTTTGAAAAACTTTTTTTTTAGATTTTCCCAATTTGTTCACAGTTTTTAGTACCCTTCGAAAACTCCTTCGTGGTAAATTTTCAGATTTTTTTGATGACCCGTTCAAAAGATATCGAATTTTTAAAAATTGGTAGTTTGTTCCTTTACTCAAACTTCTTTTAATCATAACTTCTTCAATAATGGTCCAAATTTCAAATTTTTTTTTTCAAAATTTTTGTTTTTTTACGTACTTTCTAACAAAAAATTCCAAAAAATTCTTAAAAGCGTTCTAGTATGCGATTTTTAAGTTTTAAAATTTAAATCTCATTTTTGAAAATGTTTGTACTCTTCGATTTTTTTGAAATTTTTTTGTGTAAAACTTCTATCAGTTCTACAAATTTTTTGCCCAGGAAGATCGTGGGATAACGATTATTAATATTTTTTAAAATTTTTGGAAAAAATTTTATTGTAATTTTTCAATCTTAAAATCATTTCTACTGCTCCAATGGTGCGTCATAGAGGGGTCCTTTATAAGACCGACCCCCATTAAGTTTTACGTCTTAACATTTCTTTGGAACAAGTTAATACCCTATCTCCAATTTCTAAGGGGGCTCCCACACAAAACGACATTTTTTAAAATTTGTTCCAACCGCTCTAACTGCCCTAATAGTGCCCTTAGAGCAACAAAATGTATGACCGACCCACAATATTTTTTTAGTTCAAACATTTTCTCTGAACACACCTACCCTCTATCTTTAACTGTTAAGGCGGTCCCCATACAATTTTTTTTATTTTTTGTAAATTTGTTTTATTTAATCAGATTCTACCGGTCCAATGGTGCGTCCGAGAGGGGTCATTAGTGAGACCGACCCCCATTTATTTTTAACCTACAAAATTTTTTCAAAACATATCTACGCCCTATCTCCACTCCCTAAGTAGGCTCCCATACAAATAACAGTTGGAGCAAATTTTATAAAAATGTAATTTTGTATGGGAGCCTACTTAGGGAGTGAAGATAGGGCTTAGGTATGTTTTGAAAAAATGTTGTAGGGTAAAAATAAATGGGGGTCGGTCTCACTAATGACCCCTCTCGGACGCACCATTGGACCGGTAGAAGCTGATTAAATAAAACAAATTTACAAAAAATAAAAAAAATTGTATGGGGACCGACTTAACAGTTAAAGATAGAGGGTAGGTGTGTTCAGAGAAAATGTTTGGACTAAAAAAATATTGTGGGTCCGTCACACATTTTGTTGCTCTAAGGGCACTATTAGGGCAGTTAGAGCGGTTGGAACAAATTTTAAAAAATGTCGTTTTGTGTGGGAGACCCCTTAGAAATTGGAGATAGGGTATTAGTTTGTTCCAAAGAAATGTTAAGACGTAAAAATTAATGGGGGTCGGTCTTATAAAGGACCCCTCTATGACGCACCATTGGAGCACTAGAAATGATTTTAAGATTGAAAAATTACAATAAAATTTTTTCCAAAAATTTTAAAAAATAGTAATAATCGTTATCCCACGATCTTCCTGGGCAAAAAATTTGTAGAATTGATAGAAGTTTTACACAAAAAAAAAATTCAAAAAAATCGAAGTGTACAAACATTTTCAAAAATGAGATTTAAATTTTAAATCTTAAAAATCGCATACTAGAGCGCTTTTAAGAATTTTTTTTTAGAAAGAACGTAAAAAAACAAAAATTTAAAAAAAAAAAATTTTAAATTTGGACCATTATTGAAGAAGTTATGATTAAAAGAAGTTTGAGTAAAGGAACAAACTACCAATTTTTAAAAATTCGATATCTTTTGAACGGGTCATCAAAAAAATCTGAAAATTTACCACAAAGGAGTTTTCGAAGGGTACTAAAAACTGTAAACAAATTGGGAAAATCTAAAAGAAAGTTTTTCAAAGTGTCCGATTTGGCATGGAATGCCCCATATATATATTCATGATCCTCGATCGATTTTAAGACGATCTAGCGATGTACGTCCGTCTGTCTGTCTGTTGGAAACACGCTAACTTTTGAAAGACTTTACGGAGGCTCCTGAAGTTTGGCATATATGTTGGGCATTTACCTGGTCAGGTTGGTATTGCAAGCCATCGAAAGCGGTCCAGTGGTTCAAAAGTTATGGGCAAAATACTGAATTTCGGCAAGGGTTTTTCGTGAATTTCCGAGATGAAAAACACACTAACTTTCGAAGGGTAGCTTTGTCGTTCCCCTGGCCTGGTTCGTTTTGAATTTCAGTGAAATCGGTCCAGTGCACAGTGATTCGTTCCCATATATCGAGTGGGCAAAAATAGAATATTGGTCGCAGATTTCTGAAATTTGGTACACAAGCATTAAATTATCTAATCAAGAAAAAAACGAGTTTTTGGAAAAATCGGAGCAAGGACACGCCTACCCCCCATATATCCTGAAATTTAAATATGTGATTAAAACTACAAAAATGGTCACAAAATTCCCAAACTTTGTCAATGTTACCAATTTTGATATAGTATTTTATGTGTAAATTTTTTTCTATATTGAAGCAAGGACTCGTGTGGCTGCCATATATCCTTTTTCTTAAAAATATTGTAAATCGCTCAAAAATTACTCGATACCCTTGAAATTTTTTGTAAAAATTTGAATAAGTGATGTCAATGTGTGTGCCAAATTTCGCTGAAATCGGTTTTGTAAAACAAAAGTTATTTATATATCCTTTTTAAAAACTGCAATAAAGTGTTAATATAGTTTAATCACAAAAATAAAATAGAAAGAGTTTTCAACGATTTTCCAAATTTGGTACGCAGGCACAAAATTAATTAATAGAAAAAAAAATAAAAATTTTGAGCAAATCGGTCGAAGGACATTTGTACCTGTCGTATATCCTTAAATTTAAAAGTGGAGTTTTAGCCACAAAACTTGATATAAAATTACTTAACTTAGTTATTGTCTTAGAAATTTAGATAACTATCGACGTACAACATTTGTATTTTAATCTGAGCAAGGACTCGCGTGGCTGCCATATATCCTTTTTCTTGAAATCGCTGTAACTATTTTAAAAATCTTTCAATTGCTATCAAATTTTAAATATAGATTAGATCAAATGGTGTCAATAAGTGCGCTAAATTTCGTTGAGTTGCTTGCAGTAACAAAAAAGCTGTTAATATATCCTTTTTTTAAATATAGTCAAAAATATAAAAATACATAATAACTGCAAAAACAAAACATTCGCAACACTTATTTCCTATTGCATTACGAAAATAAATTTATTCAAAATAAGTTTTAAGTAAACTCGTTTAATACTTGCTATCTTTCTAAGTATATACCCCGTTAATAACAAAAAACTTTAAAAAAAAAATTTTTTTGGGTAAAATTTTTAAAATTTTTTTTTTTTTTCGTTTTTTTCAAAAACTTACAATTAGTTATTTTTATTATTTGATCGTATAGAAAACAGTCCAGGATGTTAAAAAAATCAATTAAAAATAATTTTTAATTACGAACTTTTTTTATGTATCTCAAAAAAAATTTTGGTTTTGATTTGGGATACCAACGAAAATCAAATACTGGTTTTAAAGCAAAATGGCCCACTGTATACTTATTTTATCGAATTATTTACTATAAATTTATGGTATACAATACAATAAATCCTTTTATATAAAAAAACACTATAATGTTGATGTATTTTTTAAATTTATTTACAGTAAATAAATTAAATAATAAAAAAAAAATAATCCAATTTTTGATTTTTTTAAAAAAAAAATTTTCAATTAAAAAAAAAAAACTTAGTTATTTTTATTTTTTGATCTTATAAAACATAGTTAAAGGTACAAAAAAAATAAAAAACAAAAAAATTTTATTCACGAACTTTTTTTATGAAGGCCATTAAAATTTGGTGATTTTGGGGATTTTAGTAAAAGTCATAGATAACTTTTAAAGCAAAACGGCCCACGTACTGCATAATTTTTTTCTGATTTTTTGTTATATTTTTACAGAATACTATATAATATATGAATGTGTAAAGAAAAAATACTAAATATTGGATTTTTTTGTAATATTTTTTCCATTAATAATATAGCTTTTGAAAAAAATTAAATAAAGACACAAAAAAAACCTAACTTTTTTCCAACTTCAGACAAAAACTTAGTTATTTTTATTGTTTTGCCTTATAAACCATAGTCCAAGCTATCGAAAAAACGAAAAAAATAATTTTTTGACTCACGAACTTTTTTTATACATTCCATCAAAATTTGTCAATTTTTGGGGATTCGGTAGAAAAAATATAGATTTCAGAGCAATACAAAAATGCATTTTAAGATTAATTCTAAAAAATTGCAAATACAACTTTTAGCAAATATATTTAAGTAACTTTTGCAAAAAAAAGTTCGTGGATTTCTTTAAAATTCGATTTTTCATAATTATTTTAGTAAACCTATAAAAATCCATTTTTTCGTTTACACACAATAGCGTTAAATTTCCATACTTCAGCGCCCTCTTGTGGCAACATATGACTTCTTAAAAATCAGAAAAGCACATATTTCTTTTAGTTTACTATTGAACTGTAAAAATACAAAAAATCATCAACATTGAAGACATACTTATTTTTTTGATTTTTGCCAATGAAACGAATCACTGTGCAGTGGTTCAAAAGTTATTAGCAAAACCATGTATTTCAGATTAGTTTCACCTTAAATTCACGTGTTGAAACCACAAAAATATTTTGCAACGTATTTTTGTCGCTCAAAAATATTTTTGCACTACAAGAAAAATTAAATACGCTCGAAAAAAATTTTACACTCAAAAAAAATTTTACACTAAAAAAAAAAATTAGATTTTTTTTTAATTACTTAAAAAAACTGTTTTTTTACATAAAATAAAATATTTCTTATCGAAAATGTTATTTTTCACGTTAGAAAATTTACTGTCACTTAAAAAGGGCATTGTGGAGAGTATTGATAGATTCGGCCAAGTCGAATTTAACTTTTCTACTTCTCTTTTTTCTAAATTTCGTTTAAATTGAAGTAAAGTTGTCAAAATATCGATGAATAGATTCTAAGACGATAATCTAATTGTATAGAGAATTGATAAAAGTAAAAAAAAAACAAATCCTCCAATTTTGTCCGGAGATATTTTTATTTATGTCAAACAACTTTTTATACCCTCCAACCACAGTATGGGGTAGAGCACCCACAAAATGTATGGGATGTGCAAAAGTGTATTTTTTATCGCTCCCCGCTCATTTTCGGTTGAGTTGGGAGTAAAAAATAATATCTATCCAGAAACTGGACTTCTAGGTTGCAAACAGGCCAAGCGGTTTGAACTTTTGACCTCAAAAATGGGCTAAAAAACCTTTATAGATTAAATTGGCTGTAACTCTTAAAATAAAAGTTTTTCGCAATTAACTTTCATAACAATTTTTTTGTAGAATCAAATTGCAAAGATTTTTCTCTCATACTGTTTTGACCTAAATATGCCCGATCGTGGTGTTTTAAGCGGTTAAAGACGAAATTTGGGGGAGAACTTTTTTTTAAAAAATTCTCGTAAATATTTGAATTGGGGAAAATTTGAGCTCTTTGCACAATTCACTAGGGTATTGAATGTAGTTTTCCAAAAAAATTTTTTTTTGCAAAAATATATCGACCCTTCCATGAAAAAATTCCAAAGTTCTACTCTGAATCTAATTTTTTTACTATTCAACCTCAATATAGGCGAATACTCATACATAATTCCGTGAATTCCGCACCGAAACGTCTGTCTAGGATTTCCCTAAATATATATGGGGTATTCAGTGCCAAATTGTACACTTTGATAATTTGTATTTTAGATTTTTTAATTATTTTTACAATTTTTAAAACCCATTAAAACCCCCATCCAAGTTATTTTTCAAATTTTTTTAAATTACCCGTTCCAAAGATATGGAATTTTCAAAAAAAAATATCGTTTTCTTTTTTTTATCATAACAAATTCAAAAATGGTCAACATTTTTTTTTTTTTAATTTTTGTTTTTATATTAAAAATTTCTTAAAGTGTTCTACTATGTGATTTTTAAATTATTGCACTTTTCTTTTATTTAATTTTTTCTTAAAATTTTTTATTTGTTTTTTTTTTAATTTTTTTTTAATTTTTCGTGGTAAACTTAATGTTTTGTTAAAATTTTAAGCTTAAGTAGATCGTGGGATTATGGTAATTAATATATTCAGCGGTTTTTGATTTTTTTTTTTTTGGTTGTTTTCCGATCTTTCCCAGCAAAACTTAGATTACCAAATAAGGTATAAAATAAGGTATAAGATCTCTTATTTTATACATTGCAGCATTGATGATTTTAACAGGGGATGAGACTCAAAGTAATGTATACGAGTAAGGTATATAATATAGCATACCAGAACGTAATATATAAGGTGTTGCCAGTAGTGAAAAAGTAATTTTGTATTAAATTTACTCACGTGATTGTAAGTGAGTGTAAGTAGATAAAATATGCTCGTGAGTGAGTGTGTGGCATTAGAAAATTCCTGTCGTGGGCCCATCTCTAGTTTAAACTTATGCATTTTTTTATAAAATATTTATTTTTTTTTGTTACTGCAATGCATTATGCATCCAATTATAAATAATGCATTATTTCAAATTTTGAAATAATACATAATGTAACCAAATATAAGTCATCCATGATTTAATGTTTAGAAATAATAAATATGAAATACATTTTTTCCAATAATCATGTATTACGTAACAAATTATTAGTAAAGCATTATTTTTCACTTTATAATAATGCGTTGTGGAACAAATGTTTGGTAAGACATCCTAAAATAATGCTACAAATAAGGTATATACATTACCTAGTAATGTGTTATATAATCACTACCCATTACCAAAGTTTTGCTGGGTTATTAAAATGCTTTGAAGAAAATACTAAAATTTCAACAAATTATTTCGAATTTGGACCATTTTAAAAGAAGTGATACTAAAAAACAGAAAAAATCGTTTTTTTTTTTTGAATTCGATATTTTTTGAACGGATTATCAAAAAAGATGACAAAATTTACTTGGAATGGGTTTTTGAAGGGTACTAAAAAATTGAAAAAATATAAAATTAAAAATTTTCAAAGCGTCCGATTTGGCATGGAATACCCCATATATACTATGTGGAATCCTAGACTCATCTTTCGATGCGTAAAACACGCAATGACAAGGTCAGTACACCCCCATAACGTGGTTGGAGGTCAAAAAATTGTGGTTCAGGGTAGGATTTTGGCAATTTTTCATGGAAGGGTCGATATATTTTTGAAAAAAAAAATTTTTTTGGAAAACTACATTCAATACCCTATTAAATTATGCAAAGAGCTCAAATTTTCCCTAATTTAGAAATTTACAACAATTTTTTAAAAAAAAGTTCTCCCCCAAATTTCGACTTCAATCGCTCAAAACACCGCGATCGGACATATTTAGGTCAAAACAGTATGAGAGAAAAATCTTTGCATTTTGATTCTACAAAATAATTGTTATGAAAGTTAATTGCGAAAAACTTTTATTTTAAGAGTTACAGCCAAATTAATCTATAAAGGTTTTTTAGCCCATTTTTGAGGTCAAAAGTTCAAACCGCTTGGCCTGTTTGCAACCTAGAAGTCCAAGTTCTGGATAGATATTATTTTTTACTCCCAACTCAACCGAAAATGAGCGGGGAGCGATAAAAAAAACAATTATGCACATATGGGTGCTCTAGTATGGGGGTATACTCACTTTGTCATTCCGTGTGTAACGCATCGAAATATCGGTCTAGGACCCCATAAAGTATATATATTATTGATCAGTGATCCATTCTAAGACATTCTAGCGATGTCCGTCTGTCCGTCCGTCCGTCCGTCCGTCTGTGGAAGACACGATACAGTCCAAAGTAAAAGAGCTAAACTCCTGAAATTTGGTACGAATATGTCTTATGGTATTGGGCTGGTTAAGTTCGAACATGGGCAAAATCGGATCAGGGGGAAAAAAGTTCCCCTCTTAAGAACTAAACGAACCTCTAAAAAAAAGGCATTTTTTATAGGTTTTTTGTACTTTTGCTTAGCAAACGAAACATTTTTATGCCAAAAGAAGTTCAAAGTCTTGCAGTTGGATCCAGGAAGGTTGTCTCCCACCGACGTTACCCCCCCCCCCCCCAAAAAAAAAATAGACGCCCCTGTTTTTTTATTTTATCGTGTTGGAGGGTATAAAAGATTCGGCACAGCCGAATTTAACACTCTCACTTGTTTAAATATGAAACTTTTCAATATCTTAAAAACTTTTCTAATTTTGAAATTATTGACTTTATTTTCCTATTCAGTCGTGATTTTACATGGAAAATAAATGTTAAATATCTGGAATCGAACAATTTCAAATGTTTTTAATGTAATGTAACATTTTGATAATTAATGAATTCGTTAACTTTTGTGGGAAGTGGGAAATTTGTCTCTAAATCCCCATCAGATCTCCTTTACCCATTCCAAAATTGTCTCTTAAATTATAATAAATATTTAATATTGCATTATTTTTTTTTTAATTCTAAAAAAAAAATAACATTAAAACACGTACTTAATATAGCTTTTGGGTCTTATCACCAAATGCTCAGACAGAAAACACTTAACAATCATTTAAAAATAATGTTTTTACACAGCTTAAAATATCAAAAACCAACGAAATATTTATCATTGGCACCTGTATAAAATTTATATATTTTTTTGTACTGTTTATTTTTGGTTTATTGTTGTTTTAGTGTCTTCATTTTGGTTTTGACCTTGTTGACTTAACAAGTTGTTGACTTTGTAATGCTGTCGAAGTTTAACAAAATAATTCACAAAAAATAAAAAAGAAAGTATAATACTCTTATACTAGTCTACCTAACAACACTTTTGCTTTAAACTAGTTTGATGTTTTGTTAAGAAACTCAACTCTCACTCGTATAGTCTTAAATATTTACAAAAGGGATTTTAATTTTTCAAAAGGGTTTTAAAAAATTTATAACACCCTCATTGCAGTAATTTTTTAAAAAGGTTATAAGGGAAGACTTAAAAATGTATGGTGAATAAAGGTAAGAATTATATAGTGGTTTAGAGCAAATGCAGTTTCTGAATATATCAAAGGCAAATTAAGATATTTTTTTAGTTTTCAAAAATCCAAATATTAGTGAAAACTTTACAAAAATCAGAAACTTTGATTGAAGAGCGCTTTGAGAATAAAAAAATGTAACCTCCAGCTTGAGTTATCATTCTCCACATACAAATTTTATGATTTTTTAAAGAAAAATTCTTTCAACAAATCTAATACTTACTCAAACCAAAAATAATTCATAAAAATCCTGTTAACGTATATCATGTGTTTTTCCTTATTTCTAAACAAGAGGGAGTAAATGGTACAAGTTTTGTGAAATGAAAACACAATCATGTCGCTCCTTATAAAAAAAAAAAATACCCAAAAACCAAAAGCTTTTTCAACAAATATTTATTTAGCCTCAGGTCAACTTACTGAGAAGTGACCTGTTTTGTCTAACCAACATATTATTCAAAAAGTTTTTTTTTTCGTTTTTATTCCAAACAAAATTTCTGGAGTCATTTTTGTTTACCTTTTAGCCAACATATGTGTGAAATTCATCATGCTTAAGAGCCTAAAGGGTTACAACAGAAATATCACTAACATACTCACATAGCCTATTTTCCTTTATTTTTTTTGGAATGTCTATGTACTCATTAATAAAAAAAAATGTCGTACATATTTACAATAGAATTGATAGGAAATATAGTTTTGTTGAAAATATGCTTAAATAAATTTGAAATTGCGTTTCAACAAAAACGATTTTTTTTGGGATTTTTGCAACTCTTGAAGTGAATTTGGAATTCTTTTTGCCTAAAAGATTTTTCAGATTTTTTTCAGTATTTGCGAAGTTCGGGATGAACTCGCTTAAGTTTTTATCCAAAAAATGAGGTACATAATATTTTTTTTTATTTTGCAAAAAAAAATTGTGTCCGAAACGTGGAAATTAACTTTTTTTTTCATAAAACATATTTAATAAACTTTTTAACCCAGAAAAATTAGATAAGAAATTTTTGTGACTGAGACTTAGAAAATTTTCCAAAAATTTGTTGGGACTTAGGAATTGTAAAACTATAAATTTACAACTTTTTAACGCGATAAAACTAACAAGGAATTCTAGTAATTTTACGAAATTTTTTGCCACCACATATGAGGCATTCCACACCAACTCTTCCACTACAGAAAAACCATAGTGGTTTCAATTAGATATCATTTGCAAAGTATTCGCTCTTAGGGTACTATTAAATAACAAAAATAAAATTTAAGTTTTTTCAAAAAGTGGGCCTTGTAGGCGTGGTCAAATATTGAAAATATCAAACTTTTTTGTCTGAGTATCTTTCCTTCAATATTTATGCAAATTTAATGAAGTGCAGTAAAGTCTTTAGACAAAAGTTTTTTATAGTTTTTTGTATGGGCTATCGATTAAAAAAATAAAAATTGGAAAATTTTCAGAAGAAGTTCTGAATTTTTCAAATTTAAACTTAAACTTTATTTATCAAAAAAAATGACACAATTTTATTTTTTTTTTTTTAATTTAAAAAAAAAAAGTTAAAGTGCTTTTCTATCTGTTCTGTAATTTTCAGAGATGTGTTTTGCCTTGTTTTCGAGAAATCAAATGTTAAAGATTGCAATACGCTAATTTTATACAATAATGGTGTATAAAACATGTGCGTATGAGTAATATCAATACTTAAAAAATATTTTAGGAAACGATGGGAGCGTGAGTAAGTTTTTATTTATGATCACGCACGCTAATGAAAGAAAAAAAATTATTCACGCACGATATTTTATTTTACTCACGTGAACATCGTGACCGTGACTTATTTTTTTCTACTCACGTGTGCGTGAATGAGCGTGAGCAAAATAAAATATCGTGCGTGACTAAATTTTTTCTTTCATGAGCGTGTGTAATCGTTATTAAAAACTCATTCACGAACCAAACTTTATTTTAAATATTGTTTAAGGGTTTTTATTACTCATACGCACACGTTATATACACCATTATTGTATAAAATTAGCGTAGTGCAATTTTTAACATTTGATTTCTCGAAAACAAGGCACAAGATATCTCTGAAAATTTCAGAACAGATAGAAAAGCAGTTTTTATTTTTTTTTTAATTAAAAAAAAGAAATAAAATTGTGGCATGTTTTTTGATAAATTAAGTTTAAATTTAAAAAATTCAGAACTTCTTCTGAAAATTTCCCAATTTTTATTTTTTTAATCGATAGCCCATACAAAAATCTTTAAAAAAACGTTTATTTTAAAGGCATCACTGTGTTGTATTTTATTGGCATAAATATTAAAATAACGATACTTTGGCAAAAAAATGCTGAAATTTTCAATTTTTGACCATGCCTCCAAGGCCCACTTTTTGAAAAATCTTAAATTTTATTTTTGTTATTTAATAGTGCCCTAAGGGCGAATACTTTGCAAATGATATTCTATTGAAACTACAATGGTTTTTCTGTAGTGGAACAGTTGGTGTGGAATGACTCTTATGTATTTAACGAGAAGTTGTAATAATTATTACGAGCTTTTTTTTTGAAATTTAACAAAAAAAATTTTTAAGTTCAAAATACACCATAGAAATTTTTTCGTGAAATAAAATATTTCTAAAAACATCTTGAATGAAATGTTTTACACCGGGATATACAAAATATTAAAAATTTTGATACTTACTTAGAGAACTCAAAAAAGTTTTCAAAAAATATTTTTGGGACTTCGAAAAATGTTAAAAATTAAAAAAAAACAAGTAGAAAAGTTAAATTCGACTTGGCCGAATCTATGAATACCCTCCACAATGCCCTTTTTAAGTGATAGTTAATTTTCTAACGTGAAAAAAATAAAATTTTTGGTTAGAAATATTTTATTTTGTGTAAAAAATTTTTTTTTTATTAATTTTTGAAAAAAAAATTTACTTATTTTTTTTTTGAGTGTAAAATTTTTTTTGAGTGTAAAATTTTTTTTCAGTGTAAAATTTTTTTGGAGTGTATTTTTGTTTTGTTTTAGTGTAAAAATATTTTTGTGTGACAAAAATACCTTGTAAAATATTTTTTTGACTTGCAAATATTTTTAAAACATGTTTAACGGGTTTTCAACACGTGAATTTAAGGTGAAACTAATCTGAAATTTACGGTTTTGCTAATAACTTTTGAACCGCTGGACCGATTTGGCTGAAATTTAAAACGAACCGGACCAGAGGAACGACAAATATATATGCCACACTTCAGCACCCTCAGAATTGCGGTTCGAAAGTTACCGTGTGTTTTATCTCGTAAATTACAGAAAAACCCTTGCCGAAATTCACTCATTTGCTTATAACTTTTGAACCACTGGACCGATTTCGCTGGATTGCAATACCGACCTGACCAGGTAAATGCCCAACATATGTGCCAAACGTCAGGAGTCTCCGTAAAGTCTTTCAAAAGTTAGCGTGTTTTCAACAGACAGACAGACAGACAGACGGACAGACGGACAGACGGACGGACGGACGGACGGACGGACGGACGGACGGACGGACATCGCTAGATCGTCTTAAAATCGATCGAGGATCATGAATATATATACTTTATGGGGTCCTGGACCAATATTTCGAGGTGTTACAAACGGAATGACAAACTTATATATACCCTCTATCACTAGAGTGGAGGGTATAAAAAACAGTGTTTAAGACTTAAAACATTTTTGAAAAATTTTGAGTAGGTTTATTCTAGCTCGAGGTCATCATTATGATTTGCTTTCAGAATTATTTTCAAGAAAATATTTTTTCTGTTTTAAATTTATTTATGCTGGTCATTTTTGTGAGACTTAGCAATCACATGTTTCGGAAATTGTCAGATTCCATTCTCAAGGCTATTTAGAAAATATTAAAACACTAGCTGGACCCGGTCAGCGTTGCTATCTTTATGGCACCCTCGATTTGGATACAGTTTCGGACAAAACTAAAACACAGGATCGGGTCCGGCAAGTAGCCTTAAGTTCCGCCCTCGGTTAGCACTATCTATATAGAAATCTCAACAAAAACGGTTCAGCCGTTTTTGCTTGATTTTGAAACAGACAGACGTAATGTTCAGTGAATGATAAAGGGGAGTATCATATCATGCATCATCTTTCTCGAATCGGGGTTTAATATAGCCTAAAGTTCGAAGTTGCGTTCTCGGTTAATACTCTCTGTACTCTTATTTCATTGAAATCGGTTTTTATAAAAAGTTTATACCACTTTGCTGAATCGTGCTTTTATATGAACCATAGTTCCCGCTCGTTTAGTAGTGACCGATTCGACTGACAAGGGAAGCCTCCTTAGTGTCACCCGCGGATCTTTATGGAATTGGTTTTATTTTGTAGAGCAGAAAAAAATAAAGGGACACGTATTTTTTTTTTAGCGGCCCAAATTCATATTTAGGGGGTAAAAAGGAGGGGGGAAGACAAAGCCATTTTTCAGTTTTTTTCGTTTATCTCCTATATTATGCAAAGAAACCAAGTCATGTTACATACCAAATAAAAGGTCTTTGGAAAACCTATCTTCGTGTGATAAGAACGTATCCATACATGCACAACTTTTCGTCATATTGAGTAAAATACCGAAATTTTAGGAAATTTTTGTTAATAAGTCGAAAAATATTAACTTCTTTGGCCCTTGTTAGCGGCCAAACGAGATAGGTATTTTTAATACCTTTAATCTGATACCACACATGCCTATATTAGTTTTGTTTAAATAGGTGTAAATCGTAAAAAACTGAAAAAGGTCAATTTCCCCCCATACAAATCGACCCACCTAAAAATGGGTTTGGGCCGTTAAAAAAAATTCGTGTCGAATTAATTTTCGTTCTTAACAATATATCCAAATTTCATGAAGATCGGAGGGTGACACCAGGGAGACTTCCCTTGTGAGTCGTTTTTGTGTGATTGCAAAACTGGCATAGCATAAAGGGCGTGGATATTTACTCCTTTTTGTCCAATCGTGGTCTTATTTATCCTGTAGTTGTACCCTCGTTTGCACTATCTTTGCAGCAAATTTCATTTGGATCGGTTTAGCCATTTTTGATTGATTGCAGAAGTGGCAGGAATATACATTTATTTAATAAGAATGGGCGTTGAAATTTTCATCCCTCTTTCCAATCATGATCTTATATGGCCTACATATACAATTGGTTAGCACTATTTTGAGTTGAAACGTCAAGAAAATCGGTTCAGCTATTTTTGCGTAATTGCAAAACAGTCAGACAAACTTCAATATAGAACAAAGGGGCGTGGAATTTTACACCCCTTTTGTCAATCGTAGTATATCGGTTATCACTATCAGTTCTGAAAATTTAATTAAAATCGGATCAGCCGTTTTTGCGTGATTGTGGAGCATGCAGAAATAACTTTTAATTCAATGCAAAGTGGTGTGGCATTTAACGCCCCTTTATACGAACACGCACTTAGTTGGCCTAAAGTAAGTACTCGGTTAGTACTATCTGTGGTTAAAATTTCATCAAAATCGGTCCATCCATTTTTTTTATAAAGATGTCATTAGTGGTAGAATGTAAAAATTTGATTTTGCCACGCCCCTCCGCCCACAGACAGAAAATCAAAAATCCGACTTGACAGTATTACTCGCCAGGCTATTCTTTAAAAACTTATAATTAATCAATATTAATTTCGTATAAAATTATAAAAAAATCACAAACTATTTCGTGCCGCCATGATCAGCTGTTTTTTTTTTGCGCGTAAACTAACAGAGTAAACAGAGACACGACAGGTGTCAAAAAACAGCAAACTACGATATTAAATGCATTAAAATTAATAAAAATCTAGCACAATATGTATGGAATTTCATTCGGCATATGAAATATTTCATTGTTGTAATGAAACAATGTTAATGAATTCCATTCATTAGTGATATGAAGCGTTTTTCTATCAGTGTAGGTTAATAATATACACCAGAATCAATCAAAATTCCGAATTTGAATTTTTTGTTAGTTAAGGCCTTTTGCATTTTAGGTGACGATGTATAGATTTTTGAAATGTTTTTGTTCGGAACTGGTGTTGCAAAACTAGGTACAGTTATATTTGTAAAACAACATAAATCCTCGTAAAAAATCGTTTTCGTAAAATTTCAGTTTTTTTTTGTACATAAATTTGGAAATTTGTACTTTACATTTACAACAATTAATTTGTAAAATTACAAATAAAATTGTAAATTTCTATTGACGTCTGTAAATGAGTTTTTGTTACAAAACAGAGGAAAACTGTTAAATGTTGAAAGAATATGATAACAAGACTTTTTTCTGGTTTTTTGAAAAGGTGTTTTTTATTGAAAGAACCCCTATCACATCCTCTCCCAAAAAGTCCACCGTAATTTTTTTTCTATAATTTTTTAGTTTTAGAGGGTACACTCAAAAACAAACCTTATCAAATTACTAAAAAAAATGCTGTTAATCCTATTTTACCAATACTTGACAGTTATCCTTGTTTTTTAACAAAAATTTTTGATCGAAATTTACATTTTTTTGTGTAATTTCACATTTTTTTTTTTGTAATTTTACAAATTTTCACGAGAATTCCTTATAAGTTTTATTGCACCAAAAAATTTAGAAATTTACAATTTTATTGGTAAAAATATTGTAAAATTAGGAAAAAGCTCGTAAAATCAAAAAATCAAGTAAAGTCACGAAACCTACATGTAAGTTTTATCGCGTCCAAAAAATTTTACATTTACAATTTTATTGCTAAAATGCTTATAAAATTACAAAATTATTGGTAAAAAGCTTGTAAAATTACAGGGAATTCTTGTTAAATAGAAAGTAAACAAGTAATGGTGTTAAATTCGGCTGTGCCGAATCTTTTATACCCTCCAACATGCAAAAAAATAAAAAACAAATGCAGGGGCATTTTCTTTGTTTTTTGGGTGGGCCGGTTGTGGTAAATGAGGGGGGGGGGCAAATTTCCTCTCGAATGTGTGTTTAAAAATTCATTCTTGTGCTTTTTGCGCTAAAGAAATACAAGTTTATCAATATTTTAAAAATAAATTTATTCCACGCCCATAAAAGGGGGGCGGACCAAAAAAAACGACATTTTCTAATTCTTTGGGTCCAAATGCAGGACTTTGAACTTCATGTAGCATAAAAATGTTGCATTTGTTAAACAAAAACACAAAAAAATAATGTAAAATAATGGATTTTTTCAAAGGTTGGTTCAGTTCTTTAAGGGGGAACTTTTTTCCCCCTGGTCCGATTTTGCTCATTTACGAACTTAACCTGCCTATTAACATAATTCATATTCGTGCCAAATGTCGGGAGTCTAGCTCTTTTATTTTGGACTTCATCGTGTTAACTACAGACGGACAGACGGACGGACAGACGCATTGTGGTCAATATTTTGAGATAGCGGCCAAAACTCCTTTTGGTTTTTGTTCTCCGATTTTAAAGTTATTAGACTCATATGAAAGTAGACAGTAGTAAACCTCGGGAGCCAAAAAATTAGAACTCTATTTCAATTATTTCACTGAGAACAGGGTGGTCCAAAATGGGATTTTTCAGAATTTAGTAAATTTATGATATTTTTAGTTAATTTTTAAAGTTTAAATGATCATAACTTTTTTGTTTTTCAAGATTTTTGGACGAAATAAATTTTGTGTTGTAACTTAACTTATTTCCTATTACTGGTAAAAAAATTGAAGCTCTACTGTTTTCAGAACAATTTAAATATTTTTTTTTAAAAAAGGTCAAATTTCTCGGAAATTTCCTACTTCATAGAGCACAACTCCTGTGAGTCAAGCTGAGTCAAAATTCAAATTTACTATTTTGTAGTCTTAACTATCCCCTACATTCCTATATATACATGTCCATGCATCGGGGCTGCACTTTTTGAGCTACAGCAATTTTTCTGACCCAAGGTATGATATTCGGTACAAATGCACGTCATATTTTTTGAGAAGTTATTTTTATGTGAAAGTGGCTATTATGCATATGGGGCATTCCATGCCAAATCACTCACTTTTAGGCCCGACCCCCTTCGATTAATTTTATTTTTGGATATGTTTTAGTACGTATTAAATGCAAATTTCAGCCAAATTTTCAGCCTTTTATACCAAGGTGGTGTTGGGTAATCAATTTTTCAAAATGGCGATTTTTTCCAAAAAATAAAAAAATTTAAATTTTCAATCAATTTTGACCAGTAAAAAATATAGATATATTAAAAAAAGATGGACAACATTTTGTTGGTAGTTAAATGTAGTTTTAAAAAAAAAAAATATGAAAAATTATTCGAAGTAACTATCACTTGTTTTTTATCGTATAAAAATTAAAATCGACTTTTTGAAAAAGTTCGAAACCTTCGATTTTTTTTTTAAAATGTCAAAAAATTCTACTCTAAATTACGCAACTTTTAAGTCATAAATCGAGATGTGATCGTAATTCGTTCTATTTTTATTCAAATTTTGAAAATTGCACTTTTTTTTTTTTTGACTCTGGTTTATTTTATATGGTGCTCCAAAAAAAATAATTTGGTAAATATTGACCGTAACTTCCCCTAGATATATTAACTTGGGTGTAAAAATACGTTTCAGAAAATTTTAGGACGATCGGACATGGGTAAGGCGTGCCGCATCGGCTTTGAAGTTTGAAAATCGGATTACAAGGGAAAAAATGCATTTTTTTCTGTTTTCTTAATTTTTTTGGTATTTTAAGTTAATTTTGAATTCAAATGGTTACAGAATTAAAATGTAGAGTAAAATGTCTCTCTATTAAGGTCATAAAAACCGAAATCGGTTTAAAATCAGCCAAGTTATTACAACTTCCCCAGGCATCTAACGTGTGGCAGACAACTTGATTAATCAATACAATCCGATTTTTAAAAAATCATATTTTTCTTTGTAATCCGTTTTTTAAACTTCAAGGACCATGCTAAGCGCCTTACACATGTCCGATCGTCCCAAAATGAATATATTTAGGGTAAGTAAGGGTAAGTATCTACCATTTTTTTTTTTTTTTGGAGCTCCATATAAAATAAATCAGAGCCAAAACATAAAAGGTGCAATTTTAAAAATTAAAAAAAAAATAGAAAGAATTGTGATCACATCTCGAGTTATGGCTTAAAAGTTGCATAATTTAGAGTAGAATTCTTTTAGTTTTTTACAAAAAAATCGAAGGTTTCGGACTTTTTCAAAAAGTCGATTTTAATTTTTAAACGTCAAAAAATAAGTGATAATTACTTCGAATAATTTTTTCACATTTTTTTTTCTAAAACTACATTTAAATACCAACAAAACGTTGTCCAACTTTTTTTAAAATATCTATATTTTTTACTGGTCAAAATTGATTGAAAATTTAAATTTTTTCATTTTTTGGAAAAAATCGCCATTTTGATTACTCAACACCACCTTGGTATAAAAGGCTGAAAATTTGGCTGGAAGTTGCATTTAATACGTACTAAAACATATCCAAAAATAAAATTAATCGAAGGGGGTCGGGCCTAAAAGTGAGTGATTTGGCATGGAATGCCCCATATATTTTGATGAAATTTTGTACAAGAGTTCTTAATGACCCAAAAAATAATTCTGTTAAAATTAGGAGAAGTTGGCCCATATTTGGACCTAGTCCACATAGAAGGGTGTATCAAAATTTTGACAAAAATGACAATAGAACTCTCAAATTATGTGGTATCTGGCAATTCATTTGGAAAAGGTAGAAAATGATTTTATTGCCATCTAATATTACATAACTTAAATACCTGATAATTGCAAATAAATTTAAAACCAATGCAAATAACCTGTGGATCCTTGGTTATTTGCATTGGGGACCTATCCAAGGACCTATCCTAGGACCTTGATCTATTAAAAGGACCTATCCTTTTACATATCAAATGGACCTTTCCTTTCACCTATCAAGAGGACCTATCCTAGGACCTATCAAAAGGACATATCCTTGGACCCACCAAAAGGACCTATCCTTTTACATATCAAAAGGACCTATCCTTGGACCTATAAAAAGGACCTATCCTTGGACCTATCAAAAGGACCTATCCTTTGATCTATCAAAAGGATCTATCCTTTTGCATATCAAAAGGACCTATCCTTGGACCTATCAAAAGGACCTATCCTTTGATCTATCAAAAGGACCTATCCTTTGATCTATTAAAAGGACCTATCCTTGGACCTACCAAAAGGACCTATCCTTGGACCTATCAAAAGGTCCTATCCTTGGACCTATCAAATGGACCTATTCTTGGACCTATCAAAAGGACATATCCTTGGACCTATCAAAAGGACCTATCAAAAGGACCTATCAAAAGGACCTATCTTAGGACCTATCAAAAGGACCTATCCTTGGATCTATCAAAAGGACATATGCTTGGACTTATCAAAAGGACCTATCCTATGACCTATCAAAAGGACCTATCCTTGGACCTATCAAAAGGACCTATCCTAGTACCAGTCAAAAGAACCTATCCTTGTACCTACCAAAGGACCTATCCTTTGATCTATCAAAAGGACCTATCCTTTTACATATTAAGAGGACCTGTCCTTTGATCTATCAAAAGGGCCTATCCTTTTACATTTTAAAAGGACCTATCCTTGGACCTATCAAAAGGACCTATCCTTGGACCTATCAAAAGGACCTATACTAGGACCCATCAAAAGGACCTATCCTTGGACCTATCAAAATGACCTATCCTAGGACCAGTCAAAAGGACCTATCCTTGAACCTATCAAAAGGACCTATCCTTGGACCTATCAAAAAGACTTATCCTTGGACCTATTAAAAGGACTTATCCTTTTACATATCAAAAGGACCTATCCTAGGACCTATCAAAAGGACCTATCCTTTTGCATATCAAAAGGACCTATCCTTGAACCTATCAAATGGACCTATCCTTGGTCCTATCAAAAAAACCTATCAGAAGGACCTATCAAAAGGACCTATCCTAGGACCTATCAAAAGGACCTATCCTTGGACTTATGAAAAGGACCTATCCTTGGACCAATCAAAAGGACCTATCCTAGGACCTATCAAAATTACCTATCCTTGGACCTATCAAAAGGACCTATCCTAGGACCTATCAAAAGGACATATCAAAAGGACCTATCCTAGGACCTATCAAAAGGACATATCCCTGGACCTATCAAAAGCACATATCCTAGGACCTATCAACAGGACAAAGGACCTGTGAATATTGAGACTAAATAAATGTCAGTGGCCAAATGTTGGCATTTTCTGACCAAAATTAAGTTTAGGAATAATAAATAAGTATTGGTTGTAAAATACGATTGAAGAAAATAAGAAATTATAAAAAAACATACCTATTTAAAATGTCAAAATATTCAACTTTTACATGGAAACTCAACAAAAAATTAAAATGCATTTTTAACTCCACATTACTTACGTTCCTATCACACAGTGGACGGTTTGTATGGAAAACGCGCGCATCGAAGTTTTTTGACTATATCTTCTAAACGGTTAGGAGTTGTAAAACAAAATAAAGCATTCTAAAAACTAGGAACCTTAAGCAATTAAAGCTGTGATCAAAGTTTGTTGTCCTCCTTGCACCCTACATATAAATTGAATGCAAAGTTGGTTAATTTATTTATATGAACAAATGCTAAAAAAATGTTAAGATCATTGACATTTTTGATATATTATTACTGAATGTCGTTCGAAAAGAGTAAATATATATCATTAAACATTATTAGTTAAAATACATATAAAAAATTGAGTTAAATTATGACCAAATGTATCGACTTTTTAGTTAACAAATCTGACAATATAAATATATAAGTAGGATTGCTTGTATCAAACCTATTTAAAATTGCACAAAAAAGATAAATTTAATATTTGCAAACACTAAAATATCCGGCATGCATGACTTTTTTTATCAATTTTATTTTATTGATTTATAATAAATAAATAGTAGTAATAAACCAAAAATGAATAATAACAGGATTAAAACATTAAAAAACAAATTAACATAGTCACGATAATGCAATATCGTAATAAATAAAATAAAAAAAAAACTAGTTCTTTTGTATTAGTTGCAATAGTTCCTTTGGATAAGGAAACTTTTTTACGAAGTTCGATGTTTTTTCACGTAAAATGGAAATTTTTGGATATGATTCTACCATAAATTTTTGAAAAATATCTTTTTGATTGTTTATTCTTGAAGTTTTTCTGCTAAAATTGCTTTTGTAAATCTTAAAATATTTATGCGACCTTTCTAACGATTCTTCTGATAACTGACCTAATATTTAAATTGTATAAGTTAGTAAATGAATTGCTTATATAGTTCAAAATATTTTTATTACCAACTGGTAACACCGAATTTCGAATAATCTCACTTTCGTGTATCAGGACCTTATGTACAGTAGGACTCGTTGTCTACCATCCATACATTGAGATTATAAGTTTTGTTGTGTCGAATTACTTAACTCAATGAAAATTTGACAATTTTAATTTTTTTTTTTTATTTTTAACACTTAAATGTGTTTATTATTGTCTTTTTATTTTTGTCTCACGCCCTTGTTAAAATAATTAGTGTTTCAACAAGTATCTCCTTATTAACATTTCTTCAGGATTGCAAATCCCATTACTAGTAATGCCAAATTTTGCTGGGTATTTAGTTAGTTTCTCAAGCTTATGCAGCATCACCAATTTTTTTTTGTAAATATCTAAATAGGTTGCAGCTGATATTTAATAATTTCGAAAAATAAAAATTTAAAAAAATAAATATATATAAGTTTATTTCTTTTTTTTTGTTTTTATGGACCCTACTTTGGAGCCTTATCCTGAATTTAATTGCAAGTAGCTGCAGACGAAATAAAGTTCCTCGTTTAGATAAATACCTCTAGTTTCACCCCATATTGAAGTTGTCTGTATCCACAAGGTTCCACAAAAGATGCAATCTATAATTAAGAGACTTTTTTACACATTTCTTAAAAAATTACAACATTTGGCAGCCAATTAGCGAATAACGCGGTTTAAAATTTTAGCTTATAAGGGCAGTTTTAATTAGTTACACATATTGTCAAAGACGTTTTAAAATTTCAGGATGTTAGCTTACTTAGAAATAGTTTTACTCAATCATTTAAAAAAGGTTTCCAAAAAATTTTAATTTTTTAAAAAAACCTGAAAATGTTTGGACTTTGGAGAGACGCCCTGGTCAAAGTAAATGACATATAAATATTTTATGAATGGTTTTCTATCCCCTAGGATGTCTTTTATCAAACCCATGTTCAACCGATCAAATCGCTGACAATTTTGATTTTGTTACGATGCGCGTCCATCTTCCACTGTGTATCAGTCGATTTTTACGTTTGAACACGCAAATTGAAGCTTAAAGTCCCTCCTATTGAACAAAACAAATTGCGTAAAAAAATACCAATCCGGTCAAAAGTTATAGAGTTTTGACCGCTATCTCGCGAAATTGACCACTGTGAGACGGACGGACAGACGGACGGACGGACATCGGTAAAATGTCTTAGAATCGATCACTGATCATAAATATATATACTTTATGGGGTCCTAGACCGATATTTTGATGCGTTACACACGGAATGACAAAGTGAGTATACCCCCATACTGTATGTAGTTGGAGGGTATAAAAATAAAAATAACAAGTTTTTCTTGTCATTGGTTTCTTTTTGAGTGTATTACCGAATTAACCACTATCAGTTTTAAAATTTTATATTTTCACCCGACTCTATAGCTGATGCTTTTGTATGTGTTAACATTTTCTTTTTAATAAGTGCTGGAGCATACATAATTTTACACTACGAGTATGTTATAATTTATAATGACTTTTTGTATGACGTTTGAGATTTTTCTAAATTTTTTTTGTACGTTTTTTTTTTTTTTTAAAGGCACAAAAAGGAGTGGCTATTTAACATTTTTTGTCTTTGCAAAATGTTTTAAATTTGTGTTTATTCGTATATCAACACTATGTACCAAAAGTTTTCAAACTAAAAAACATTATTTCCCAACTTTAAGTTACAAACCATAAGAATAAAATAAATATTCAAATTTCCAAATTCTACAATTTGGAAACTTTTCACTTTTGTCTTTGGCTTCACATATCCAATTTGGCCTTTCTCCAAACTTTTGACACCTAGTGTATTTTACCAAGTTTAACAGATTTATTTTATCTACATAATTTATATGTGGTGTTTAGATACTTTTTTTTGGCAATGGCATTACTTTGGGTTTTACCAACATACAATTAGTTGTACTGGTAATATGAGGGAAAAGAAAAATTGAAAACATTATGGAGAAAATGTGTGTTGGGAATTTGTAATAATTAATTAATCCGGTTAGACCATTCCGTCTCTAATTCACTTTGTTATTCTGTAGAATTTATAAATATTTGTGTGTGAATTTTGTGATTATATGTTGTGTTATATGTTGAAGCAGTGTTATGAGTTTAATATTAGAATAATGTTTTCCCTTTAGTCAGATTAGTATCCAAATGAATAAAATGGTTAAGAGTTTTTAATAATTAAGAAATTTCAACACTTAAAAAACCTAAATGGAAATATTGGTGTGTCAAACTTCATTTGCAGATTCTTTTATTTTTTTAAATGAAATATTTTTATGTTATGTAAGGTTTATCTACCTGCACATACGCCAAAATAAATGAGGATTTTCGGGCCTTCTCTTTTTGGAGGCGTGGTTATAGAGTATGATGATCAAATTGTTTAATGGATTTCTTTTTATAAGGGCTTAAGTTGAAAAAATCCAGAAGAAAATTTGGATTTCTAAAAATTATAAACAATTCTAGTATTCCCACACAGAAAAAAAAAAAAAAAAAAATTTGAGTAAATTTTTAATACTATTGAGTAAAAAATTACTCAATTTTGCACCAGTAAACGATTTAATAGTATTGAGTAAATTTTTAATAAAAAATTATTAAATGCTTACTAAAAAATTGTTAATGTATACTAGAGATGGGCGCGAGAGTGAATTTTGACTCACGCACGCTCACGCTCACGAAATAAAAATATTACTCACGCACGAAATTCTTTTTTCTGGTAACGTTCACGCACGCTCACGTGAGTAACAAAAATTTTTCTCACGCTCACGAAAAAATCACGCTCACGAAGACTCACGAAATTAAAATTAGCTTATTTTTATTTCACTTTTTTCGATTTCTTAAACAAAAAGTATTGAATTTCCTTAAAACAATAATAAAAATCACAATTTTGGATTAATTTTCATCTAAATTCAATATAATGACGATTTTTTTCTCGTTTTCTGTTTCAAACAGGACAAAAAAATCACGCAAACTCACGAAACAAAAATTACTCACGCACGCTCACGCACGAAACTATTTTTTATAATCACGCGCACTCACGATCACGTGAGTAAAAATAAATTTCACTCACGATCACGCGTGATTCACGCGCGAATCACGAAAAATTCGTGTCACGCGCGCATCTCTAATGTATACTATTAAAAATTGAATTAAAAATTTTTAAATTTTTTAAGTAACTTTTTAATTGTGTCAATTAAAAATTTACTCAAAATTTATCAATTTATTTTTTTAAAAATTTGAAAAAGTTTCACATTTTTTTTTTTCGAAAAAAAATGTTTTTTCAAACTTTACCAAATATATTTATGTCTTGAAGACATTGGAAAATTTCATACAGATGATTTCAAACTTTCATATACATACACAAAAAACTATAAACTAAACGAGAATTCAAAACACGAAGAGAATAAAAAAAAAAAAAAAATTATTAAATTTTGTATTAAATTATTTACTCAAACTTTTTTTTAGTTTTTGAGTAAATTTTTAATTGCGTCAATTAAAAAATTACTCAAATCTTATTTAAAAATTTAAACAAGTGATTACTCAAATTGTTTTTCTCAAATTGTTTTTCTGTGCATACCGGTTTCAAACACTCCACTTATTGTTAGTGTTATCATCAGTAGGATTTTAAATGTCGGTTTGTCTTGTTAATGGAAATTGTTTTTAAGTATCTGAATATTTATAGTTTCTACAGAATAAATTTTAACATCTTCTATTTCTTGCAATCTCCACCTCACTTCATACTTTTTTTCAACTTTTTTGTCTCTGACTAACATGATCTGGAATTGCAGAGACAAATCAAGGAATTTGCATATTCTGTTTCGGTTAAGTGAATAATGGCGACATATTTTGTCAGTAATTTTATTAGTGTTTTTTCTGTAAGTACAGATCGAGCTCGGGCTTAAATTTTATGAATAATGGCGACATATTTTGTGAATAATGGCGACATATTTTGTCAGTAATTTTATTAGTGTTTTTTCTGTAAGTACAGATCGAGCTCGGGCTCGGGCTTCAAGTTGAAAAAATGCAGACGAAAAATTGAATTGCTAAATATTTTTTTATACTGACCAAATTATAAAACACTGGCGGACGCGTCTGGACTCTGGACACTCTGTTTATATTAATCTTTCAATGCTGGATACAAATCTGGCTTCCAAAGTTTTCCAAAGCGTCGTGTTTTTGAGAAATTTGAGGTCAAAGTTAAAAAAAACTTATTTTTTGTGCATTTTAGAGAGATAGTTTAGAAAGATAGTTTGAGATCTGACCACTAGCTTTCGACAAACCCTTTGATGCTGATTCTGAATCTGGTTTCCAAATTTTTCTATCACGTCAGGTTTTTGAGAAAATTGTGGTCAAAGTTCTGAAAAAAGTGTTTTTCGCCATTTTTAAGAGCTTGTAACTTTTAACGGGTTGTGATAAAACGGAAATTTTGGTACCATTTTTTTAAGCTCAAAATGCCCTTTCATTCTACATTAAAAACAAAAATAAAAACATTATATGTATTTCCGCCCTCTGTGGCGGGTTTTTATAACTTTTTTAAAGTGTTAAAAAATCTTCCACTGTATTAATTTTTGGTGTAGAATCGACTGGTGAAATCAGATTTGCAATGTGTTCAGCCATTTATGATCTGCAGAAAAATCAGCTTAAAACTCGCGTTTTGAAATGCGAACCCCAAGGAGCGAAATTTTTTCACAAAAAAAAGGCATTATTTTTATCTCCCCAAAAGCCCTTCAAAAAAATTATGATACCAGCAGGTCAAATTTTCAAAAATGAACCTTGTAAAATTACATGAAAAGTTTGTAACTTTTTGTTTTTGCTACCGCCTATTTTACTAAAACTCCTTGTTATTTTACAAGCTTTTTACCAATTATTTTGTAATTTTACAAGCTTTTTAACAAAAAAATTGTAAATTTACAATTTTTTTGACGCGATAAAACTTACAAGGAGGTTTCAAATTTTACTAGATCTTTGGCTACCTCCTATTTTACGAGAATTCCTAGTAAAAATTACAAGCTTTTTTGTAATTTTACAAGATTTTTACCAATAAAATTGTAAATTTACAACTTATTTGGCGAAATTAAATTTACAAGAAATTCTCATAAATGTACTAGATTTTTTTTTGTAAAAAATCTTTGAAATTTGTTAATTTACAAGAAAATTATTTGTTAAAAAACAAGGAAAACTATCAAATATTTGTAAAATGGGATTACGAGAAGTTTTCTAGTAATTTGACAAGGTTTTTTTTAGTATGTTGAGTTAAAGGCATATATATTGGGACAAAAAGTATAGAATTTTTTTATTTCTTAAACGCATGATATTCGTAGAGGAATGAAAACTAACGAACTGGAATGAAAAACGCATGCAAATTTTGTACTCTTGCCCAAAACATGAAATCATGATAATATCATATTAAGTTTATTTATTATTGATCCATTTCTAAGACACTCTAGCTATATACATCCGTCCATCTGTCGGCACAGAAGAATTTAACACTCTCACTGTTTTTTTAACATTTTTTAAAGAAATGGAAAATTTTTAAGTCAGATGTTTAGACTTGGTGAAAAAGTAGTTTTGGCAAAAAACTAATAAAAAAAAAAAAAAATTTGATGAAAAGAAAAAAAAAATATATTAAAAAAAGAAACATTGATTAAAATTCGTTCTTAAAAAAAAAAATTTTAATGAAAAAAAAATTTATGAAAAAGAATTTGATGAAATAAAATTTGATGAAAAAAAAAATTGATGAAAAAAATTTGATGAAACAAAAAAATTTGATGAAAAAAAAAAAAAAAAATTGATGAAAAAAAAAATTGATGAAAAAAAAAAAATAATAAAAAAAAAATTTCATAAAAAAAAAATTTTATGAAAAAAAAATTTTATGAAAAAAAATTTGATAAAAAAAGGAATTTTGAAAAAATTGATGAAAAAAAAATTATGAAAATAACTATGTTACGTTTTATTCACCAGCTGGTGAAAAACGTTTTTATTCACCAGCATTTAACGACCACTGACAAGTATACTTGCTAAAGAGTTTTCAGCGATTATTTTTGTACAGGTAAAATATAGGGTAAATTTGCTAAATGGTGAATTGTAGAGTTTTGTTTAGGCAACAAAAGGTTACAGTAAGTCTCCAATTTCATCCATTTACTCTTTGTAAGCCCTCAAAGCTTGTAAAATAGATTTCTTTATTTTAGGGCCAAAAAGATCTTTACTTGTAGAGCAAAATCGGGGACAATAAAGGGGTTTTGGGGGTCCAAATTCTTGTTAAGTAACTATTATTGAGTTGCAGATCTTAAAAGTCACAGCGAGTAGCAAAAAGCTTTATCCAGACCTTCGTAATCGTCAAAGGGAAAATTTGTTCATCAAGAAAAATATGGGGGAAGAAAATCGCTTCGGCAGAAAATGTATGGTCGTCAAAGTGTTAGGAAAATGAAAACAGTAATTCTTATTTTCTTTTAACATGATAATGTTTTTAGGCTGGTGTCTAATTTTAAAAAAGTTGCAGGACGCCATCAAAAATTTTTTTTTTTTTTCATCAAAAAATTTTTTTTTTTTCATAAATTTTTTTTTTTTTTTTATAAATTTTTTTTTTTCTATCAATTCTTTTTTTTTAATCAATTTTTTTTTTTATCAATTTTTGTTTTTTCATCAAAATGGCCCAGAATATACTACGGAAAAATTTTTATATCAAATTTTTTATTATCAATATTTTTCTCACCAAAATTTTTTTTCATATTTTTTTTTTTCATCAATTTTTTTTACATCAAAAAATTTTTCTTTTCATCAAAGAAATTCATCAAAATTTTTTTTCACCAAAAGTTTTGTTTTTCGTGAAAAAATATTTTTTTTATCACATCTACTTTTTCACCAAGTCTAAGCTTATCGCATAAAAATTTTCCATTTGTTTATCAAATGTACATAAAACAGTGTGAGTGTGTTTTTTTACGAAATGTACAGCTCTTTTGGTTTTTTAATGGGGTCCTCAACTGATATTTCAATTCGTTTTGCATGGAATAGCAAAGTTATATAACAATATTTTTTCTAAAAAAAATATGCTTTGGCAAGTACATCCAAATCTTCTGCAGAACATTATTTAATGTTTTGGGCAAGAGTACAAAATTCGAAGGCATTTTTTTAAGACGGTAGATTATGTAGTCAAACTAAGGCGGCGTCCTGCATAATTTTTAAAATTAGACACAACCTTAAAAACATTATCATGTTAAAAGGGAAAGAAGTGGAATATTTTTTATTCTTCATTTTTTTCACTCAAAATTTTTTACCCCACATTTTTTTTTCAAACTTAATATATGTAAGGGTTGAAATTGTCAAGAAATTTTTTACCGGAATACCCGGGTGAAAATGACCATGTATGTTCATATATGATGCATATATGGATGTCCATACAAGTGCATATCCGTAATTTGAGGGTGCATGTTCATTAATGATCATACATTGTCATACATGAATTTGAATGCATAATTTTTATTATTTTTTTTTTTTGCATAAAACGTCTATTAATTGAAATTTTTGCAAATATAAATAATTTGTATTTATTTATGTCACTGTTTTTTTAATAAAAACTAACGAATATTTTAGAAATATACTTTGAACTTTATGATACTTTAGGGTAATCAAAGCTTCGAAAATTTGGTTGTTTACGTTATCATTCTTGATGATGTATGATCATTAGTACCGAAAGACTTTTTTAGACTGAACCAATACATGAACATAAAATTCATCTAATTTTGCAAAGTTCTGCCGAACTCTTTTAAAAACAAATCATAAAAAACGAATTCAATTCATTTAAAAAAGTTTTTTCTTTTTTCAGTTGCGAAAATTTATAATTCAAAAAATTAAATATTCAATACTTTTGTATGCTTAAAAAAGTGGAAAAATATAGCTCGTGTTGAGTTTTTCGAAAAAAATTAGTATCTCTTTAAAACAATAGCCCGATTCATAGTGTAGGATAGTTGCACTGATAATGTGGTTTAATTGGGAAAACACAACCTAACCTAAACAATGCATACAAAAGTTCGGTAAAGTTTAGCCAAAATTTGGAAGAACCCCAAACAGTGGCCGAGTCACTTTTTGTCAAACTACGTTACCGAACCCGAACGTTCGGTTGGACATGTATGCTATGCAGATGCATAGCATATATGAAGGTGTATGGCATTTACATATTCACACATAGTTGCATACATTTACATATATGGAATATTACATTACTTGTGTATGTTCATATATGCTCCCATATATGACATACATTTCCATATATTGTTGATATACTATCATACATGGAATTATGTATGAGCATGTATGAACATGTATGAACATTAGGGCGTTTCATCAAAAACTTTTTTTTGATTTTTGCTACTCTTGAAGCGGAATATGAATTCTTATGGCCTAAAAGATTTTTGAGATTTTTTTCAGATTTTTGGCGGGCAGGGATCAACTCGCTCAAATCGATTTTATGCTAAAAATGAGGTTATAAAACATAATTTTTTTTTTTTTGTTATGGTGCCTTGTTTTTAAAAGTAAAAATTTTGAATTTTCCAACTTCAAAGCTCAATAACTTAAGAAATATGCAACGTAGGTTCGTGATGTTGTATACCCTCTAACCACAGTATGGGGGTAAACTCACTTTGGCATTCCGTGTGTAACGCATCGAAATATCGGTATAGGACCACATAACGCATATACATAAATGATAAGTTATCTATTCTCAGACATTCTACCGATTAATAAGATAGTAACATAGTATGTACTTGTTGGTTAAGCTCATGTGAAATGTAAGAAAAAAAAAAAAAACATAAACTCATGCTACAAAGTAGCCATTAATTAACTGTGATATTAAAGATAAGATGTGTTTTATTGTTAAATTCGTGTTTTCTGTTATATGTTACATGTTAAATGTTAAATTATTCATAATTATTTAATGTAAAAATATACAAATTACGAATCCCCAGAAGAAGTCGACAAATAATCGACGAAACGTCGGGATAAAACCTGTAAACAAAATTTAGTTTTATTTACATGAAAATTATAGGTCCAATTAGCTCAACAAATCAACAAATTTATGAAAAATTGACCAAAATACATACAACAAAAACAAAAATGGGTTAAGTTAGTTTTTTTAATTTTTTTAATACTTCTACTTAAATGACAGACTTCATTTTGGATTTAAATGAAAGGTATTTAAATTATCTATTAAACGGTGTCAACATCACGAACCTACGTTGCATATTTATTGAGCTTTTGCAAGTTATTGAGCTTTTAAGTTGGAAAATTCAAAATTTTTACTTTTAAGGTCAAATTATTGACCTTTGACCTTATCATTTTTACCGCGAATATTTTTTTTAGGAGGCTAGCAATGTTTTGAAGTAATTTATCCACTTTTGTAAAAACAAGGCACCATAACAAAAAAAAAAAAAATTATGTTTTATAACCTCATTTTTAGCATAAAATCGATTTGAGCGAGTTGATCCCGGCCCGCCAAAAATCTGAAAAAAATCTCAAAAATCTTTTAGGCCATAGGAATTCATATTCCGCTTCAAGAGTAGCAAAAATCAAAAAAAAAAATGTTGATGAAACGCCCTAATGAACATACATGGTAATTTTCACCCGGGTATGCAGTATTTTGGGCCAAACGCGGGGGGCTATTTAAATTTTATTGTTTAAACTACTCCAAACAGTTTTTGAAAGATTTATACGTCCATAACTAAACGAAATAATGACCTAATACTTCTTTTATCTGGCATTTAATATTAATGGTATGTTAGTTTTTTTTTATTATGTTTTAGGTTGATGGTGGTTTTTGAAATTATAAAAAGTCGAATGATTGTAGTTTAAAAATAAGTGAATTAAACATATTTTTCGACTTCTTGAAAAGTCAAGTGTTTGTAGATAGCTAAAACTTAATATAAGACAAAGTTTTTGCTTAATTCAAATTTAATATTCTACAACAAATTTGTCGTTCAGTTAATACAAAATTCAACATAAATATTTATTTTTATTATAAAAAATTGTTAAAGTCTTAATTAAAATCATTTAATTTCCTTTCGAAAAACATTATACAAAAACATTAATTTTTATTAGCATTTTTAATGAAAGAAGTTAATAAAAATATTTAAACAAAATTTGTTAATTTATTCAAATATAATAAAAAAAATATAAAACAGTACACCAGTTTGTTTCGCAACCCCTTTATATAATTATCAACATTTTTTATGTTTTTTTAAAAGGTATTTTCCATTCATAAAAAAACAGATCATCAACATTATTAGTTGTTGCTTTTTTTGTTTTCAAACAAATTTTATACGCTACGCATACTAACGATTTTTATAAAAACGTTGAGAAAAATTTTATCATTTGAAAATAAAAAATTAACAAAAGTTTTCACCTTTTTTCTCGTTTTTTTTACATATTTTACAACTTTCTGATGCCTACAGACAGGTATGGAAGCTAAAAAAAAACAAGTGAGTTTATTAAATACGCTTATGCCGAATCTTTAATACCCTTCAGAATGTAAAAAAAAAAAAGAAAATCAAATTTTCTAAAAAAAATATTAATTTTTTTAACAAAAATTATTGAGAATAAATTTTTATAAAATGTTTGTTTTTTAAAATCACCAAAAAATTGTTTTTGTACTTATAGTGTTTAAAGGAAAAGTTATAAATACTTAACCATATTACTATTTTTGTGGAAATTGCTATGTTGCTTTAATTTAAGCTTGATTTTTCTTACTGAAAATGAAATTATTTATAGTTATTTTTTAGAAATTTTTTTTAAAAATATTTCTAATATTGCATTTTCACTGGTTCTCTAAGCTAGCTTAAAGTAGATTATGGCTCCAATCCAGTTTCAATCTATTAGATTACCCATACAAATTTATTTTTTTCAATCTAGTAGTTTAGACTCTAATCGGCAAGCGCAATCTTGTAATGTGAGATACAACTCTGTATTTCTATTATTTGCATTTTCCAACACTGAAAAACACCCACACAAAGCCTGCTGTTTTGATGACGGCGCCAATTATGTTTATGCCGCCGACATTGTTAATTTGTAAACGCCGTGACTGTCCTTGTTAATCATACGACGACTAATTACCGTCGCTGTCTTTTGAAGCAGTCACACACATTTATTGCCAATTTGTTGTTATAAATACGAATCTTAATCTTCTCAAATGTAAAAAATGCCACTTAAACGGTACAGATTGCAAAGTAGATTAAAATAGCAATTTACTTCCCAGTATGCAAAATGAGTCGATATCGATTCGAAAAAGAATCGTTTTCTCTAAGAATTTCATCGATATCGAGTTCGATATAATGTCGATATAAAGCGTGTTTTCCTATGTGGCATGCAAGGTGATATAGAATCGAGTATTGGTTCAGGATTCGATTCGATTTTTAATCGAAAAATTTTATGAATTTCGATACATTTGTTTTTTAATAATTTAGTTAATTATTTTAAAAACGGTAAGAATAAAAAAAAAATATTTTTTTTACTTACTACTTACTTACAATTAACTAATTTTTACTAATTTAATTTATTTATTCTTTAAATTTAATTTTTACTAATTACTATTTTTATCTGCCTCACTTGAGATTTGAACTCAGATCTCCCAGTTTACTGGTTGAACGCCTTACTCCTTCAGCCAAAGTTTGATCATAAAAGTACTTTTTTAAAATTACTTTTATTAAAATTTGAATTTTTTATTATTATTTGAATTGCCCTTAAATTATAATTTTTATTATTATTTTAATTACCCTATTTTTATATTCATTTTATTTTGTTTTGACATACTTCTCATAATTTGAAAATATTTTTATTTCAAAATATATATTAGTTCAAACAAATTTCAAGTTGTGTATGGCCTAGTTGGTAAGCAGGTTCGGCAGCTTATGATTTGTAGATTTTTGGCCTTGGTTCAAACCCCGCACAGTGGACGGTTTGTATGGAAAACGTGCGCATCGAAGTTTTTTGACTATATCTTCTAAACTGTTAGGAGTTGTAAAACAAAATTAGGCATTCTAAAAACTAGGCACCTTAAGCAATTAAAGCTGTGATCAAAGTTTGTTGTCCTCCTTGCACCCTACATATAAATTGAATACAAAGTTGGTTAATTTATTTATATGACCAAATGCAAAAAAAATGTTTAGATCGTTGACATTTTTGATATATTATTACTGAATGTCGTTCGGATAGAGTAAATATACATCATTAAACATTATTAGTTAAAATACATATACAAAATTGAGTTAAATTATGACCAAATGTATCGACTTTTTTAGTTAACAAATCTGACAATATAAATATATAAGTGGAATTGCTTGTATCAAACCTATTTAAAATTGAACAAAAAAGATAAATTTAATATTTGCAAACATTACCTTTCACCCAACACTAAAATATCCGGCACGTATGGCTTTTTTATCAATTTTATTTTATTGATTTATAATAAATAAATAGTAGTAATAAACCAAAAATGAATAATAACAGGATTAAAACATTAAAAAACAAATTAACATAGACACGCAATATCGTAATAAATAAAATAAAACAAAATTAAGTTCTTTGTATTATTTGCAATAGTTCCTTTGGATAAGGAACCTTTTTTACGAAATTCGATGTTTCTTCACGTAAAATGGAAATTTTTGCATCTGATTTTACCATAAATTTTTGCAAAATGTCTTTTAGATTGATTATTCTTGAATTTTTTCTGCTAAAATTGCTTTTGTAAATCTTAAAATATTTATGCGACCTTTCTTACGATTCTTCTGATAACTGACCTAATATTTAAATTGTATAAGTTAGTTATTGAATTACTTATATAGTTCAAAATATTTTTATTACCAACTGGTAACACCGAATTTTGAATAATCTCACTTCCGTGTATCAGGACCTTATGTACAGTAGGACTCATTGTACAGCATCCACACATTGAGATTCTAAGTTTTTCTGTGTCGAATGCATATTTTTTAAATTCGGTTGCATTTATTTCTTCACTTGTGTTAATGCACGTTAATATAATATATACTCGCTTTAATATATTTTCGTCTATTCCAGTAATATCGGATGATATTGCGTAGTTTTCAAAAAATGTTCTGGCTGTATTGCCATCATTACTTGTGCCATAACCTTATATTGAAAAATAAATGAGAAAGTTTAACGAATTTATATGTAAATTTTTACCGTTTTTAGGTATAAATTTTTAGGTGTAAATTTTTACCGTTTTTAGGTATATCGATTAATATTCCTAATCGTTTTCTGAACTGTTCTTGCACAAAGCGTTTTCTCTCCTTTACAAGTTCCTTATGCTCATTCGACATGTGAGATCCTTTTTTTTAGTTCATTTGGCAAACATTTGTTCCGGATTACAAATCCCATTACTAGTAATGCCAAATTTTGCTGGGTATTTAGTTAGTTTCTCAAGCCTATGCAGCATCACCAATTGTTTTTTTGTAAATATCTAAATAGGTTGAGCTTATATTTAATAATTTCGAAAAATAAAAATTTAAAAAAATAAATATATATAAGTTTTTTTTTCTTTTTATGGACCCTACTTTGGAGCCTTATCCTGAATTTAACTGCAAGTTACTGCAGACGAAATAAAGTTCATCGTTTAGATAAATACCTCTAGTTTCACCCCATATTGAAATTGTATGTATCCACAAGGTTCCACAAAAGATGCAGTCTATAATTAAGAGTCTTTTTTACACATTTCTTAAAAAATGACTAGATTTGACAGTCAATTAACGAATAACGCGGTTTAAAATTTTAGCTTGTAAGGGCAGTTTTAATTAGTTACATATATTGTCAAAGCTGTGTTAAAATTTCAGGATGTTAGCTCACTTAGAAATAGTTTTACTCAATCATTTAAAAAAGGTTTCCAAAAAAATTTTAATTTTTTAAAAAAATCTGAAAATGTTTGGACTTTGGAGAAACGCCCTGGTCAAAGTAAATGACATATAAATATTTTATGAATGGTTTTCTATCCCCTAGGATGTCTTTTATCAAACCCATGTTCAACCGATCAAATCGCTGACAATTTTGATTTTGTTACGATGCGCGTCCATCTTCCACTGTGCCCCGGTCGCGGATTTTTTTTTTATTTTTTTTTTATTGTTCTAGTGTTATATATTATTTTTTTTTATAATAAAAGTAAAATTTGTGGAATTTTTGTAAAATTTAATAAAATTAAAAACCGATGTTATATTGAAAATAAATATTTTTTGATTTAACAACAAATAGGAGAATTCCTAAAATGTAGATTGGAAATCATTTCGAAATCGATTAGTTTTTCAATAAAAATATGAGTTCGAGAAACGTTAAAATATCGACTGTATATAATATCGACTTCGAATCGTTTTTGCGGAAAAGCCTCGAAAAAACTTCGAAAAAATTGTCGCCTCGAAACTGTGCAGACTGGGTTGATTAGAAATCCAATGTAAACACACTATTGGTCGTTTTTTCCAAGTTCAACACTAAAAATTTAAAAAATTTTCCGGGAATTTTTATTCAGTTATCAGCTAGTTTTTCAAACCACCCAAACGAAAAATTTAAATTTTCAAATGCAGTAGAAGAAATCCGCATTTTTTTGCTACTAACAATAAGTCTTTTGACCACAAATTTTTTGTAAACAAAGAAAAATTTTAATTATTCTTATATCTCATTACTATACACTTAGGTGTACAAAAATTAATAAAAAAGTTTTTTTGTTTACAAAAAAAGGGGGCGGGGAGAGGGGCGGTGAAAAACGTTATTTTTAATTCCCATGGGCCCAAGCGCAGGACTTTAAACTTCTGCGAACATAAAAATATTTTGTTGTTTGTGTTTTTCTGATTAAAGAAGAAAATTGTGTCTTCTAAAGATTAAATTAAATGTGGATTTACCCTAGACCATGGTTTCTGTAGCCACTTCTACGTCATCAGCAGGCAATTACATTAAATTGATTATTTGATATTTGCTAGAAAAATTCTTTATATGTTTTTTATCAACAGACTAGCCTGACATGAGCTTCGAACCTGTGTCGTTAAATCACTCATGTTTTGTAAGCCGAAGCTATAACCACTAGGCTATACTCGGTGTACAAACATCAGTGACTAAACGTAGTTTGTTTTTAACTCACAGTAGGTTTCGTGTGTGACGTATGCAGAAAAGCTTTTTCTCTAACTCAAGCAATGCATTTAATCTAGAGACCAACAACAATTTTCTTAATCTTTCATTTACTTTATTTTATGCAAACTTTATTATAGCGGAGAATTTTTTGTTCTTCACACTACAGTAACGCATACACTCAAAATAATTCTACAGTAAAAGGTTTAGTAAGTGATATTGTACCAAAATCTACTAATTAGTTACCAATTTTAGTATCTTCAAAGTACTAACATTAGTAATTTTTACTGGTTTTGACTAATATTAGTTAAAAATTTCTGCACTAGGTCCTTTTGGACTAAAATTAGTTATTTTTTTAGTATTGAATACCCACGTTTTTTTTGGGTGTAGTTAAAGTGAATTGCTCATAGTTGAAGTGAATATTTTATTTATTTCACAAAAATAAAAAAAATAAAAAATCTAAAAAATTGGCTTTTTCAGAAGTTTGTCTAGTTCTTCAAGGGAGAACTTTTTCTATCTGGTCCGAATTGGCCCAGTTCCAAACATAACCTGCCTAGGACCATAAGACATAGTTGTGCCAAAAATAAAGGGTATATCTCTTTTATTTTGGACTGCATCGTGTTAATTACAGACGGACGGACGGACAGAAGGACGGACATCGCTTGAATGTCTTAGAATCGAGCACTGATCAATAACATATATACTTTATGTGGTCCCCGACCGATATTTCGATGCGTTACACACGGAATGGCAAAGAGGGTTTACCCACAAACTGTAGTTGGAGGGTGTAAAAGGAGTAAACACAACTTTTTATGAATGAAACAAAAATATTATGAAAAATTATATGAAAGGGGAAAAAAAAAAAATTTAGTAAACAAAAATAAAAAAAATTTTATTCCAATTCATTCCCTGTTCATTCCATTTCGTTCCATGTTCTTTTATATATAGTTCCCAACTCAATTCCATTTCGTTCCATATTGTTTCATTCCTTTCCAAATAACATCCGTTAAAAACCAAAAGAGTTTCTAGGGCTTTAGATTAAAAAGGATCATTTTACCCCTTTTTTATTTTAGGAAATATAAAAGGTAACAACATTCAGGTGCTTACCCCTTTTTACCCCTTAGGAATCAGAATTTCCAAAAATTGTTCTTTTGGGAATGTTTTTTTCGCTAGACGATCCTACATTCCAAATTTTAAGTTTCCAGGACCACTATTTTAAAAAATATAAAAAGTACCAAACAGCTCTTTTTTTACCCCTTTAAAATCGGAATATCCAAAAAAAAACTTTTTTCAGAGTTTTCTTCTTGTGGGATCCTAAATTCATAATTTTAAGTTTTTATGACCTCTTTTTTTAAAGAAATATAAAAAGGACCTAAATAAAATTTTAGAGGATGCTACATTCCAAATATAAAATAAATAGGACATTATTTTAGGATATTATAACCCCTTTTATTATTTCAGGATATATAAAAGTTAATAACATACAACCTTTTATCCCTTTTTACCCTTTAGGAATCAGGATTTCCAAAAATTATTCTTTTAGGAATGTTTTTTTGCTAGACGATCCTACATTCCAAATTTAAAGTTTCCAGGACCATTATTTCAGAAAATATAAAAAGTACCAAACAGATCGTTTTTACGCCTTAGAATCGGAATTTCACAGTTTTCTTCTGTTGTTGGATCCTATATTAATGACCTCTTTTTACTGAAATATAAAAAGTACCAAAGTACAATTTTTTACCCACTTAGAGTTCTAATTTCCAAAAATTACTGTTTTGGGATTTTTTCCCCGTAAGAGGATGCTAGATTCCAAAATTCAAATTAATAGCACCATTATTTGAGGATATATTATTACCCCTTTTATTATTTTTGGATATATAAAAAGTACCAAATTACAGGTTTTTCGCCACCTTGCCCCTTAGGAGTCAAAATTTCAAAAAAGTATTCTTTTGGGAATGTTTTCTGCGCTAAACGATCCTACATTCCAAATTTACAGTTTCCAGGACCATTATTTCAGAAAATATAAAAAGTACCAAACAGCTCAGCTCGTTTTTACCCTCTTTGAATAGGAATTACGAAAAAAGTACTTTTTTCACAGTTTTCACCTGTTGTTGGATCCTCCATTCCGAATTTTAAGTTTTTATGACCTCTTTTTAAGAAAATATAAAAAGTACCTAAGTACAATTTTTTACCCCTTTAGAATCCGAATTTCCAAAAAGTACTTTTTTCGGGATAATTTTCTGGCGATAGACGAAATTCGAAAAAAGTCAAAATTCGTGCCACTCTAATCCACATACCAATTAATTAACTGAAGCGGTTAGAAAAATTTGAGTAACTAGTTACCTCCCAATTTCAACGTTAATTACTTTTACACGGTGATGTCGTTGCAGGTAACCACATTTTGCCTTTTAGGGCGTAAAGTAATCCTAATGGTAATTAGTAGGGATGAGATTTTCATGCAAATGCATGTTTTTTGTCGATAGTCGAAAAACGATATCGACCAATTATCTGTCCGAATCAAGCAATTTGCGTTAAAATGGCATCGATTTGTTTTTGCATATTTTTGCATATTTTTGTGAAAATGCATATTTTTGCATATTTTGGTTTAAAATGCATATTTTGTGCATATTTCCAACTTTTAAGTGCATATTTTTGCATATTTTGGCATAAATTATCAAAAACACAAATTGAAATATTTTTGTTACAAAAACTATTATAAATTTTAAAAAATAATTTTCAAAGTAAGAAAAATTATTTTTTCTTTTTAATTTTTTTTTATAGATTGTCTTAATTTCTAACAAACATCTTTCTTATTTAAAGTTTCAAAAGTTAGTATTTAAACCCGGCATTATTTTTTGATTTTTAAGAAGTTTTTCCTATGAAAACAATATTTTAGTTGCACACTTTTTACTTTTTTTTTAGTGCATATTTTGATTTTTTTAGCGCATATTTTAAGCGCATATTTTCGATTTTTTAGTGCATGAAAATCTCATCCCTAGTAATTAGTGTTATTCAAAGCCATTATCAAGTAAGCGTCACAGGAAGGGTTAGCCATTACCAAGTTTTTGTGGCCAACAAATTACAACATTTTGTAAATAACTGGACTTTGAAATTTTTCCTTTATAAGTTGAATTTTGCACTTTTAAATAAAACTGCTCAACAACGAATAAAAGCCAAATATCTGTAAGCATTTTTCTGATAATGATGTGTTTTCATATTTTTATCTTACTGCAAACTTTCTTTTTCTAAAAATATGGACTTAGCGACTTTTAACATTAAGCCAACGATATATTTTTCAGCTCCAACTCTCTTAACAAACTGTCACTTTAAAACGCAATTATATTCGGTTTTTCGTATGTCCTTTAAACAAAACTATCGGTTTTTTGTTTTTTGTAGTTAAGCTTTTAAGTCATGTAAACAATTTTTTAGTGAAAACTCAGTGCAGCGAATTCACACAATATTTGTTTAGAGTACTTTTTAATGAACATGTAGTTGAGTGGTCCACAAAATACTTTTTTATACTATGGGATGGATATATAAAGTTTATATTTATTTGTGTTTATGTGTGGTATTTCATTTTGTCGGTTGTACATTTAAATTATTCCTTATATACTAAAGATATGTAAATTAGGGTGTCACGAATTATGACTTTTTTTCGAATTACAAGTAAAATAATAATTAAAAAAATAAATTTAAAAATCGAAAAAAAAATTTTATTTGTATGGGAAACAATTTTTTTTTTTTTGCAAAACTTGAACCCTTCAAAGGCACCGGTTAATTTAATACGATTTGGCTAAAAATTTAAACATCGAGTTTTTAAACCAAAACGAGCCATCATTTTCCATGCCACCCTAATGTACATGTACAACAACTCTAGTTAGTTTCCATTTAATTTTTTTTTTTTTTTAGAAGTATTAGTGACTTCCCGAGTAAAAAGGAATTTATATAAATGTATATTATTTTATATGTTTTCATAAAACCATATAAAACTATATGAGTCAAAGTATAAAATTATATCTCACTTTGAAATTTTCCAATTTTTTTAAATGATGTCATATAAAATCATATCTAATTATATTGTTCATAATATATTAATATAAATGGTAGATGTAATCATACGTTGCACATAAAACTTAATCCGATTTCATACATTATTATACGTGACTTTATATCTAATTATGTATAGGACTTCACTAAACAAAAAATCCAGTATCAATTTATGTATAATTATATATGACTAATATAATACAATTTAAAACTATATATGGTTCCATACTAAAAAAATTTCCAACAAAAATAATAGATATAATTATATGTGTCTTAAACGATAACATATCTGTGTTTTTATGGTACTATATATACGCAAACTTCGTCTAAACTCAATATATATTTATAAATGGTCGCATATGTAATGGAATATATATTTTGATATAATCATGTATATAAAAAATATTTTTTTGACCAAACAACTAGCCATATATAATTATATATGCCAGTATTTCAAAATTTATTTTTGTGTGTCAACATATATGGTTATACAAAACTTTTTATTGGATCATATAAGATTACATATGATTTTTGGGAACCCGAGTTCGATTCCCGGCCCAGTCGAGAAAAAAAAAGTTTTTTATACCCTCCACTCTGGTGATAGAGGGTATATATAAGTTTGTCATTCCGTATGTAACACATTGAAATATTGGTTTAGGACCCCATAAAGTATATATATTCATGATCCTTGATCGATTTTAAGTCGATCTAACGATGTCCGTCTGTCTGTCTGTCTGTCTGTCTGTCTGTCCGTCCGTCTGTCTGTCTGTTGAAATCACGTTTTTGGCAATAATCCGGAACCGATTTTAACGCTTGGGGTACCAAAAGTTGCGGAATTTATCCAGGCAAAAACTAGTGTATTTTTTTTTGAAATCGGTTAAGTACTTTAAAAGTTATGAGTGAATTACTGAAAAAACTCTTAGTGATTTTCATCATAACCCTAAATTAATTCATATTTTGTGTAGATACATACACAACAAAGAATACGGAAATGAAAAAAAAAAAACGGAGAAAAAGAAAAAAATCTTTACAAAAAAACTTTAAAATATGTAAAACAAAATCTAAATTTAATTAAAAAAAAGTTCGTTAAGTAATAATAAAAAAATTAATTGTTATTTTTATGTACAAAGCATGTGTGTGTGTCCGTTTTTTTGCTTCGTCATATTAACGGGGTTGCCAGACTTTTTTTGGCTTTGTCGCAAACTCGGATGTAAAATATCGCCAAAATTCAATTTTGTTCAGATTTCTTAAAAAAAAAATATTTTTATTTAAAAAAAATAAATTTTGTTAAATAATAAAAGACAGAAATAAACTTTATGGCAAAAATCGCCCAAATCCGGAAAATCTATATATATAAAAGAGTAATGTGACTGACTGACATACTCATTCATCATCGCCCAGCCCAAACCGCTAAAGTTAGAAACTTGAAATTTGGACTGTAGGTTGACGTCCCGGAATAAAGATCCACTAAGGCTGGATTTTTTGCCAATGTTGATTCTAAGGGGGTAAAATGGGTAAAAAACTGTACTTTTGGTACTTTTTATATCTCCCGATATAATGGTCATAGAAACTCGCAATATAGATCCACTATGGCTGGAGTTTTGCCAATGGTAAGGGGGTAAAAAGGGTAAAAAACTGTACTTTTGGTACTTTTTAAATCTCCTGATATAATGATCATAGAGACTTGAAATTTAGACTGTATGTTCACCTCCCGGAATATAGATCCATTAAGGCTGGATTTTTGCCAGTGTTGATTCTAAGGGGGTCAAAAGGGTAAAAAAAATACTTTTGGTGCTTTTAATATCTCCTGAAATAATGGTCATAGAAACTTGAAATTTGGACAGTATGTTCACATCCTAGAATATATGTAGATCCAGTACGGCTGGATTATTGCCAATGTTGATTCTAAGAGGGTAAAAAGGGAAAAAATCTGTACTTTTGGTACCTTTTATATTTCCTTAAAAAATTGTCACATAGACTTGAAATTGGGACTGTATGTTCACCTCCCGGAATATAGATCCCCTAAGGCTGGGTTTTTGCCAATGATGTTTCTAATAGGGTAAAAAGGGTAAACATATGTACTTTTGTTACATTTTATATTTCCTTAAATAATGGTACTAGAAAATTGAAATTTGCAATGTCGGTTTACCTTCCGGAAAAAAGATTCACTAAGGCTCGGGTTTTGTCAATGTTGATTCTACGGGGGTAAAATGGGTAAAATAGTACTTTTGTACTTTTTTTATTTACTGAAATAATGGTTATTCAAACCTGAAATTTAGAATGTAGGATCCTTTAGTGAAATAAAACATTTTGGAACAAGTACTTTCTGAAAATTCTGTACCGTTTTCAAAAAGTACCTTTTATAAAAGGTTCCTTTATAAAAAGTACTTTTTATAAAAAGAACCTTTTATGAAAAATACCTTTTATAAAAAGTACGTTTTATAAAAAGTGCCTTTGATACAAAGTACCTTTTATAAAAAGTACCTTTTATAAAAAGTACCTTTAATAAAATGTATCTTTTATAGAAAGTACCTTTTATAAAAAGTACCTTTTATAAAAAGTACCTTTTAAAAAAAGTACCTTTTATAAAAAGTACCTTTTATAAAAAGTACCTTTTATAAAAAGTACCTTTTATAAAAAGTACCTTTTATAAAAAGCACCTTTTATAAAAAGTTCCTTTTATAAAAAGTACCTTTTATAAAAAGTACCTTTTATAAAAAGTACCTTTTATAAAAAGTACCTTTTATAAAAAGTAGCTTTTAAAAAAAGTAGCTTTTAAAAAAAGTAGCTTTTAAAAAAAGTACCTTTTATAAAAAGTGCCTTTTATAAAAAGTACATTTTATTAAAAGTACCTTTTATAAAAAGTACCTTTTATAAAAAGTACCTTTTATAAAATGTACCTTTTATAAAAAGTACCTTTTATAAAATTACTTTTTATAAAAAGTACCATTTATAAAAGTACCTTTTATAATAAGTACCTTTTATAAAAAGTACCTTTTTTTATAAAAAGTAATTTTTTTTATAAAAAGTACATTTTTTTATAAAAAGTACCTTTTTTTATAAAAAGTACATTTTATAAAAAGTACTTTTTATAAAAAGTACCTCTCATAAAAAGTACCTTATATAAAAAGTACCTTTTATAAAAAGTACCTTTCATTAAAAGTACCTTTTATTAAAAGTACCGAAAGTACACTTTTTGGTACTTTTTTATTTCTTGAGGTATAAATAAAACAAACTTTTTTGTTTTTAAATCATTACATTGGTGGAGGGTATTTAAAGATTCGGCACAGCCGAATATAGCTTTCTTACTTGTTTTTTATTTTTTTTAAATAGAAAACACTTTTTTATTGCATTTAATTTTTTTAGAACTAAAAAATTTTCATTTTTGGAATTTTTGCAATCATTTTTAAAAAAATATTTTTCTATAATATATAACTATATTTGATTTATTATAAAATTATCTATAATTTTTGGGAACCCGAGTTCGATTCCAGAATAAAAATATATTTTTTTTTATTTTTTTAAACAAAAAACACGTTCTTATTGCATTTATTTTTTTTAGAACTAAAAATTTTTCTTTTTTTGAATTTTTTTCTTTTTTCTTTTTTTGAATTTTTGCAATCATTTTTAAAAAATTATATTGCTTTTATATAGTTATATATAACTATATTTAATTTTTTATAAAATTATCTATCATTTTTGGGAACCCGAGTTCGATTCCAGAAAAAAATATATTTTTTTTATTTTTTTTAAATAGAAAACACTTTTTTATTGCATTTCTTTTTTTAGAACTTAAAAAATTTTACTTTTTGAATTTTTGCAATCATTTTTAAACATTTATATTGCATTAATATTGTTAATAATAGCTATATTTGGTTTAAATTATCAAATTATCAATGATTTTTGGAACCCGATCTCAAATCAAATTCTGATTTCCTGATTCCATAAAAAATTTCAAACTTATAAGCCAGTCTTATTTCACTTTGGAAGCCTATGACTTGGAAATAAGGCATATCGCTACATTAAAATTATGGTTTAAGCTTACCATGAAAGCCCCTAATATCGCTGTACGTCATTCCAATTTTTTTTTTTTTTTGCAAATTTTATCAAAAATTTTCTAAGTCTTTTTGAAAATTGTTTACAAGTAAATAACATATTTAATTGGATGTAATCATACATTACTATATGTTAGATCAATTTGATATAATTAGATACGATCAATTTATTTAAAACTAAGTCTTTTAAAGTTGTTATTTGCTAACAACGTCCGCTGGTCTAGAGGGTAGAGATTGCGATTACAAAACGGAAGACTTGTGGTTCTAATCTCCGTCCGTTCGAAGTTTTTTTTTTTTTTTTTATTTATTTTCAGTTTGACATTATTATATCTAAAAATAAATCTAAAAACCCGAGTAAAAAAGAGTTACATATAGCAGTGACAAATTAGATCCCAAATATGGTGGACAGAATTGTTTCAAATATTATCTTCGGTTATCCTACAAGATCTGAACAGATAGCCTTATATATAATATGATACGTAAAATGGGTCTATCTGGTTTTATCAGTTTGATCCGGACTGATACAATATAAAATAAATTGAGACTATAAGACATAAATATATATGGTTAGATATTGCACTACATAAAGAACATATTTTTGTATATAACATTACATAAAGTGCATATTATTATATATAATGTTATCCAACTTATATGACAATATAAGGAGCAATATATGATCAGTTATGATGGGTTTAAATTATATTTAATCGTATAAGTTTTCTCCAACTGATATAATTATATAGACCCAATTCACGTATCACATTATATATAAGGTTATCCCACTAGATCATAAAATATACCCGTAGATAATTATTAAAGTAATTGTATCCGCCATATTTGGGATATAATTAGTCATGAACTTTTTTTCTTTTTTTACTAGGGAATAGAAACATTTTTTGGATAAAAATGTATCCAATAATTTTTTTATAAAATCAAGATATCAGATATTATAAGATAACTTTGGCGCGGCCAAATTTCGGATGAAATTACATTATATAATATCCAATTTAATATAAAATCATGATATTGGATATTTTAAGATAACTTTGGCGCGGCCAATTTCCGGATGAAATTACGTCATATCATATCATATTTAATACAAAATCATAATAATAGATAATTTGGGATAACTTTGGCGCGGCCAATTTCCGGATGAAATCACATACAATCAAATATTAAACTGTAACTTCATATATTATAAGATGTTATGAGATAACTTTGGCGCGGCCAATTTTCGGATGAAATTTAGCAAAATCAGATCCAATAAATTATATATAATTTTATAAGATAACATGTTTTACCATACAATTTTTTTTTACTCGGGTTATATAACTGTTGTGGCCGGCCCTTAAGCAACTATAAAGCAATAAAATCCTAAAAATTTTAAAATTCTTTTAACATGATGCATTTGTTCGCATGAAAGCATATAGAACAGAATTAACAGTAAATACTTAAACAACGCGATGAAGGGTATTTAACGCCTCGGTTAAGTCGTATACAATACACTTAATTGTTTAGTTATCATGTTAGTTGTTCTGTATGGATTAAATTGAGGTTTATACCAGACATGAGCTCAAATGTACTCCCTTCTTCGCTGACACCAAATCATTCGCTTCAGAGTACACTACTTTTAGAGTACTCCCACCAACCCCCCCCCCCCCCAAAAAAAGCCCCTGGATTTTTTTTATATTTTTTTTTTTTACATTTTGGAGGGTATAAAAGATTCGGCACAGCCGAATGTAACACTCTCACTGTTTTTTTATTTTTTTTTTACATTTTGGAGGGTATAAAAGATTCGGCATAGCCGAATTTAACACTCTCACTTGTTTTTTTCAATTACACTTCTCGACAAAAAAAATTTTTTTTTTTAGAGATTACAAAACTTTCAAAAAATAAGTTTTTGCATTTCATATATCTGTTCTACATATAAACCATTTTTGTCATTAATGAATTAGTGAAATAAGAAAAAAAAATAAAAAGTTGTCGATTAGTGTAATCGACTTAGAAAAATTTAAACATGTTTTTTGAACTCAGCGACCCCAAAAACATATAAAACGGTGATAAAATAATTTTGTCCAGCTAGATTTGGACTTGGAACCACTGTGCGTGTGTTAGAATTTTTTTTATATACACTGATCATTTAGAATGTTTCATAAAAAAAAATGTAGAAAAAAAATTACAAATATGGGGGTAGCAAAAAAAAAAGCGTTTTGTATGTAAGAGAAAATATGTATGTATGTATGTTTTGTAGAAAAAAATAAGTAGTATGTATGTACAAAAAAAGGTTTTATATGAAAGATATTATAGTGGATTGAAAAAAAAAATGATTTTCTACATGCGTTAGCGTATTATGAAAGTTAAGACATTAAGGGGGACGGAACAAAAATGCTTAATTTTAAAAGACAAAATATATTAGGCTGAACCAAAAAAAAAATAAATTTAAGGAAAACTGACTTCACTATGTGAATAATATTAGGATAAATTAAAATAACCATCTATATGAGAAGACATATCAAGATAGATTATTTCTTTTATTTTATGTAATATGGCGTTTTTTAAATTGGAAAACACAAACATATGGCTTAACTAACAAAAACTTATTATAAGGTTGGATAAAAAAATGGAAAAATTTAAGAATAAAAAAAAAACAAAATCGTTATGCTATATAATTAATTATCCCATTTCGATCCTCTGTTCGATTTTTCGAACAGTAGAGAACATCTTTTTCCAAAAAATATTTTTGTATGAATGAGGTGGAATTTCGGGTAAAGGTAGAAACAGAACAAGCACGGCACGGGGGACGGTTGCCGTTGCCGGAGAATATAGGCCCAAAACAATGACGGGGGACGGCGACGGCAAAAAATGTCATTTGTTTGTTCAGTGGTGCTAACTTTTTATAAAATTAGAGTAATTTTACAGAAAAAAATCGCTTATCACATAGTCAATGTGATTAAGTTGGCACTACTGTACGTTTGTTACACCATTGTGAATGAAAAAATAAAAAATTGTTGAGAAAATGCGGCAACCGTGGAGTGTGAGAGGGAGGGAGATTGAGAGAACCCGGAGATAAAATAAAATAAGTTTTAATTTTTTGTCGTGCTGGTCACGGTTTTTAACTGTCAAATCGTATGGAAAAAGTCGTGCCGGGCTTGTTCTGTTCAGACCTTAAATATGATTAGGAATGTTAAGTCTCATCTTTCTGCAATTAAAAAAAATATCCCCGCTTGACCACCGCAATTTCTATGTCCATGAAGTGCAATGCAAATCAGCACAGAAATTGTTTCAAGCAAAAACGATAATTTAGCATTTTTTAATTTTCGGCTTTTAACTTTTTTGACTAATTTAAATTTTTTTTAGATTTAATTAATGATCAAATTCCACTAATTTGAATTATTTTGAAATGATTTGTTTTGAAAATAATGAAATAAATTAATAAAATAGCAAATAAATCCAAATATTAAAATTGCATAAAAAGTTGAAATGCAGGCTTTTCTGAGAAAACGGCACATTGAACAATTTTTTTTGACAAGATTTTTGAGATCAGCGGGTGCTAATTATCCTAAAAAAGTACCTTTTTCCAAAAAAGAAAATTGAATCTTGGTCCAAAATGGGTTATGCAAGGCTGGATCAATAAAAATAAACCGGATTAAGATTAGGATTAACCTTATTTATTTAAAAAATGGGTGAAATAAAGTCCAATTTTTTTATATTTTTACAGTTTGAAATTTTTCTAAGTTTTTTTTTTACAGTTTAAAAATTTTACAAGTATTTTTACAGTTTGATAAACTACATCTTCTGGTTCGAAGCGTACACAAACTTTATTTGGTGTATGTATCGTTGGCCTGTGATATGTATGTTATTTCAACCAAAAAAAGATTCACTATAACCCGATAAAATGTTATACAAATAGATATAATTGGATCTTATTGTATCCAATCACATATAATTTGATGCCATTGGATAGAGACAAATTTCGGACAAAATTGTATTATACTATATACAAATGAATAAAATAAGATATTAATAAATCCAATTTAATGCAATTCTATCCACCATTTTTGGGATAAAATTATATCTAATTGTATTCGAGGACAGATCAAACGTTATATAATTTTATGTGACGCAATATTAAAATTTTTAATCGGGCAGTCAGAATTTTTTGTTTTACTTTTTAAATACATTTTTAAGCTTGTATAAAAATTGTTTAAGTTTAATAATACACGTTTAATAGGAAAAAAGTCACATATTTGAAAAATAATTAAAAAAGAATTGCCCGAGTAAAAAAAAAAATTTTAGATCTAATTTGATCTCAAAATTGGCTGTATTTAGATACACAAATATAAAAAATTATACAATTGGATCCGAATTTTGGTCACATCCAAATAAATCCAGTTGATCTTATTTTATATAAATAAATGTAGATTTATATAATTATATAAAGTCAGATATATTTATGTATAACCTCAGATACGAAAATGGAGCCGCATCAAATCTTAAATAAAATTAGATCTGAACATATAAAAAGTCATATATAATTTAATATGATTGTATCAAATTATATATTATTATATCAAAACTTTTTTACTCGGGTGCAATAATTTCTATTAATAAAAAAATATTTCATAAAAATTAAAAAAAAATCTTAACATTTGTTTAATTTATGTATTAAAACAATATTATATATCGTGAACCTATATTCAAAATATGCCAACTCAATTTTGACAGAAATGAGTTTCCGATGGCAAATAGCTCCCCTATGTAATACCTATCTGCCATAAAAATTTCAGAGCAAAAAAATAATTTGTTGTCGTTTTACATCCATTTTTGTTATTCTGCTAACTCAAAGTACATATTTTTTTGTTGGAAATAAATGCCAACTCCCATTGTAAATTTCCAAAAAATTTTCAAAAAATTTTTTAAAAAAAATTAGACCACATATCTTATTGCATTTGCCATGCTAAACACGAATCTTGTAAAGATTTTGATATCTAATGACTGGTTCTCGAGATATTGCCATTTTGAAAATATCGGTAAATAGTGTTTGCAAAAAAAAAATTGCTTATATTTATGTAACTTTCAAACTATTTATCAGATTGAAACATTATGAATGGGGCAAATAAAGTCAATGATATAAGCTTTCAAAATATCTAGTTTGTAGTGACCCTATTGCAATACAACGTGAGTTACAGAGTGCCAAAGTTGACCACCCTGTGATTAAAAGGCTTTCGGAGCTAGTAACTTTTAAAAATATGCAAAGATTTTTAATTTTTTGTTCAGTTTTTGCTATTACCGTACTAAGGATAACAAAAACCAAAAAAAAAAAATTTTTAAAAATTTTTCCAAAAAAATGTATTTTTATTTTCCGACAAAACATGCCAACTCTAAAAAAATATTTGTTTTTTGATATAGTAATAAATGCCATCTCTGAAAAATACGCAAATAAGTGCAAAATATGAAAATTTTTGCATAGGTAAAAATTGTTTAGAATATTTAAACCATCTTGTGGAAGGTACATTGTTAATTTTTGCAATAATATGCGAAATAACTAGTTTTTTAGCTCTCCTGAACAGTAAGCTTTTTCGAGTTGGCATTTATTGAATATAGTTCGACGACATCTACTAATATCAAATAATTTTCATCAAATAATTTTCTTTCTATTACAATAAAATTATTTTCTTCTGCGTTTTCAAATAATAGAACAAATGCCAAAACCATTCGTTCGAAGCCAAAGCCTCTGTTGTGATTTTTGGCGCATGTCGTTGCCTCACGAAATATAAAAAACTACCATCAACTAAAAAGATCATAACTACAATAAGAAAACAAATATTTTTCGTTGCAAACTCTAGCTGGCATTTTTTCTCTCCCTCTTATTGAAATTGTTCACTTGTTTTCTGTCTTTAAAAAAAATGAGTATGACAGTTATTTTTTATTTATGTATTTTGTATTTTGCATTGTTTATTGAGTCTTATTTTTCTCAATATATTTTTTTTTCTATATTTTGCCTCTCGTAAAAATATTTGAGACCAAAAAATTTGTGCATCAAGAAAGTAATTAAAAGTTTTGTGAACTTGCAATAACAATAATTTTGTTTTTGTAACCGAATAATTGGCGTTGGCCAAAGAAGGTGTTTTTGGTCATACACTGTATATTTAATTATTATATGCCCTTACAGTTTGTACCATAAAGCAAAATAATTTTGTTGACGTTACATATTTTTCTTTTTTTTTCGAAATATAAAAAGATTTTTTCAATCTACTCTAATATTTATTTTCGTGTCTTAATGTACCTACAGACGACGCAAAATTATGTACAATATGCAAGTATATTGATTGTGTGTGGGTAAGATTAACGAGTGTACAATGGTAAACCTTTTTTATCTACTCTTATGTACATATGTATGTACAAATATATTTTATTTTCGCTAATAACAAAACGGTGTTTTTTTAATTTTCCCCATAATGATTTTTTTTATTAACCATTACATTTATAATGTTTTTTTAGTTCGCCCCAATATTTTCCTTTATATAAGAATTCTTTCCAACAGCAAAACGATATTTTTTTAATGCTCTTTTTTTATTAAAAAATTTATTCTATTCACACGCTTCAGAGTACAGTATTTCCAAATTATTTGTTGTCTGTGTGCTCCTTTTTTTGTCTGTAAAATTTTTTTTTGTCTGGAAATTTTTTTTTATTTTTTTCTTGTTTTGCAAAAAAAATATTTTTAATTAGTTTTTTGCTGAAAATATAAATATAAAATAAAAAATAACATTTTTTTTTAAATTTTTTTACAGAAAAAAAAAATGTTTACAATAAAAACAAATTTCAGTAATCTCCAAATTAAACTAATATTTTAAGTAAAAAAAGTATAATTTGCTCCACCCTAATGCACATACAAAAAAAAAATAGACAAACTTTTGATACATTCGGCGTAGGCAAAAAAAAATGTATTCGGTCACACACTATATACTTCATCATTATAGGCCCTTACATTTTCCGCCATAAAACAAAACAATTTTTACCACATTTAACATTATTTTTCGAAATAGAAAAATATTTTTTTAATCCACCATAATATTTATTTTCATGTATTAATTTTTTTTTATCCACTCTTATTAATATATTAATTTTCCCCTTAATTATTTTTTATTTACCTCTTCATTTATTCTACATAACAAAATGGTTATTTTAATTCGCACTTGCATACATACATACATATATTTTTTTTACAAAAGAATTCCCCCAAATAGCCAAACAATATATTTTTTTTTTTTATAAAAAGCATTCTAAGTACACGCTTCAGAGTACAGTATTTTCAAATCATTGGCTCTCTATGTACTCCCTCGTTGGTTCATTCGTGTTACGAATGTCGTAACACTAGTGTGTGTAGCTTTCTCATGCACTGTGAGCATAGAATAAAAAACTCATTCGTTTTGAACGCTAAGAATAGAATATTGTCCACATTCTAAATTTTTTAGAATGTCTCTTAACGCATTTTAACACCATCCGTGCACATGTCTGGTTTATACATACATATCGTCACGTTATTATAGTTTTGGCTCACACACAGTAACTATTTTTTTTTTCATCAAATTTTTTTTTTCCATCAATTTTTTTTTCATCAATTTTTTTTCATCAAATTTTTTTTTTCATCAAAATTTTTTTTCATCATTTTTTTTTTATAAAATTTTTTTTTAATAATTTTTTTATTATCAATTTTTTTCTCACCAACAAAAATTGTTTTTTTTTTTCATAAATTTTTTTACATCAAAAACTTTTTCTTTTCATCAAAAACTTTTTTTCATCAAAATTTTTCTTTCACCAAAAATTTTGTGTTCATTAAATTTTTTATCATAATTTTGTTTTTCGTGAAAAAAAATCATTCTTTTTTAAATTTTTTTACCAAAACTACTTGTTCACCTAAGTCTAAGCTTTTCAAAAAAAAATGTTCCATTTGTTTATCAAATGTACATAAGCAAGTGAGAGTGGAATTTTCTTTGGTGCCGAATCTTTTATACTCTCCAATATGTAAACACACTTTATTGAACTTATTTTTGCACTCACTGACGAAATGTACTGCTCTTTTGGTTTTTTAATGGGGTCCTCGACTGATATTTCAATTCATTTTGCATGGAATAGCAAAGTAATATAACATTATTTTTTCTAAAAAATACTTTGCTTTGGCAAGTACACCCAAATCGTCTGCAAAACATTATCATGATTTAATGTTTTAGGCAAGAGTAAAAAATTCGCAGGCATTTTTTGTATAGAAGCAGTAACAGATTCTGCAACATTTTTCGTATAGAAACAGTCTCAGAAAGGTCTCAGGTTCTGAGACATTTTTCGTACTGATAAAGACTTAGATTCAGAGAATTTTTATTATGGAAGCTATCTGAAATTTTTAGACATTTTTATACCCTCCAACCACAGTATGGGGGTATACTCACTTTGTCATTCCGTTTGTAACGCATCGAAATATCGGTCGTGGACCCCATAAAGTATATGGGGGTTTTCGTGTCAACTGACACAACTTTTGAAATCGATGTCTTCCGATCGGGATGAAATTGCACCAAGGTGAGTCCTATTGGATAGTAGTTCAGACAAAATTTTTCAACGAGATCGGTCAAGAACTCTCTGAGTTAGAGGGGGTTGAAATTTGACATTTTGGCCAAAGAGGTGTTGATTCTCATTCATGTAACTTCTTACCTATTGTTTTTAGCAAAATGTGTCCCAAAGAGTTAAGATAGCTATTTCTTCAATCTTTCGAAAAAAAAATATAAAAAAAATAAAAAAAAATTTGTTGAGTTTTTTTCTTAAAAATCCAGCTAACCAGTTTTCGATTTCGATCCGCAATACCCTCTAATTTTTTTAGGTTCGAAAAAGAAAGCACGAGCCAAAAAATGGGGGCGGTGGGGAGGGGCCATTTGGCCCCTCATTCGAGTCAAAGTTGGGCGTAAAGAGATAAAAATCCTCAAAAAGCCCCTAAACTCCCCTAGAAACGCCCCTGGAGGGGTGCAATGTGAGACCGACCTCCAATAATTTTCTGCCCCCAACATTTTTCTTGAACATACCTTACCCTTATTTCCACTTCCTAAGGGGGCTCCCATACAAAATGACATTTTTATAAAATTTGCTCCTACCGCTCTAACTGTCCATAGGGTGCCCCTAGAGAAATAAAATGTATGACCGACCCCCAATATTTTTTCAACTCCAACATTTTCTCAGAATATACCTACCCTTTATTTTCAACTCTTAAGGGGGTCCCCATACATTTTTTATTTATTTTTTTATTAGTTTTTAAAAATACATGTTTTTATAATGTATTGGAGCCCCTTAGGGAGTGGAGATAGGGTGTTATGATGTTCGGACAAAATGTTGGTAACTAAAAAATAATGGGGGTTTGTCGTAATTTTTGCCTCTCTAGGAGGCACGGTAGGGGCGGTAGGAGCTGGTTTAATAAAACAAATTTATAAAAAATAAAAAAATGTATGGGGACCACCTTAAGGGTTAAAGATACATTGTAGGTATGTTTGCAAAAAATGTTGGAAATAATAAAATAATGGAGGTCGGTCATACATTTGGCCCCACTAGGGGCACTTTAGGGTAAGTTAGAGCGGTAGGATCAAATTTTTTTAAAATGGTTTGTATGGGAGCCCCCTTAGGAAGTGGAAATAGGGGTAAGGTATGTTCAAAAAAATGTTGGGGGCAGAAAATTATTGGAGGTCGGTCTCACATTGCACCCCTCCAGGGGCGTTTCTAGGGGAGTTTTGGGGCTTTTTGAGGATTTTTACCTCTATACGCCCAACTTTGACCCCAATGAGGGGCCATATGGCCCCTCCCCACCGCCCCCATTTTTTTGGTCGTGCTTTCTTTTTCGAACCTTAAAAAAATTAGAGGGTATCGCGGATCGAAATCGAAAACTGGTTAGCTATCCCCCGCCTAATAGTGCAAATTGAAGAACCGTTTTTTGTGTTCCAAAGTTAAAAAAAAAAAATTTTCATAGATATCCCACTCGCATCCCACTAAGCGACCCCACAGCTCTTAAAGGAAATCGCCTAAGCTTTCTTTTGAATCAAAAAAAAAAAAAAAAAAAAGGGCCCAATTTGAGGAAAAAGTCAAAAAAGTTTTGGATTTTTAAGAAAAAAAATCAAAAAATTTTTTTTTATTTTTTTTATATTTTTTTTCGAAAGATTGAAGAAATAGCTATCTAAACTCTTTGGGACACATTTTGCTAAAAACAATAGGTAAGAAGTAACATGGATGAGAATCAACACCTCTTTGGCCAAAATGTCAAATTTCGACCCCTTCTAACTCAGAGAGTTCTTGACCGATCTAGTTGAAAAATTGTGTCTGAACTACTATCCAATAGGACTAACCATGGTGCAAATTTCATCCCGATCGGAAGACATCGGTTTCAAAAGTTGTGTCAGTTGACACGAAAACCCCCATATATATTATTGATAAATGATCGATTCTAAGACATTCTGTGAATGTCCGTCCGTCCGACTATCTGTAGATGGCACGATACAGTCCAAAATAAAAGAGCTAGCCTCCTGCAATTTGGCATGAATATGTCTTATGGTCCTAGGCAGGTTGAATTCGTAAATGGGCAAAATCGGCTCAGGGGGAAAAAAGTTCCGCCTTGAAGAACTGAACCAACCTCTGAAAAAATTCACTATTTTTACATGTTTATTTGTATTTTTGTTTAATAAATGAAACATTTGCTATATTTATCGGGATGGGAAGGTGCTCTCAACGTCCCCCACTGACTCCCATCACCCCCCCCCCCCAAAAAACAAACGTCCCTGACAATTTTTTTATTTTTTTTTATATATTTTGGAGGGTACACTAAGAAAATTATGTCATTAACTGTTTGTAGGTTATTTTAAAAAGTAATCAGTAAAGTTATTTTAAAAGAAAAATCATTAATTTTATAAAGGATTTCTTGTTTTCTACGTTTTTAGTAGTTTAAAAATAATAATTTACTGTTTTAAAAATGAATTTTCTGTTACATTCAATTTCGGCAGTAAAAAATTTCTTCTATAGTTTTACTGTTTTTCAATACAAAAAAGTGAACATTCATTAGTTTTTTAATGTTTTGGTTAGTCATTAAATTAACATTCAAAATTGACTGTAATATGATTTTATTTTTAATGAAAAAACAGTGGAATGGTTTTTAAATAAAATTTCATTTGTTTTAAGTGAATATTCACTGGAATTTACCTACATAATTCTTTGAGTGTATAAAAGATTCGGCACAGCCGAATTTAACACTCTCACTTGTTTATATTAAAAACTTCTCACATTGGAAAAAGTCTCAGATTTTTGGAAATTTTTCGTATAGAAAAAGTCTAAGACTCTAAGAAATTTTTCGTATAAAAATTCTCATTTCAGATTCTGACATTTTTCGTATGGAATAAGTTTAGATTCTAAGAAATTTTTGGTGTAGAAAAAGTCGTAGTTTCTCTAAAATTTTCGTACTGAAAAAGTCATATATATTTAATATGTTAGACATTTATCTTATAGAAAATTTCTCAGGTTCTGACTCATATTTATAAAAGAAAAAGTTTCGCATTGTGCGATACTTTTCTTATAGAATAAGTCTTAGATTCTGAGACACTTTTCCCATAGAAAATATCTTAGATTCCCAAAAATTATTTTAGAAGAATATCATGATTTTAATTAGTAAAGAAAAATTACCTCGAGCTAGAATAAACCTACTCATAATATATCGAGGGCGAATACACAAAACTTGCTATCTGTAATATATTCGAAAGAGAGTTTTCTATATGAAGCAAATCACTAATTAGCTGACGATGTGTGCAAAGTTATACTTTTGCATATGCTTACAAAATTTAGTTAATCTTTATGTTTGAACTGATGGTTGTCACTGTTCCTTGTTTGTGGTTTTCACTCATTGTAGCAGTTGGTCTTTTGACAACATATAAATATAGTTGTTTGTGGGACATTGCAGTTGCTTATTAAGTGATATAAGGGTAATATTAACCCTAGAATGAGCTACTATGTCTAAGTGACAACATGTATACAAAATTTGAACAAAACTGCCTGCGAAGTTTGTACTCTTGTCCAAACCATTGAATCATGATAATGCTTTGCTGTATAAATTGGTGTTCTAACGCTATATTAATTTTCATTCCATGCAAAACGCATTGAAATATCGGTCGAGGACCCCATTATGTTTATATATAATTGATTCGTAAAGGTTCCTAAGACATTCTAGTGATATCAATCTATCTGTTTGTCAGTGTTTGTCGATAAAAAAAGTTTTTGATGAAATAAGTTTTTAATGAAAAAAGATTATTGATAAAAAAATATTTGATAAAATAATTTATGAAAAAAAAAATACTGATGAAAATATTTATGAAAAAAAAAATTTTGATGAAAAAAAAAATATTATTGAAAAAAAAAATATTGATAAAAAAAAAATATTTATTAAAAAAATATTGATGAAAAAAAAAAATATTGATAAAAAAATATTGATGAAGAAAAATATTGATGAAAAAAAAATATTGATTAAAACATATTGATGAAAAAAACATCGATTTTTAGTTTTAAGAAAATGAAAACAGTAGTTCTTATTTTCTTCTTTGGTTATCGTTAGCTTATATAGTCAAACTGAGGTGGAGTCCTGCGACTTTTTTAAAATTAGACACCAGACATAAAACATTATCATGTTAAAACAAGTAGAAAAGTTAAATTCGACTTGGCCGAATCTATGAATACCCTCCACAATGCCCATTTTAAGTGATAGTAAATTTTCTAACGTGAAAAAAATAAAAGTTTGATTAGAAATGTTTTATTTTGTGTAAAAATTTTTTTTTAGTAATTAAAAAAAAAATAAAAATTATTTACTAATTTTTTTTGAGTGTAAAATTTTTTTTGAGTGTAAAATTTTTATCGAGCGTATTTTTTTTTTGTTTTGGTATAAAAATATTTTTGAGTGACAAAAATACGTTGTAAAATATTTTTGTGACCAAATTTTTTAAAACAGGTTTAACGGGTTTTCAACACGTGAATTTATGGTGAAGCTAATCTGAAATTCACGGTTTTGCTAATAACTTTTGAACCACTGCACAGTGGTAAATTCCGGCCAAAACCCTATAACTTCTTTAATATTTTATGTAAACTTATAAAATGTTGTAGGTAGGTTAAGAATATACTAATAAACCAATTTCGCGAAAAAAAAAATTTTCCGCGGAATTTTTTTTTCCGCGAAAAATTTTTTTTTTTGTTCGCGAAAAAAGTTTTTTTGAATGTGTTTTAAGATGTTTTGTCTTAATCGTCAGTATTTCATCCATCTTATTTTTTTATGTGTTTTCCACAGCTCAAAAAGCTCTTTATGTTATATAAATGACCCAACTTTAAAAGGCTCTAACTGAAAGACTTGGTTAAACTTGGTACTGATGTTAATTAGTACATACTTGGGAACCCTTATACTAATTTGTGGTATAGCGACTAAAGAGAAATTTTGAGCAAAAAGTATTTTTTTGGGCTTTCCAAATTTTGTATTTTTTATAAATTTTTTATTTTTTAGATTTATTTTCACCACCACTGTTTAAATTGATCCACGCACTTAAAATTACCGAAATGCATATGACATGTAAAAATAATGCTAAGTTTTCAAAATATATCAATTTCAAGACAATTTTCTTTTTTTTTAAGTTTACAGCCTACTTGGATTTCAAAGTTGCAAATCACAACTTTTAAATTTAAAAAATAATAAATACAATTACTCAACTTTGCTTCGTTATAAAACCTAAACTAGTCAAGGGTTTGGCACAAAACTTTGTAATCGCACGTTTTGAAGTGTTAGCTCTCATTTGGCATCAATTTGGAAAAAAAAGAAAAATTTTTTTTTTTTTAGTTTTGGCCGGTTTTTACCTCTGTGCACTGGACCACTTTGGCTGAAATTCAACACGAACTAGGCTGGAGGAACGCAAAATATATATGCTAAGCGTCAGCATCCTCAGAATTGCCTTTCGAAAGTTATAGTGCTTTTTATCTCAAAAATTCACGAAAAACCCTTGCCGAAATTCAGTCTTTTGCTCATAACTTTTGAACCACTGTACCGATTTCGCTGGATTGCAATACCAACCTGACCAGGTAAATGCCCAACATATATGCCAAACTTCAGGAGCCTCCGTAAAGTCATTTAAAAGTTAGCGTGTTTTCAACAGACAGACAGACGAACAGACGGACGGACGGACGGACATCGCTAGATCGTCTTAAAATCGATCGAGGATCATGAATATATACACTTTATGGGGTCCTAGACCAATATTTCGAGATGTTACAAACGGAATGACAAACTTATATATACCCTCTATCACTAGAGTGGAGGGTATAACAAGTAGAAAAGTAAAAAGGCTGAGCTTTGCACCCGTGAAGGTAAACTAGCGTAGCGAAGATAGGTTTTCTTTATATGAGAACAAGTGAAAGCAATTATTCTTCTTTGCAGACGTCTACGTAATTTTCAATTTGATTTTGATCACTACTCTACGTAAGGGGACAGTTACGGATAGCTAACCCAGCCTATAGTTTTTTAAGTAATTTATTTTTAAGTCGACTTGGCCGAATCCATGAACGCCCTTTTTAAGTGATAGTAAAAAAATTAACAATTTTTTGGAGTAAGCAAGTTTTTTCTAGTAATTTTTAAGAAAAAATTGACTTAATTGTTTTTGAGTGTAAAATTTTTTTGGGTGTAAGTTTTTTTTTTTAGTGTAAAAATATTTTTGGGTGACAAAAATACTTTGTACAATATTTTTGTGGCTACCATTGTTATTAAAGGTGGAAGTACATAGGAACAAACTTGCTTTGCGTCCGGTTGTCAAAAAGTTAAAACTGTATAAATGAATGAAGCAAGTTACAAAGTCAAAAAATTTTAAAAATATTCACCTCTCTTTGCGTCTTGAACATTTTTTTACAATTTTCTTTTGCGTTGTTTTCGTTTTAAAATAAACAATATTTTTTTAAAAAATTTATACAAAAACTTTAAAAGTATTAAAAATATAATTTTCCTAAATAAAAATAAATCAATTTTAGTGCAAAAACATGAAGATTTAACCAGGTATTTATGAAAAGCTGCCGCATTCAACGCGCTTTCTATGTAACTTAAAGTTTTCAACGCATAGAAAGCAGACAGAGGTGAGAACATATCGGACGCAACGCACCCCTATGTACTTCCACCTTAAAGCTTGTTCAACGATTTTTATTTTTTTTTTAACGTAAATTTTAGGGAAACCCAATCTGAAATTCACGATTTTCCTCATAACTTTTGAACCACTAGACTGATTTTGGTGAAATTCAATACCATTCAGTCTATGGAAACTAAAAATATATGTGGCAAGGTTTAGCAACCTTTGAGTTGTCTTTCGACAGTTAACGTATTTTTATCCCATAAATTTGAGAAAAACACAAAAAAAAACTTTTGAACCACTAGACCGATTTCGCTGAAATGCAATACCAACTTGACTAACAAGGGAAGTATCTCAACCCTTATGAACCGATTTGCATGAAACTCAAAATATATATAAAAAAGACAATTCTAAGGTTGGGGTGTCTCGGCTTATCAGCCATATCGGGGATTTAGGTGTTTAAAACATGGGTAAAAAATGGAGAAAAAATTGTTTTTTGGATTTTTCAGCCATTTCTTTTTAAGAAACTACTTATATGATCACAGGCAGAAAAATACGAACGGGAAAGCGCTGGCAAAGTACCTTTTATGGTCCTTTGTGTGCTGGGAAAGCATCACAGTTTGGTACTCCCCCAGCGTCCAAAATGATAACCACGGTAAACGGTATGTCGTTGCTATTTTAAAGCGCTTTGAAAGCACTTTAAAAACCAAAAATATGGTACTATTATAGCACTTTTAGAACAAAAAAATGGGACGTATCAAAATTGTATAAGTCCATAAGACACAACTTTTTTTGGTGTTTATTTGAATAAAGAAATTTATTAAATTAGGAAAACAAATTTATTGACTAATTTATTAGGATAAAAAAATTTTGAACAAACTTTGAAATATTTTCTAAGTCCCGGAAAAAATTTGTTTGCAGTTTTCTTTGCGTTTTGGAATAAAAAATTTATTAAAAATGCTTCTAGGAAAATTTTTGGAAAAGTCCCGAAAAAAAGTGGTGTATTGAACCGAATCGGGTAGTGTTCCAAAGGGATAGGCCCAGTGACATTTCACATGTGATGACAGGTGTTTTTATATAAAAAGTGTCAAGTTTGTAATATGTAGGTCATTGTGTCTAAGTGACACATCACGAGAATTATCAAGGACCGGCCACTTATCCTGCAGGGAAATAAAAAATATTCCAATTTGTACGAAAATTAATAAATTTTAATAAAAAATTTATACTTTGAACGGATTTAAATAGAAAAACACTGGCAAAGCGCTTGCAAAGCACTTTTTCGAATTCATACTACCTTCTACACAAAAAATAAAGTACTTTGCCGAGACTTTTTCTTTGGAACGGTTGGCAGTTTCTGCCTGGGATGTTTACATATGAGAAAAAATGGTTTTTTAATGCCTATCCTACGGTGCCTATCCAAAATCTTGTAAAAATTTGGCTTCGTTAAATATTTTTTTTATGATAGTGTGTAAATTTTTACAAAAAAAATTTTTTTTTTCCTGTTAGTTCGGGAGTAATCGAAATTTTCCCGAAGCACCACATTGTTTCGTAAGGGGGCAACGAAATTTTTAAACATTGATATTTCCGATAAACTGAGACACCCCAACCATAAAATCGTCTCTTTTAGATATATTTTAAGTTTCAGGCGAATCGGTTCATAAGGGTTGAGATACTTCCATTGCAATTCAATAACAAATACATATGCCAAGCTTCAGCATACTTAGTTAAGCCTTTCAAAAGTTATCGTGTTTTCAACAGACAGACGGGCGGATGATCATAAATATATATGGGGCATTCTAGGCCAAATCACATGCTTTTAGACGCGACCCCTTTCGATTAATTTAGATATGTTTTAGTACGTATTAAATGCAACTTGCACTCAAATTTTCAGCCATTTATACCAAATTGGTGTTGAGTAATCAATTTTTTAAAATGGCAATTTAAAAAAAAAAAAGGAAAAATTACAATTTTCAATTAATTTTGACCAGTAAAAAATATAGATATCTTAAAAAAAGTTGGACAACGTTTTGCTGGTATTAAAATGTAGTTTAAGAAAAAAATATAAAAAAATCGTTCGAAGTAATTATCACTTATTTTTTAATGAATACAAATTAAAATCGACTTTTGGAAAAAATCAAATTTTTTCTTAAAAAAGTCTAAGACCGGTCATTCAAAATCAGAAGAAATAATTGTTTGCTTTACAAAAAAAAATCTGAGTTAATAACATATACTGCATTGTGATATCATCGGGAAGAGAATATTGCAAGGCATTTATATGTTTTTTTTTACACTTTTACTATCAAGTAGTCGATTTAAATTTTTTAAAACGATGAGTATAACCCCAAATTATTTCGAAATATTTTAATATGTATCATTACAAATGTTCAGAATGTTTTTAGGTTTGTAAACATTGTAGATGGAATATCAAATACATATATCTTGCATCTATTTATTTACTCAGTAATAACCTAAATGTTAATATGAATGTAAGTTAAAATAAACATACAGTTAGCAGTATTGTGTTGTAGTATATGTCTCCTGCACTTATACTAGTAAAACAAACCTATGTTAATGAAGTACGTGATAAATTTTCAAATTCGAATTTAAATTTTTGATTAACATATTTTTGAGCGCATATAAATGAAGGATCTTTTAAGACTCTAAGAATGAAGAGAAAGGCTCAAAGACTTCAGTGACGCATCCATGAATTTGTACGACGGGGAAGGGGGGCAATGCATTTTGTATCAGCCATTTTTAATTTTAAATAAGTACTACCACAGAATATTAGAAAAATTTTAAAGCAATTTCAATTAGTTTTATCCTCACCTCCTAACATTAATATCAAACTGAATCAATTTTTAATATTCATTTTCTTGTTTTTATATACGAAATTATTTTTTTTTTTGGGCTATAAACGAAAATGTAATGTCACCTCAAAAATTTTGGTATATTTGTTATAACCTTAAAATATAAAATTCTTTAATTCGAATTCTGCATTTTCGCATGAGAACGATATGACCTTCCGTACCCCATTAAAAGTTGTATTTTTTATTTTTTTTGGTACTTTATTACCATGGTTTATTGCTGTAGAGAATATTATATTTGGGCATTTATCTTGAGTGTACGAAATATGTTTTCGTTTAGCAAACATGCAATATTTTCGTTGCATTCTTTATCCTGTCTTTTTTTGGTTTTAGCTGTCAACAACTTGTCCACTATCAAAAACACTAACTACTACATAACATATATAGTGGTTCTAAAATAAACATACATATGGAGCTATTCATTTCAAATGTACCACTAAAAAAAAAAAAATGGATCAAAGTCAAACTTACAGATCATATTTCCCCATATAAAACTAACATAGCGTGGAACAAAAGTTTTGGTTATTCGCTAAAATGGGCGATATAGGCGTGATCAAACATGGCAAAATTGAGCAGTTTTTGCATGACATCGCTGTATATTTAATTTTTTTCTACAGTACCCAGCAAAACTTTGGTAATGGGTAGTGATAATATAACACATTACCAGGTAATGTATATAACTTATTTGAAGCATTATTTTATGATGTCTTACCAAACATTTGTTCCACAACGTATTATTTTCAAGTAAAAATTAATGCATTACTAATAATTTGCTACGTAATTTATGATTATTGGAAAAAATGTATTTCATATTTATTATTTCTAAAGATTAAATCATGGATGACTTATATTTGGTTACATTATTTATGTATTATTTGAAAGTTTGAAATAATGCATTATTTATAATTGGATGCATAATTAGGGTGACCATTTTTTTCTGAACTCAAATCAGTACGCAGAAGTTTTTGTGTTTTTTGTTTTCTAGAAATTACTCTCTGAAAACTGTTTTCTGTGGGAAAACACTGATGATTTTTGAAAAAAATTTATGATTTTTCCAACACTTAAACTACCAAACTTGCGGTAAACTAGTATTCAGTAAAAACAACTGTTAAAAACAACTGTCACAAACTGTGTCGTAATTTTTCGGAAAATTTTGTTGATACAAACAACTTCATTTGAATGTTTTAATGGTTTCGGTGCAGAAAATATAACAAAAACCCACAGGTTTTGTGAATAAAAAGTCCACAGATTCTGAGGACTTTTGATAACTCTTCCTTTTAGAAAACTTTCCAGATAATAAGGAAGTCTTTTTTAAATAGACCTTTTCATATAAATTTATAAAGACGAAAATAACCTAACGCTCAGATACATTTTTGCGCTAAGGAACCTCTTGATTTTCGAATTCTAAGCTCTTTAGAATTCATTACAAATTATCTTATTGTTAGAATTAAGTCATAAAAAGAAGGGGAAACTGGAATCATAATGGGCCACAAGTCGGCCTCTATGGGCATTGGTTTTTTGCCAATGCCATCCACCATAACCTAACCTAACCTTAGTCATAAAAAACTACCTTGAAGACTTATTTTATGGAAACTCAAGTTTTTTTATAAAATTTTCGAATAAAATTATTTTTTATGTTGAAATGTTTAAAAATCAGTACAATCAGTACATATTTCAAAAAATCAGTACAAATCAGTACACCGTTTTTTGATCAGTACACGTGATCAAAAATCAGTACATCTACTGATCAACCCAGCAGAAATTTTGCTGAACGTTCAGCAGCTTTTGGAAGGGGAACTTGAGTAAAGGAGCGCATCCAATTGCGCTGAATTCATGCATGATTCCCTAAGGCGATGTCCCACTTTAGAGCGCTAGTTGGATACACAGAAACAGCGCTCTTTAGATGCACTGAAATCAGGTGTCTTTAGAGCGCTGATTTAAGCAGAATAAAGATGCTGTAAATTCATGTATCTTTTTAGCGCTGATTTAAGCAGATTAAAGATGCAGTGAATTCATGTATCTTTGTAGAGCTGATTTAAGCAGAATAAAGATGCTGTAAATTCAAAGTTGAAATCAAATAACTAAAATTTAAAAAAATATAACAAAAAAATTCATTCGTTCGGGATTTTTTTTGGGAACAGCGGTCAAAGATGCGATGATTGAAGCGCTCTTTGCAGCGCTGATTAATGCGCAATAATGATGCAGTCAAATCAAATGTCTTTGTCTAAAACTCATGTTTTTTTATTCAAAAAGTGTTAAAAATATTAAAAAGGAAAGCAAGTGTGAAATTTTATCAAAAAATAATTACACATTATAAGTTTTATATAAAAAATCTTAAAAAAAAATTAAAATTTTTTGCCCTTCTTTTTACTGCATCCCTAAGAGCGCTCTTTGGATGCGCTACGGTATGCTATAAACAGATGCTGTGTCGCCAAAATCTCGATTTATTTCTGCTGGGAAATCAGTACGAATGGTCAGCCTATGCATTAGGGTGGCCCAAAATTCCTTTTGCTTCGCTACATATCAACGTACCTTAAAAAATTAAAGATGGTATCGTAACTAATATTTTGAGCCAAAATTCAGCACCCTACGACGATTAGAAGGGGATGCTAACTGATCACATGTGTTTGCAACCTCCGAAGAAATCTAAAAAAAAAAATTTTCCAATCCTAAAAATTTCTACATGGAATGGTATCGCTACAAGAGCAAATAAGTCACATATGACCATTTTGTCCTCAGGTTGCCTACAAAGGACAATAAGGACATTTTAGTTTCGATTAGCAAAAAAACAAAAAAATTTTTTTTTGATATTATACTCAAATTAAAGATATTTGTTTTACCTTTCAAATGAACTTTATCGCAACTTAATGGTCCGCATAGTTTTTGAGTTACAGCAGTTTTAGTGAATGCAGGGTTCTGCTTTTTTTAATATGTATTTTTTTTTTGTTTAAGGACAAACTTAGGACAAAATGGCCACATGTGAATTATGTGCTCTTGTTAGCTAGCATTCCATATGGTTATTTTTAAGATTCCAATAAAAAAAATTTTAAGATTTCTTTGGAGGTTGCAAACACTTACGATAAGTTAGCATCCCCTTCCAATCGTTGTAGAGTGCTAAAATTTGGCGCAAATTGTTCGTTACGATGCCATCTATCATATTTTGAGGTACGTTCAGTTGTGAGTTATACTTGGTATTTTTCCATATGTTGATGGGCCACACTACTATGCATAATGCATTACAATAACATAAAAAATAATTATTTTATAAAAAAAATGCATAAGTTTAAACTAGAGATGGGCTCACGACAGGAAATTTCTAACGACACGCACTCACGAGCATATTTTATCTACTTACACTCACTTACAATCACGTGAGTAAATTTAATACAAAATTACTTTTTCACTACTCGTAACACCTTATATATTATCTTCTGGTATGCTATATTATTTCATTTAACGTAACCTATAAAATATCATATATTTTACACCTTACTCGTATTCTTCGTTATAAATTTATGACTTATTTTATACCTTACTGGTATTATTTGTGATAATGTGGATGCATTACTTTGAGTCTCATCGCCTGTTAAAATCATCAATGCTGCAATGTATAAAATAAGAGATCCTATACCTTATTTTATACCTTATTTGGTAATCTTAGTTTTGCTGGGTAAGTCGACAATTCTGAAATTTCGAAACACATTTATTTTATAGAGTTTTGTATCGGCTATCGATTGGCATTATTGGTTTTTTGAAAGAAATTCAGAACTATGTATGAATTTTCAAAATTTAATCTAAAAATCGATATAGAAAAAAACAGACCATTTTTATTTTTTTTTAATTTTTAAATGAAAGTTCATTAAACTCAAGAAAATGTTAAATTTTCAAGAAAATGTTAAATTTTCAGAGAGCAGTTGTTTTTTGTTTTCGAGAAAAATTAATTTGAATTTCAAAGTATTGTTATAATATGTATATGGACAAATTGAGCAATTTTCCCATGACATCGTTTTGTGTTTAATTTTTTCCACTGTAAATAAACAATTCTAATGATTCCCATTGATTGGCATTACATATTTGTTTTTGGAAAAAATTCAGAATTCGTTCTGAATTTTTCAATTTTTGAATAAAACTATTTTTGTTTTAAAAGCACGCCGTTAATTTTTTTTTAATATTTTTAAATGAAAATTTATTAAGTGGGTACTTTACAAAATGTAAAATTTTCTGTTTTCAAGAAAAATTACTTTAAATTTCAAAGTATCGTAAAATTTAGCAAAATTATTAATGTGGAATACCTTGAATAGACATTGCATTGTTAAATATATTCTAATGTTTGAATTTACAAAATATTGTACATGCATGTTTTAAGGGTTTTTGGTTATTTCTTGTTTGTTAATGTATGTTTGAGCAAACATACACAAAATAACTTGCACATCAGTGCTTCTGCAGTTAGTTACCACTGTTTTGACTATAAATACATTTCACATTTACTTTTACAATAAAAATTGAAATCTGTAGTTGGAGTAGGCCGAAAAGGTAGATATTATGAATTTTACATGGCTCCCTGGGAGTTAAGGGAACAGTCAAGAACCTGCCCTAGACAAGCGCGGATCCAGCTCTTTGGGTTGGGGAACCTTAGATTGGATTCGAAACAGTAGTAAAGATTTTTTAGGGGTCATCTCTTGTTTATTATGATTTTTCTATAGAAACATTTTCATATTTTAAAAATTTATTCCAATAAAAAAATTATGAAATGTTTGATATTTGGAAAAATATCTATTAAAGAAATTTTAAGGTTCTAAAGCAATTTTCCCAGACACAATTTTCCAAAAAATATTTTTTGATTTTGAAAATTTTCTGAGTCCAGTTGGAGTACAATTGGATTAAACAATTTTTTTAAAGTAATGATAATCTTGTATTTCTTTAGTGCGATAAGCATAAGAACGAATTTTTAAACATTTATTTCGAGGGAAAATTTGTTCTCAATGACCACAGCCGACCCCCTCCCCCCAAAAAAAAACAAGAAAACGACCCTGGATTTTTTTTTGCATGTTGGAGGGTATAAAAGTTTCGGCACAGTAGAATTTAACACTCTTACTTGTTTTCTCTAGAAAACGTATAGTTTTCTGATACACTTTTCCTTTGAAAAAGTCTAAACTCTCAAGCATTTTCTGAGACATATTTTCATAAGAATGTTTCCTAAAAAATGTCGTATACTTTTATGAGATACTTTTCCATAAAAAAGTCAAAGATAAGATTAGATTTTCATAAGAGAATTTAAGAACTGTTTCCTAAAGAAGTCTTCGATTCTGAGACATTTTTCTTATAGAAAAGGTATCAGCTTCTGAGACATTTTGCGAATAGAAAAGGTCTTAGAGTCTGAGTCTAAGAAAATTTACTTCCAGAAATAGTCTTAGATTTTGAGCCATTTTTCAAATAAAAAAGTTGAAGAATCTGTGACCTTTTTTTAGATTCTGGTATATTTTTCTTAAAATTCTCACAGATTCTATTCACATTTTCTATAAAAAAAAATTAGCATGAATATTTTTTTTATATTTCCTTTAGCAAAATGTTCTTTTAGTTTTACTTTTATACATTTTGTATAATAACAAGGGGGCGTGGCAGTTCTCTACTATTAGTAGTAAAAATCGCAACAGAATCGGTTTAGCGTTCAGTGTAGTACGTGGGCGTGCCACTTTACGCCCCTTTTGTCCAATTGAGGTCAAATGTTAACTGTAAATCCGCTCTAGTTAACCACTATCTGTAGTAAAATCTCAACAAAATCGGATAAACCGTTTTGCGTGATTGCAAAACAAGCAGATATAACGTTTAGTCAAGTACAAATAGGTGGGCAATTTTCGCCCATTGTCTAAACATTGTATTTTATGTCCTATTATTTTGCCCTCGGTTGGAACTATCTGTAGTGTAGTCATAAAAATCAGCTCACCCGTTGTTGGGTGATTGCGGAACATGCAGAAATAATTTTCAATTCAATACAAAGGGGCGTGGCATTTTACGCCTCTTTGTCCGATCGTGGTCTAATGTGCCAAATTATAATGTGGAACAAATTCAGGTTAGCAAAAGTTAGGTCGATTCTGAGAGTGAGGGGTGAAAATAGAGGCTAAATAAGTAGACCCGCATCGCGACGTTTGTTATACCCTCCACTTAGTGATAGAGGGTATATATAAGTTTGTCATTCCGTTTGAAACTCATCGAAATATCGGTCTGGGACCCCATAAAGTATATATATTCATGATGCCCGATCGATTTTAAGACATTCTAGCGATGTCCGTCTGTCCGTCTGCCCGTCTGTCTGTGGAAAATGCTCTCGCGGACAAAATATTGCACATCGATGACTAAAACTTAACATATATATTGGAAGTTCTCCCGGGAAGTTTGGTATTGCATTTGAGCGATATCGGTTCAGCGGTTTAAAAGTTATGAACGAAAATGTAAGAACACCTCAAAAATTTCAGTACATTCAACATAACCTAAAAATATAAAATGCTTTAATTCGGCTTCTGGTTGTCATATGTGAAAATAATTGAACACCAAATGGTATTTTAAGAAGTACGAACATATTTTTTGACAAAAATAAAAAAAAAATCGTGGATTTTTTTTTTACCAAAATTTTTTTTCGCGGATATTTTTTTAAATTTTTTTTTTTCAAAAGTAATTTAAATAAAGTTGTTTGCAATAATCTTTTTGAAATTGTGGAGGGTATTACTACATTCGGCAAGGCCGAATTTAACTTTTTTACTTGTTTATGTTTTCGACTTTTTTTAATCGACCTTCGAACTTTGCAGTCAAATGCCGATTTTCAGCATATTGTTTATATGGTTTTTTGGCTATAACTCGTCGACTAATTGATATTTTCTCAATCTGTAAAAGCCAAATTATTGCTAGAGACCTGTAAAACAACCAAAATTTTTTAAAAATTTCTGTGGTGCTTAAAGTATGTAGCCATTCTAGCGATGTCCGTCTGTCTGTCCTTCTGTGGAAATGGTGATCACGGCCAAAGTATTTAATATATATGACTAAGACTTAGCACATTTACAGGTTGTTTGGTGTTGCATTTGAGCAAAATCGGTTCAGCGGTTCAGAAGTTATGAACGAAAATGTAAGAACACCTCGAAAATTTTGGTACATTCTACATAACCTAAAAATACAAAATGCTTTAAATTTTTCACCAAAAATTTTTTTCACAATTTTTTTTTATTTTTTCAAAAGATTTTTTTTACGCAAAAAATCTTTTTTTAAATTGTGGAGGGTATCTATACATTCGGCAAGGCAGAATTTAACTTTTTTAATTGTTTTTTTTTTCTATGTAGTTTAATTTTGCTCATTTTCCAAATTTACAGCTCGTTTTGTTTGGATTCCATCATGCATTTCACAGACATTCGGACGGATGGGTAGCGCTAAAATGCCTAAGAACACATATGGATCAACAAAATATACACTTAACGGAGTCCTTGACCGATTTTTTGATCAGTTTTGCTTTAAATGACAAATAAATTATTTTTTCTAAAAAATGTTGCCTTGGCAAGTACACCCATGTCTTCTGCAAAACTTTATCATGATTTAAGGATCTGGGCAAAAGTACAAAATTCACAGACATTTTTTATCCACTCTAATGTTCAAACAAGTATATTATGTTATTAAGTGGTTATAATTTATGTTAAGATGATGGTAGTTAGTAATTGTGTACATTTGTTTGGCCAAGATATAAATACACATTGGTTGTTGTGTCTATAAAATAGATCATGATAAATTTTATGATTACATTACTTAACACTGAAAGTGCGACTGGGACGCGACACTTGATTACAATTGTATTGCTGGTAAAAAATACGTTCCAAACTTTTCCTTCACATCAGGTATTAGAGAACATTGAAGTCAAAGTTAAAAAACCCGAGTTTTGTTCATCATTGACAACTCGTAGCGAATGAACCTGAAGTGTTAGTGATTTCAAAACTAGTCGAGAGTAAAGCTTTGACAATGTTCTTGAAGATGCAAGAATCTTATTTGTTCAGTCGCTTTAACCGTTGGAGCTCCAATGGCTGTTTAATAAGGAATTTCTCCCTAAAAATTTCTTTTTTCGCTACTGAGTATGTAAAAAAATTATACGAATGGGATGCGATATTACAATTGTTCTTCTGGTCATGAATCCAATCTCTAAGCTTTTCCATCACTTAAGGTTTTGGAGAAAATTGAAGTCAAAGTTCGAAAAAATCGTGGTTTTTCATGTTACAGCGACTGATCAAATGACTTATTTTTAAATCGTCATCCGGTTAATTTGGCCTTAATAACAGCCCCAAGCCGGAATGCTAAGAAATGATATACAAACAAAAAATCGAACACAAAGGATTAAGTGAATTACATAATCACACAACAACCAAAATCGGAATGGGATGAAACCAAAACCAAATTAAAGTTGACATATTCAAAAACAAAACCCTCAAGGCTTTTTTTTAGTTCAGAGCTAGATTTTTTTTACACGCATTTGAAGTTGGTGAGCTTTTATTATAATTATCACAATAACAATGCGGAACAGCATTTATATATATTTTGGATATTGTGATTCGTTTGGCGTACTCCGTTTTTCGATGCAATTTTAAAACTGGCTTTAAATAACAATCATACGCAACGTTGCACATTATTTTTTAATAATTTGGTTATTCAGTAGATAGGTACGGTATGGTACGGTACAGATAGTTGCGAAATTCATACCGGTTATAGCTAACATAATTCCGAGGGCAACACCAGGGGCCCATAAATTAGATCATGTTTAGAACACAAAAACTTTAAATGCGTGTAAAAAAAATCTAGCGCTGAATTAGAAAAAGCCTTGAAGGTTTTATTATGTATAATGTCAACTTTCATTTACTTTTCGTTTCATCCCATTCCGATTCCGGAAGTTCGATTTTGTATCACTGTGCTATTAAGAGAAATAAAAAAAAAAAATATGAAATTTTTAAGCACCTGGCGGCTAATTCTCGGAGCCGATAGCAATCGAAATTCTATTCGAACGTGTGATTTGTCAATGTCTCTGTATGCCTAAAATTATGTATTGATAAATAAATGTTTTAAATGTTTTTTTTGCTTCAGTGTATAAAGAGAGAGAAATAAAATGATTGTATTTATCATAGCATAATTTTAGGCATACAGAAAAATTTAAAAATCACACGTTTCAGTAGAATTTCGATCGCTATCGACTCCAAGAATTAGCCCCTTACATCTCTAGTAATAACTATATTTTTTAATGGAGTTTTAACATCAGTAGGGCAACAGAAAACTAGCTTTTAAAAATTTATTTTTAGACCTAAAACTGTGCCAAACAAAAAAGTGTATGGTAAAATTAAAAAAATAAAAGCAAATGTTTTTAGTTGAAGCAACACATCCTAAAACCTGGAATAGGAGGAAATCAGGACAATCCCTCCATTTTTTTTATTATTTTAAATTAAATTTCAATGTGTCTGATTTCGGACAACTGTTTCCAATATGTTGCTGCATAGATTTAGGCCTCAAAATAAATTCAGTACTAGTTTCTGTTGCCTTAAACATCATCATTTGCATTTTATCTGTTATTGACTTTCTTTGCATATTTAACTTTTACTTTATTTTGGTCTTGTTCAAGTAGAGAAAAACAATAGCTTTATACATTCAAGCAATAATATTCAGAATTGCCAACAAACTTAAATAATATCAAACTTTAATATCAAAGCAACTTTTCATAAAAACATTATTTAACATCAATTATAAATTTGAATATTTAGAGTAAACCAATCTGCAGCTAACATCAAAAACATCTCATTGTTTATTAACCACAGAAGTTAAACCCAACAAAATGCAACATTCATAATTTTTTGTAGAAATTCTACTGAAAATCAAATTTAAATTCACTTATACATTGTTAGGCAACACCCACAAAAAAAAAAAAAAAATACAAAATCCACTTTCGAAAAAAAATTTAAATTTAGTACGAAATCTGAGAATAATGCAATGTAAAGAAATCAACTAAAAAAAAAACTATACAAAATTATTTTATAAATACTGTTGATATAGAACACTAACAATGAGAAAAGTTTTTAGTTTTCGACATAAATGGAAAAGAATTATAGCAGAGGCTCTTAAACATTAATTTTTAGGTACCTTAACAAACGAGTATATTAATAGAGCCGACACTGGGTTTTGGTATATTTTTGGTAGCCTACACAAGTAATAGTGCTAAGTATATTCCGAAGAGCCGAAAAAAATAAACTCTCAAAGACTTCCTTTTTTACCCTTCAACCACAGTATGTGGTATCAGAGCGGTATAATTTTGCATGTCTAAAAAGTTATTCTACTTCTTTAAAACTTATGTGGTACAAATTTTAGGACAATCGTATTAAATAAACCAGTGGGTTCCGGCGATAAAAATTTTGGATTTTTAAAATTTAAAAAAAAAAAATGAATTTTTTTTATTTCAATTCAATTCATTCGAACGGTTTTCGAGATATCGCTATTTAAAATTTGAAAAAAAAAAAATTGGTTTTTTCGCACTTACTAAAAAAACTTATTTCTTCCCCTTCACCCTCTCATAGAGCAAAAGGCAAACTTTTATTTATTAATTTTAGATTTTTTTTTAAAAAAACAAAAACCTTGGTCAGAATTTCTTGAACATATGAAAAACCCGCCATTTTTTGCAAATTTCAAACACCGACTTCTCGAAAACCGTTCAACCGATTTTTTTGAATATTCGTGTTCAGCAAATCAAAATTAATAATAAATAGTTATTTATTTATGGCTAACTTAAAATTTACTATTGAAAACACAGTGAAACAACCAAAATCGGAATGGGATGAAACCAAAAGCAAATGAAAGGTGACATATTACTTAACAAAACCCTCGCGGCTTTTTTTAAGTTCAACGCAAGATTTTTTTACACGCATTTGAAGGTTGTGAATATTTATAATTATAATTGCTTGAAAACTGTATAAGGCGTATGATTAATTTTGTAATTGCCTTAAAATAACAATTATACGCAACGGTGAACAGTCTAATATTTTTAATAATTTGGCTATTCAGTAAGTAGCTACGGGACCGATTGCAGCGAAATTAATAACAGTTCTAGCTAACGTAATTTCGACCTTAAGTTTGGACGCTGGACCCCACATGTCCCATAAGGGCACCACCGGGGTCCCTAATGTAAGAAATATTTAGTACACAAAAAGGTCAGTACCAAAACAAAAGTTTAACAAAAGTTTTATTTTAAACTAGCAGGCCCGCCCGGAACATTGTTACCGGTAATATTAAATACCGTATTAAAGAAGGATCAGGATTAGAGTCCCCATTTTTCCCCTACATTATTAAATTTTTATAATAAAATTAGAACAGCCCTGTTTAGCCCGGAATCATGTTCGTTTTGGGAAAAAAACTATCTTGAAAATTTTCGAGCCCTTATATTATTGAAATCATTTCATTGTCCGTTTCATTCCATTTCGTTCCCCGTTCTATTCCATTTTGTTCTAGTCATTTTAATTTATTGAATTTCAATTCATTTCGTTCCATGCAGGCTTCATTCCTTTCTGTATAACATGTGTTAAAGAAATAAAAACATTTTAGGGTCGTTATCTCAATTGATATAAAAAGTACATATTACCTAGAGTTTGCAAAACGATTAAAATCGTAATCGTAATCGCGATTAATCGCACCAATTAATCGTAATCGTAATCGGCAAAAAAATCATGCGATTACGATTAATCATTTTCTATAAAATGTATTATTTTGATAAAGGTGTTATGATGTACACTTGTTTTCATCAATTTTTCGTCTTGATAAAGAATAGTTGAAAAAGTGCGACTATATTCCAATAGGTTTTGTAATGAGTAAAAAACAAACACTATAAAAACAAAAAAGTTATTTCAAGTTAAAATTTCAAGTTTCTGAAAGCAGAGCAAAAGCAGCAAAACTTTAAAAAAGACAAAAATTTTTGTCTTTTTATTATTTTTCAACTGGCAGTTTTTTCTTTTTCCAAAACAAATAAACAAAATTAAAAAAAAAAAAAACAAAACAAACAGAAAAAAAATATTTGAAAATTACAAAAAATATAGAAAATTGTGTTTATTTTTAATAAAAATGTGCAAAAAATTGGAGAATAAATTAATAGCAAAATAAATCTATTTAAATATCATAATTTCAGTGTGTTTTATTGCATACATTTGGCAAAAATTTGCATTTTTGTTAATATGTTATTTTTTTGTTCGAACAATGGGACAATTTTGTAAATTTTTTGGAACAAAATTTTTATACTTATTTTTTTCTATGTATACAACGCGGTTTGCACGGTTTATTATGAAAAATATGCTTTAATTAATGCTTTGAAGATTTCTTGTGTTATTCATAAATAAATAAAATTTTTTGTAGAATTTTTAAATTTGTTTAATTTATTTTACAAATAATGATATTTGCCCTATTGTGTTATTAATAAAATAGAAATAAAAAACGTCAACTTCGAAAATTCCATATAGTTTTTATTCTTTTACTCATATATATCTGTTTTGCTCACACAGCTCTTGCAAGAAAAGACGAAAAAAAGACAACATCATACCTACTTAACGAATTTAATATGGAAAATTTCCGCAAAAAATTTGGATTTTTAAAAAAAGTTTTAAAAATATAAATAATTTGCTGTATATTATATTTTATTGATTTTGGCATGCTGAAAATGAATGTTAAGAAATTTCTGAAACCGATCGCACGGTTTTCAAAACATCATTATTTAAAACTTATCAAAAAATTTCCAAAAGTGACGTTCAAGAAATTAATAAAAAAAAATAAAATCATGGATCCCTTCATAAAGCTTGAAACAAACTTTTATTTTAACTTACTTTGAGCAAAATCAGCGCAGCTTTTCGAGTATTTTTTTTTTTAAGTTTCGGAATGTTTTCGAAATATCTTAAATTTTGATCAAAAGACATCACATGTTCGGATTTGACTCAAATTAAAATGAAATGAAAGTTCGTCTAAATCTCTATGAAAGGCTAAAGGAAAAAAACGCATAAATACCTTGTATTGTATATCTGGTATGTTTATTAGTGTTTCTAAACCGGTTAACCGAAAAATCGTTTTTCCTAAAATTTCGGGTTTTTTGCATGCCGGTTAACCGGAATTCAAAATTTCCGGTGCACCAGAATACGGAATATTTTCGCAAATATTAAGGGTTTATACCTAATTTTTTATGATATTTTTAAAATATCGTTTAAAAATCCGTGAGGAAAGTCTGAAATATTTTTTGACTGTTAACCAGATACTAAAATTCCTGTTAATGCGAAAATGTCAATAAAAGAATATCAAAATAAAATACGGAACTGCAATTTTTCTTTAAGAATTGATGTAACGAAAAAGCTGATTTTCGGTTAACCGAGAAACGGTTTTCCAAAATGTCGGTTTTTTATAAACACTAATGTTTATAAAATTTATATCAAACTCCATTTTTAAAAAATAAGTTTGCTTAGTTTACACATTATACGAGATGTATACGAGTTTAAATAAATACGGCCATTATATATTAAATGAATTAATTTTTGTATTTTCATACGTATTTAAACGTTTTTTATAAATTTTAAAATATTTTTTTAATAAATTTCGATTAATCGATAATCGCGATTAACGGCGATTTTTTTTTAATCGTAATCGCGATTATGAGATATCTCGATTATTTGCAAACTCTAATATTACCCTACCTTAAGCAATTGTTTACTCCTTTTAACCCTTAACAAATTTAATTTCAAAATATGTTCTTCTCTTCATTGTTCATTCTGCTGAAGGATTTCAGGGGATAGTAAAAGTACCACAGTACAATAGACCGACTCACCTTATATGGGCAAAAAAAAAGTTAAAGTTGTACCCCACTCAAAATTAACTTTAACATGTTTTATGAAGATTCCCAAAATATTTGGGCTCTAGCGATAATCTCCCGTGAGCTAAACCGCGTCAAAAAAGGGTCCAAAAATGGTATTTTACATGAATAAAAAAATCAGTAAATTTTTTTTTGTCCAATGAATGACCAAATATAGTAGATATTTAGGAATTCTTTGATTCTGCATTAAAACATTTTAAAAATCTAACCACAGACTCGAGATAACGAGATGTTTACGTCGGTTTTTTGATGCTTTTCAATTCGATTTTAATGAAAACTTAAATAACTTTGGTATTTTTTGTCCGATTTTCACTTATAATACATCGTTAGAAAGGTGTTGACCACCGCTTGGGATTTTATTCAAAAATTAACCCTTAACTGCACTGTCTAACTTTTTTATAACATTTACTTCGACATCATTAAAAACCGTTTTATTACCACATAAAGCATATCTTTGTGCAGGAAACACGTTTAATTAATATATTTGTCTAAAATTAATTTAACCCATGCATGATCAAAATATTTTGGCAAACATTTTTAAAAAAATTTTTGCGAAAATTATTGAAAGCTAGTTGCAATACTTTAAAAAAATAAAATTAAATAAGGTTTTGTTTATTTTAGTCAAAAATTAACCCTTAACTGCACTGTCTTACTTTTTTATAACATTTACTTCGGCATCATTAAAAACCCATTTTATAACCACAAAAAGCATATCTTTGTTCAGGAAACACGTTTAATTATTATATTTGGCCACAATTAATTTAACCCATACATGATCAAACTATTTTGGCAAACATTTTTAAAAAAGTTTTTGCGGAAATTATTGAAAGCTAGTTGTAATACTTTAAAAAATATAATTAAATAAGGTTTTTGTTTATCTAGACGTGCTTATTAATATCAAATAACACTTTCCCGGTCAAATTTTTTTTTCGAAATTTGTATGTGCAAATTAATTTTAAAAATAAAATATAAACAAATTTTGGTCTTAATCGCATATATTCGTGCAAAAAACGCAAAAACCTTTTTTATTTAATTTTTTTTAAGTATTTCTACTACACACAGAAAACAAATTTCCAACTGAAAATCAGTTTTTGCAACGAAAATTCGATTGATGCATTTGTATTTAGGTTGTAACAACTGAATATCGACAGTTACAACTAAATATTGTTAATACAACAGTCTTTTGATTGAAACAACTACAAAATGTGTTTGCCACATCGAAATGTAGTAGGAGCAACTGAATTTTGTGTTGATACAACTGAAAAATTCAGTTGGAAATTTATTTTTCTCTGTGTAGCTTTCAATAATTCCCGCAAAAACTTTTTTAAAAATTTTTGCCAAAATATTTTGGTCATGCATGGGTTAAATTAATTGTGGCCAAATATATTAATTAAACGTGTTTCCTGCACAAAGATATGCTTTTTGTGGTTATAAAATATTTTTTTAATGATGTCGAAGTAAATGTTATAAAAAAGTAAGACAATACAGTTAAGGGTTAATTTTTGACTAAAATCCCAAGCGGTGGTCAACACCTTTCTAACGATGTATTATAAGTGAAAATCGGACAAAAAATACCAAAGTTATTTAAGTTTTCAGTAAAATCGAATTGAAAAGCATCAAAAAACTGACATAAACATCTCGTTGTCTCGAGTCTGTGGTTAGATTTTCGAAATGTTTTAATGCAGAATCAAAGAATTCCTAAATATCTATTATATTTGGTCATTCATTGGACAAAAAAAAATTTACTGGATTTTATATTCATGAAAAATACCATTTTTGGACCCTTTTTTGACGCGGTTTAGCTCACGGGAGATTATCGCTAGAGCCCAAATATTTTGGGAATCTTCATAAAACATGTCAAAGTTAATTTTGAGGGGGGTACATCATCAACTTTTTTTTGAGTCACTCTACAGTACAATAATTTACCATTAAAATCTAAATTTCCGGAAGATACTTTTTTAGAATGAGTTTTTGGGCTGAAGGATGCCACATTTGAAGTTTCAAGTTTCTATGACCAATATTTCAGGCTACATTGCACCTAAGTATTTGCTCCATTAAAATCGGAATTTACAAAAAGGACATTTCTCAAAATAATTTGAAATCGGTTTAGGAGGTTTTTAAATTGTACGTCTTTTGACCCAAAGTGATCTTTAAAATGGGTGCGGTCATTGAAACGTATCCTAACTCACCCTGAAGGAGAATTCTAAATATTAGTGAAATCATTTTTGAAACCTCATAAGAAGTTTCATATATTTTAACATTTTACGTCTAACAAGGGAAGTATCTCAACCCTTATGAATCGTTTTGCCTGAAACTTAAAATGTATATAAAAGAGACAATTCTAAGGTTGGGGTGTCTCGGCTTATCGACCATATCGTGGATTTGGGGGTTCAAAACATGGGTAAAAAACGGCGAAAAAATCGTTTTTTGGATTTTTCAGCCATTTCTTTTTAAGAAACTGTATGATGTTTTCATATGAAAAGAAAGGTTTTTTTAATGCCTATCCAGTGGTGGCATAACCTTGTAATGATTCGGCTTCTTTAAATATTTTTTTCAGGAAAATGTATAAATTTTGAGGGGTATTTATGTGAAGACATATACCTACGATATCCATATGAATAAGAAATAATCTTTATTAAATTTAAGTCGACCCGTATTTTTGCCCTAGACGATATTCCTGTTAGTTCGGAAGCTATCAAAATTTTCCCGAAGGTCCACATGGTTTCATAAGGGGACAACGAAATTTTTAAACACCGATATGTCCGATAAACCGAGACACCCCAACCTTAAAATCGTCTCTTTAATATTTATATTTTAAGTTTCAGGCAAATCGGTTCATAAGGGTTGAGTTACTTCCCTTGTTAGTACACTGAAAAAAATGACATAACTAAAATTAAGGAAAAAACGTCTTTGAAAATTTATCATGAATTTTCCTAAAATTTAGTTAAATTTAACTAAAAAATGAGAAATTTTCTTAAATATGAGGAAAAAAGTTTAGTTCATTTACTTATAATCAGTTCATAGTTTTCTTTAAATGGAATTTTTTAATATTAGGAAAAAAAATCTTACTACCAAAGAAAGAATCGTTATTTTTAAGACATATTTCTTAAAAAACAATTTAGTTCAATTTTAGTTAAAATTTACTAAAAAAAAGATCATCGTATTTCTCTCTTTGAATTGAGGAAGTGTTCTTCTTTGAATTTAGTTAATAACTTCTGAAAATTTAATATAGAATTTAGTTAAAAATTGAAAATGGCGATATCTCGAAAACTAAGCGAGTAAGAGCGAAACTGATGAAATTTTCAAAAGAAAGACAACAAAGAAAATTATGGAACAGCCTAGATCTGCATATCTGTCGGGGTCTCAAGACCCTAATTTCGAATCTAAAATTTGAAATTCCCGAGATTTTATATATACCCATATCTCGGTAAATACTGCCAACACGAGAAAAAGTCTAACGGCGTTTTTGTAGCCCATGACTCGTAGAATACTTCCGCGAAATACCCGAAAGCTCTCCGATTAATAGTTTTTGAGTTATCCAGTTTTTAAGATTCTCAAGGCCCCTTTTTACCGTATCTCAAAAACTAAGCAAGGTAGAGCGAAACGGACACAATTTTTGGGTCAAAATTTATGGGGATCCTTAAAGGACCCAACGGGGTCTCGAGCTAACAGGGGCTAGACCCAATCTAGTTCTTAAATGTGAATGAACTAAAGTGTAATATAATTTTTCCCATTTTATTGTTAAAATTGGCTTAAAATTAAGTAAATTTGTTTTCCTTATTTTTGGGGAAATTATAAACTAAAACCAAGAAAAAGAATCTTTGGAGCCAAATCATTTCTTTTTCTAAAAATTTGGTTAATTTTCCAAGATTTTAGTTCACTTTTTTTTTAGTGTACTGTTACTTAAATTAAAATTTTCTATAAAACATTTCTATAGAAAATTATACTGTTATCGATATATTGATAACTGAAAGTTTTCTATAGAAAGTAATACTGCCCAGGAAAATTTTTCAGAACCGATTCCGATAACACTTGTTCTAGAACAGGTTCTTCGGTAATCAAACACTATTGCACTTTAATTATTCAGAACAAGTTAAGTGAATATTATTGTGAAGCTTGTTCTATGCAATCTAAATTTCATAACATTTTGGTTCTCAGGAATTAAAAAAAAATTATGTGTCAAAAAAATATATTTTTAAATATATATATTTTTATAAATATATTTTTTTTTGTGTTCACCAAGAAAAAACACGAAATTCTATGAAAATGTCAGGTTATAATCGTGAAAATTGTTGATACGAAGGTAAGTAAATTAAATTTTGATTGTCTGGGTCGGGGCAAATACTAATAAAATAATGTTTTTCATTTTTGTTTGCAGAAAATCCATGTTCTGGTGTATCTTTATTGCAAGGCCCAAAATGCAATTTTGGAAGCGAAAAAGGATGTATGTGTTTAAAAAAAATTAATATACGATGTCATATAGGATTATCTTTATCTTTTTTAATAAATTAATGCAATTCAAAATATTTCTTTAATTCTCATTTCTGTTCTAAATTTTACTTCTAGAACCGATTCCGAAGAACAAAAATGTGTTCCAATTTTGCTTACAAACACCTGTTGCTTTTGGGACAATCCCTTTGTAAAAAGAATCTGTGTTGCACAAGAATTAGAACAGGTTCTAGGGAAGTATAAGTTGTTCCACAATCGGTTCTTTGCAACCGAAAATTTTGCTGGGTGTTATCGCTGTATCAATAACTTAAAATTTTTATAGAAAATTATCCTGTTATTGATACATCAATAGCTTGATGTTATCGATATATCGATAACCTAAATTTTCTATAGAAAATTATAGTGTTATCGAAGTAAGAAAGTAAGAAAAAAAAATTATGCTAGTATCGATATATTGATACTGTTTTTAATGAATCGTGGTCGATGTATCGATAAATTAAAACATTTCTAGAGAAAATTATACTATTATCGATATATTGATAACTGAAAATTTTCTATAGAAGGTAATGCTGTATTCGATGTATCGATAACTTAAAATTTTTATAGAAAATTATTCTGTTTTTGATACATAGGTAGCTTACTGTTATCGATGTATCGATAAATTATTTTTTTTATGAAAAATTTCTATGGAAAATTATACTGTTATTGATGTATCGATAACTGAAAATATCCTATAGAAAACTATACTGTTATCGATTTATCAATAACAGAAAATTTTTGTATAGAAAATTATACTGTTATCGATATATTGATAACTTAATATTTCCTTTAGAAAATTATACTGTTATTGACATATTGATAACTTAAACATTTTATTGAAAATTATACCGTTCTCGATGCATCGATAACTTCATAATATTCCAAGGAAAACTACAACTAAAGGTTTACTATAGAAAATTATACTGTTATCGATGCACCGATAACTAAAAAAATTCTATTGGAGATTTTACTGTTATCAATAACCTAAAATGTTGAATGGAAAATTATTATACTTTATATTATACATACAATTTTTCATAAAATATATAAACTACGTTAATGTATCTATTAATTTAAATTTTAACATTTTCTAAATTTAAAATAATGTGCTCGATTCTGGAATACGATTTCACCATTCACCTGATTTTTAAAAAATTGATAGTCTTTCGAGTTTTAAGATTTTAATTCTTCTTGTAATTATTAAAGATATTAACTAGATCTTCAATTGTTACAAGAAAAAAATTTTAAAATCTTAAAATTCAAAAGAATATCAAATTTTTAAAAATTGGGTGAATGGTGAAGTCGTATTCGAGAATCGAGCACAATATGTTAAAATCAATTTTTTTGAAAAAAACTAAATAAAAAACGTGCATCTGAAAATTTTAAACTGTATCAGAAACCCTGTTTCACTATCAAATTGAAAATATGAAAGTTCAAAAAAGTAAAAAAAAAAAAAAGTTTCAACATGAAAAAAGTGCAACAAAAATGAAAATCTAATTTGATACATGTTTAACAAAATTTTTGGTCGTAACTATATTGTTTGTTTTTTAATGAGCCAACACAACAAAAACTTGTGTAAATATGTATTTTCATGTTTTAAAATTCTGTAACTGACATTTACCTATTAGAAAGTTTATGTAATCTTGTTAGTGTTGTGGTTTGTTTGTTTTCTATTTTTTTTTTTTTCGTTTTTTTTGTGGTTGAAAACATTGTTTTTCTAGGTCAATGTGCCTGCCATTTTGGGCAAGATTTTCTATTTTTATGGGTGTCAGTTGCAACATTTACAATATGTTTATGTTTTGTATATTTATATATTTTGTAAGAAAATGACAGTTTAAGAACTTCGCAAGAAAAAAAAAATAATTAAGTATGATTTAAAATTAGGAAAAAACACTACTAAACATCATTATAATTGTTCTGCTGGTCAAAAAATCTGGTTTCCAACCTTTTCCTTTGCATCAGGTTTTTCAGAAAATTGAGATCAAAGTTGAAAAAATCGAAGTTTTTGATATTTTTGGCAACTAATAGCGGATGAACCTGATGTGTTGGCGACTAATAAATAAGTCGAAGAAAAAGCTAGAACATTACTCTTTAAGGCTTCGGCACAATGTCGGAGTATCAAGGGGGCTACGTAGGTTAGTTGGTAGCGTGCTAGCCTTTGATCGTGGGGGTATTGGGTTCGATTCCCACCAGTACCCTTGTTTTTTTCGCTACAACGAGACGACGGTCATTGTTACCAGTTCTCGGTTAGGTTGAATTTATTAAAAATGAGTTGTAAATAAATAAAAAAGAATAAATTAAAATAATTGATCACGTGATCAAAACTATTATTTACAAATGCCTGCGAATTGTGTACTCTTGCCCAAAACATTAAATCATGATAATGTTTTGCGGAAGATTTGGGTGTACTTGCCAAAGCAAAGTTTTTTTTAGAAAAAATAATGTTATATTAATTTGCTATTCCATGCAAAACGAATTGAAATATCAGTCTAGGACCCCATTAAAAAACCAAAAGAGCTGTACATTCCGTAAGTGAGTGCAAAAATAAGTGCAAAAAAGTGTTTTTACCATTTTGGAGTGTATAAAAGATTTGGCATCAAAGAATATACCAGTCTCACTTGTTTTATGAACATTGGATAAACAAATGGAAATTTTTTATGCGAAAGGCTTAGACTTGGTAAAAAAGTAGTTTTGGTAAAAAAAATATTTTTTTTCACGAAAAACAAAATTATGTGAAAAAAAAAATTTAATGAACCCAAAATTTTTGGTGAAAAAAAATTTTGATGAATTTTTTTGATGAAAAGATGTAAAAAAAAATTGATGAAAAAAATATGAAAAAAAAAATTTTTGGCGAGAAAAAAATTGATAATAAAAAATTTGATAAAAAAATTTATAAAAAAAAAATTTTATGAAAAAACAAAAAAATTTATGAAAAAAAAATTTTGATGAAAAAAAAGTTTTGATGGAAAAAAAAAATTGATGAAAAAAAAATTAATCAAAAAAAAAAAAAATTTTGATGAAAAGAAAAAATTTGATGAAAAAAAAATTTGATGAAAAAAAAAAATTTATGAAAAAAAAAATTTGATAAAAAAATTTGATACAAAAAAATGATGAAAAAAAAAAAGTTTGATGAACAAAAAAAATAATTTATGAAAAAAAAAAAAATATTTGATGAAAAAAAAAGTTTGATGAAAAAAAAAAAGAAATGATGAAAAAACAAGTGAGAGTGTTAAATTCGGCTGTGCCGAATCTATTATATCCTCCAACAAGTAAAAAAATTAAAAAAAAAAACAAATTTGGCAGGGGCGTTGGTTTAAGGGGGGGGGCAAGGTAGGGGGAGGGGTCGGTAAACTGGGGTGACTCCTTGGCCTCACGGTATATGTTTACAAGTTAATTTTTTCTGCTTTGTTCACTAAAGTATTATAGTTTTATAATTATTTAAATTATTTTTTTATCCACGCCCTTAAAAGAGGGGCGGGGAAAAAAGGCTACATTTTTTAATCCCCTGGGTCCAAGCGCAGGACTAAAAACTTTTACGAACATAAAAATGTCTCATTTAGTTCACAAAAATACAAAAAACGTTAAAAAAAATTAGCATTTTTAAGAGGTTGGCTTAGTTCTTCAAGGGGGAACTTTTTTCCCCCTGGTCCGATTTAGCCCATTTCCGAACGTAACCTGCCTAGGACCATTAGCCATATTTATGCCAAACTTCAGTGGTCTAGCTCTTTTATTTTGGACTGCATCGTGTTAACTACAGACGGACGGACGGACAGACGGACAGACGGACGGACAGACGGACGGACAGACGGACGGACAGACGGACGGACAGACGGACGGACGGACGGACGGACGGACGGACGGACGGACGGACGGACGGACGGACGGACGGACGGACATCGCTAGAATGTCTTAGAATCAATCACTGATCAATAATATATATACTTTATGGGGTCCCCGACCGATATTTCGATGCGTTACACACGGAATGACAAAGTGAGTATACCCCCATACTGTAGTTGGAGGGTATAAAAATATTTGATGAAAAAAGAAAAATTGATGAAAAAAAATTTTTTTTTTTTTTGTTGAAAAATAATTATGTTACTTTTTATTCACCAGCTGGTGAAAAACGGTTTTATTCAGCACGAGGTGAATTATTTTCCAAGTAACAAACCCAAGTTATTGAAATTTTCGGTTTTAAGAAAATGAAAAACGTAATTTTTGTTTTCTTTTTCGTTAATTGTTAGCTTATATAGTCAAACTGAGGTGGCGTCATTGTGAATTCAGCTTTAAGATTTTGAAGTCGTTTTCGCATCGAGTTTATCCGCTATGAGTTGTCAAAAACTCTCCAAATGGCGATTCTTTTGAACATTGACCTAAATTTTCTTAAAAACCTGATGTGATGGAAACGTTTGGGGACCAGATTTGTGATTACTAGAACAATTGCAATTAACTGCGTATGGTCGCGTCCCAGTCGCATCAAGTTTTTTTTAAATTGTCATGCTATATGAGCTCTTCCGAAGGCAAACTGACCAAATCCACTTTTTTTTAATTTTATAGTTTAAAAAAGATTATTAAACACTAAATAAAATGTCAAAAAATATTTCCGTATTCGTTAAAAAGGTTAATTAAAAATGCATACAGATTTAATAAATGTTAATATTATGTAAGTTTATACATATGCTAAAAAAATTATGTATTTGTCTACATAAATTTACTTGTTTACATGCATTGTGATCATCAGAAAGGTCAAGTACAAAGCAAATATTTTTACATACCATATTTTATGATGGAATCGTTTTAATGCCAATACATATTCTTTTTTGTGTGTTATTGAAATTCGATATAAATTCATGTTATCTATATGAATAACAGGAAAACGTATGCAAAAAATTTTACATACATACATAGATTGAAATATTATTATAAAAATAAGGTCACCATATATTCAGATATTCAGTGTTTGAGTTTTTAGTCCGTGCAATAAATATTGTAGTTTTGTTATTTTTTTGTGACAATTTAATATTTGTGTTTGATAAATTTATGAATATTCAATGTGAAAAATAAACAAGATTTTTTTTTTATGATTTGTTATTCAAACTTTAACAGCAGTTTATAGAATTTATTAGAAAAAATTGAGTTTAACATAAACAACAATTTAGAACAAGTAAGAAAACTATATTCGTCTGTGCCGAATCTTTAAATACCCTCCACCAATGTAATGATTTAAAAAACAAAAAAGTTATCTCATCCGATCCTACTACTATTTTTGTAAATTAGTTTCTCTTTTTTAAGGAAATTAAAACTTTTCTAATAATGTTCTAATTTACAAAAAAAAAATAAAAAAATTTCAAAAGACACATTCGATATTTTCGAAAAACCTATTCGAACTTTATGAATTGTTACGATTTATGTATCTTTATCATTTACTAGCCGTATGTGGAATAAACTCCCCGCAGACGTCTTCCCAACCAGCTACAATTTGGAAAAATTCAAATTAAACGTCCACAAACAGTACTCCCTCTTTCCTTCTCCTCATAACCTATTTTCCTAATACCAACACAATGCATTGCATCGGTAGGGGGCATCCCCTGAGTGTTGGCTCAAAGTAAAAAAAATATAAAATATTCCGGGAGGTGCACTTACATTCCAAATTTCAAGTCTATAGCCTCAGTTGTTTGTAGAAATATAAAATGTGCTATACAAAGTACCTTTTCTGTCCCTTTTACTCTCTTAGAATCAGCATTTCCAAAAATACAGCCTCATTGGATTTACATTTCAGAAGGTGCACCCACATTCCAAATTTTAGGTGTTTATCTTCAGTGGTTTGTGGAAATAAAAAAAAGGACCAAAGTACTTTTTTTTACCCCTTTTACCCCCTTAGAAACAACATTTCCAAATCCGCAGCCTTATTGGATCTACATTTCAGGAGGTCTCAAATTTCACGTGTATTGCTTCAGTGATTTGTGGAAATAAAAAAAGGACCAAAGTACCTATTTTACCCCTTTTACCCCCTTAAAATCAACATTTCCAAAAACCCAGCCTTATTGGATCTACATTTCAGGAGGTCCACCTACATTCCAAATTTCAAGTGTATTGCTTCAGTGGTTTGTGGAAATATATAAAGTATCAAAATACCTTTTTTTACCCCCTTAGAATCAACATTTCCAAAATCGCAGCTAAATTGATTGTTTGATATTTGCTAGAAATAGTTTTTTTCTGTTGTTGGATCTTACATTCCTAATTTTAAGTTTTTATGATCGTTATTTAAGCATGGGATGCTACATTCCAAATTTAAAGCTAATAAAGCCATTATTTAAGTATATATAAAAAGTACCACAATACCTTTTTTACCCGTTTTACCCCCATAGAATCATTATTTCAAAAAACCCAGCATTAGTGGATCTATATTCCGGGAGATGCAGCTACATTTCAAATTTCAAATCTCTATCTTCATTGGTTTGTGGAACTATAAAAAGTACTAACGTACCTGTTTTTGCACATTTTACCCCCTTAGAATCAACATTTTCAAAACCCAAGCCTTAGTTGACCTATATTCCGGGAGGTGCATCTATATTCCAAATTTCAAGTCTCTAGCTTCAGTGGTTTGTGGAAATATAAAAAGTACCAAAATACCTTTTTTACCCCTATTCCCTAGAATCAACCTTTCCAAAAACTCAGCCTTAAAGGATCTACACTTCGGTAGGCGCTAAAAAACAAAAAATTCTTTGCCTTTTTTAGAAATCTGTATTCCAAATTTAAAGTTTCCAGGACTATAATTTCAAGAATTATAATAAGTACCAAAATAAATTTTTTTATTTTTCGAAATTTCGAAAAAGTACTTTTTCAAAATTTTCCCCGTTGTTGGAACTAACATTTTAAAATTTTTTTGTAGGACCATAATTTCAAAAAATTTAGAAAGTACCAAAGTAAATTTTTTTACCACTTTTTACCCTTAGGAGTCCGAATTTCCAGAAAGTACTTTTTTGGGGAATGTTTTTCCGTTGGAGGATCCTACATTCCAATTTTCAAATTAATAGGATTTTTTTCAAGAAAAAATAAAAAGTACCAAAGTGCTCGCTTTTTACCCCCCTTAGAATCGGTATTTCGAAAAAGTACTTTTTCATAATTTTTTTCATTGTTGGAAACAACAATGCAAATTTTAGTTTTTTTTGTAGGACTTTAATTTAAAAAAATATAAAAAGTACCAAAGTACAATTTTTTACCCCTTTTTACCCTTAGGAATCCGAATTTCCAGAAAGTACTTTTTTTGGGAATGTTTTTCCGTTAGAGGATCCTACATTCCAATTTTCGAATTAATAGGATTTTTTTTCAGAAAAAATAAAAAGCACCAAAGTACTCGTTTTTTTACCCCCCTTAGAATCGGAATTTCGAAAAAGTACGTTTTCAGAATTTTTTCCGTTGTTGGAACCACCATTGCAAATTTTAATATTTTTGTAGGACCTTAATTTTAAAAAATATAAAAAGTACCAAAGTACCATTTTTTACCCCTTTTTACCCTTAGGAATCCGAATTTCCAGAAAGTACTTTTTTTTGGGAATGTTTTTCCGTTAGAGGATCCTACATTCCAATTTTCGAATTAATAGGATTTTTTTTCAGAAAAAATAATAAGTACCAAAGTACTCGTTTTTTACCCCCCTTAGAATTGGAATTTCGAAAAAGTACGTTTTCAGAATTTTTTCCGTTGTTGGAACCACCATTGAAAATTTTAATATTTTTGTAGGACCTTAATTTCAAAAAATATAAAAAGTACCAAAGTACAATTTTTTACCCCTTTTAACCCTTAGGAATCCGAATTTCCAGAAAGTTCTTTTTTTGGGAATGTTTTTCCGTTAGAGGATCCTAAATTTCAAATTTCAAATTAATTGAATTTTTTTCAGAAAAAATAAAAAGTACCAAAGTAGTCGCTTTTTCCCCTTTTTCAACCCTTCATTTTTACCCCTTAAAATCAACATTTCCAAAAACCCAGCCTTAGTGGATATGTATTCCAGGAGGTGAAACTACAATCAAAATTTCAAGACTCTAGCTTCAGTGGTTTGGGCTGTGGGATGATGCGTGATTAGTATGTCAGTCAGTCAGTCATCAGTCAATCACGCAACTACTTTATATATGGGGCATTCCATGCCAAATCACTCACTTTTAGGCCCGACCCCCTTCGATTAATTTTATTTTTGGATATGTTTTAGTACGTATTAAATGCAACTTGCAGCCAAATTTTCAGCCTTTTATACCGAGGCGGTGTTGAGTAATCAATTTTTCAAAATGGCGATTTTTTCCAAAAAATGAAAAAAATTAAATTTTCAATCAATTTTGACCAGTAAAAAATATAGATATTTTAAAAAAAGTTGGACAACGTTTTGTTGGTATTTAAATGTAGTTTTAGAAAAAAAATGTGAAAAAATTATTCGAAGTAATTATCACTTATTTTTTGACGTTTAAAAATTAAAATCGACTTTTTGAAAAAGTCCGAAACCTTCGATTTTTTTTGTAAAAAACTAAAAGAATTCTACTCTAAATTATGCAACTTTTAAGCCATAACTCGAGATGTGATCACAATTCTTTCTATTTTTTTTTTAAATTTTTAAAATTGCACCTTTTATGTTTTGGCTCTGATTTATTTTATATGGAGCTCCAAAAAAAAAAAAAATGGTAGATACTGACCCTAACTTACCCTAAATATATTCATTTGGAGGTAAATATACGTCTCACAAAAATTTGGGACGATCGGACATGTGTAAGGCGCTTAGCATGGTCCTTGAAGTTTAAAAAACGGATTACAAGGAAAAATATGATTTTTTTTCTGTTTTCGCAATTTCTTTGGTATTTAAAATTAAGTTTTAATTCAAGTGATTACAGAATTATGATGTGGAGTAAAATGCCTTTGTAATAAGGTACTAAAAACTAAAATCGGTTGAAAATCAGCCAAGTTATTACAACTTCCCCAGGCATCTAGCGTGTGCCATACAACTTGATTAAAAAATACGAGGCCCTTTTTTTAAATTTATTGAAATTTTCTACTGTAATAACATTTTTTCATTATTCATGTTTCAGTGTAATATTTTTTTGACTTTTCCAAATTTTAAAACAAAAAAAATATTTTTTTTTTTAAAATAGAGATTTCAAAAGGGTGTGGAAAATGCAGGCATTTTTAGCACTAATTTAAAAAATGTTAGCAAAACACAATATGAAAAATACTTGTCATCTAATAACATTTGAACTTGAAGAATAAAAAAATGTTATTACAGTAGAAAATTTCAATGAATTTCAAAAATCGGATTGTATTGATTAATCAAGTTGTCTGCCACACGTTAGATGCCTGGGGAAGTTGTAATAACTTGGCTGATTTTAAACCGATTTCGGTTTTTATGACCTTAATAGAGAGACATTTTACTCTACATTTCAATTCTGTAACCATTTGAATTCAAAATTAACTTAAAATACCAAAAAAATTAAGAAAACAGAAAAAAATGCATATTTTCCCTTGTAATCCGATTTTCAAACTTCAAAGCCGATGCGGCACGCCTTATCCATGTCCGATCATCCTAAAATTTTCTGAGACGTATTTTTACACCCAAGTTAATATATCTAGGGGAAGTTACGGTCAATATTTACCAAATTATTTTTTTTGGAGCACCATATAAAATAAACCAGAGTCAAAAAAAAAAAAGTGCAATTTTCAAAATTTGAATAAAAATAGAACGAATTACGATCACATCTCGAATTATGACTTAAAAGTTGCGTAATTTAGAGTAGAATTTTTTGACATTTTAAAAAAAAAAATCGAAGGTTTCGGACTTTTTCAAAAAGTCGATTTTAATTTTTATACGATAAAAAACAAGTGATAGTTACTTCGAATAATTTTTCATATTTTTTTTTCTAAAACTACATTTAACTACCAACAAAATGTTGTCCATCTTTTTTTAATATATCTATATTTTTTACTGGTCAAAATTGATTGAAAATTTAAATTTTTTCATTTTTTGGAAAAAATCGCCATTTTGAAAAATTGATTACTCAACACCACCTTGGTATAAAAGGCTGAAAATTTGGCTGGAAGTTGCATTTAATACGTACTAAAACATATCCAAAAATAAAATTAATCGAAGGGGGTCGGGCCTAAAAGTGAGTGATTTGGCATGGAATGCCCCATATATAGATTAGCTTTGATTTATTTCAAACCCACTAGAATGGGAATACATACGAAAAATCTAATCTCATCCTACTACTTTTTTTGTAAATTAGTTTCTGTTTTCAAGGAAATTAAAACTTTTCTAATTTATGTTCAAAATATTTTAAAATTTTGGGTTACATGTCAGGTGCCACGCCCAGTGTGCGATATTTTGTGTGAGAGTTAAGAATGATAAAATAACATTATGTTTCTTGTTTTGTTCACATACATTTAACAGGTGTCAAGTTATAGAATTTTTTTTGTGAAATACAGCAAATACTTGACCGATTGAAAAAAAAAATATAACCCTATGACCAGGAGAATTGCGCAACTTTTGATACCCAAGCGTTTACATCAGTTCCGGATTATTGCCAAAAACAGGACTTCAACTGACGGACATACAGACAGCTGACGGACATGGCTAGATCGACTTAAAATCGATCGATGATCATAAATATATAGACTTTAAGGGGCCCTACACCAATATTTTGATGTGTTACATACGGAATGACAAATTTATATATACCCTCTATCAACGACCGTAGAGGAAGGTGGCCAAATTCTGGCTGCCAAATTTGACTTCCAAATTTCGTGGAGAGCAAATCAACGTTTACTACGTTAAATGTCGGGCAGAATGGTACGAAATACCCGCTACTACTTAAAAAGGTATTTTTTTAGAAATATTGAGAAAACGTCAGAAAAATATCAGAAACAATTAAAATTAAAAAAAAAAAAATAATAATAAAATAAAAAAAAATTATTTTATTTTTGAAAAAAAAAAAATGATTTCAAATAAAATAAATACAAAAAAATTCTGATTTTGTTGTTTTTATTATTTTTTCATAATAGCGGTATTTTTTTATATAAAAAACAAACAAAAAATTTAAAAAAACTGAAAAATGTACTAAATATTAAAAAAATGTACTAAATGTTCACACGGTAGGGTCCAACATTTTACGTAGTAAACGTTGAAATGCTCTCCACGAAATTTGGAAGCCAAATTTGGCAGCCGGAATTTGGCCACCTTCCACAACTTTTTGGTATCCTTATAAGCGCACAGTGGAAGATGAACGCGCATCGTAACAAAATCAAAATTGTCAGCGATTTGATCGGTTGAACATGGGTTTGATAAAAGACATCCTAGTGGATAGAAAACCATTCATAAAATATTTATATGTCATTTACTTTGACCAGGGCGTCTCTCCAAAGTCCAAACATTTTCAGTTTTTTTTTAAAAAATTAAAATTTTTTGGAAACCTTTTTTAAATGGTTGAGTAAAACTATTTCTTAGTAAGCTAACATCCTGAAATTTTAACACACCTTTGACAATATATGTAACTAATTAAAACTGCCCTTATAAGCTTAAATTTTAAACCGCGTTATTCGTTAATTGACTGCCAAATGTTGTCATTTTTTAAAAAATGTGTAAAAAAGACTCTTAATTATAGACTTCATCTTTTGTGGAACCTTGTGGATACAGACAAATTCAATATGGGGTGAAACTAGAGGTATTTATCTAAACGAGGAACTTTATTTCGTCTGCAGTAACTTGCAGCTAAATTCAGGATAAGGCTCCAAAGTAGGGTCCATAAAAATAAAAAAAAAAAAACTTATACTACTATATATTTATTTTTTTAAATTTTTAGTTTTCGAAATTATAAAATATCAGCTTCAACCTATTTAGATATTTACAAAAAAAAAATGGTGATGCTGCATAGGCTTGAGAAACTAACTAAATACCCAGCAAAATTTGGCATTACTAGTAATGGGATTTGTAATCCGGAACAAATCTTAATAAGTAGTTACTTGTTGAAACACTAATTATTTTAACAAGGGCGTGAGACAAAAATTAATAGTGATGAGAATTAAGATAAATAAGTACTTAGTTACTCTCGTTTTACTAAAGAGGAGTAAAAAACTATTACCAATAAAAAGTAAAATAGCTATTTACCAAATGGGAGTAATAAACACATTTAAGTGTTAAAAATAAAAAAAGTTAAAAATTGTCAAATTTTTAATGAGTTAAGTCATTCGACACAGCAAAACTTATAATCTCAATGTATGGATGGTGGGCAATGAGTCCTACTGTACATAAGGTCCTGATACACGGAAGTGAGATTATTCAAAATTCGGTGTTACCAGTTGGTAATAAAAATATTTTGAACTATATAAGCAATTCATTAACTAACTTATACAATTTAAATATTAGGTCAGTTATCAGAAGAAACTTTAGAAAGGTCGCATAAATATTTAAGATTTACAAAAGCAATTTTAGCAGAAAAAATTCAAGAACAAACAATCTAAAAGATATTTTTCAAAAATTTATGGTAGAATCAGATCCAAAAATTTTCATTTTACGTGAAGAAACATCGAACTTCGTAAAAAAGGTTCCTTATCCAAAGGAACTATTGCAACTAATACAAAAGAACTAATTTTTATTTTAATTTATTTATTACGATATTGCATTATCGTATCTATGTTAATTTGTTTTTTAATGTTTTAATCCTGTTATTATTCATTTTTGGTTTATTACTACTATTTATTTATTATAAATTAATAAAATAAAATTGATAAAAAGTCATACGTGCCGGATATTTTAGTGTAGGGTGAAATGTAATGTTTGCAAATATTTAATTTATCTTTTTTGTGCAATTTTAAATAGGTTTGATACAAGCAATTCCACTTATATATTTATATTTTCAGATTTGTTAACTAAAAATGTCGATACATTTGGTCATAATTTAACTCAATTTTTTTATATGCAATTTAACTAATAATGTTTAATGATGTATATTTACTCTATGCGAACGACATTCAGTAATAATAAGTATATCAAAAATGTCAATGATCTTAACATTTTTTTAGCATTTGTTCATATAAATAAATTAACCAACTTTGTATTCAATTTATATGTAGGGTGCAAGGAGAACAACAAACTTTGATCACAGCTTTAATTGCTTAAGGTCCCTAGTTTTTAGAATGCCTAATTTTGTTTTACAACTCCTAACCGTTTAGAAGATATAGTCAAAAAACTTCGATGCGCGCGTTTTCCATACAAACCGTCCACTGTGAAGCGCGGCGGCCTCTACGGTCGTTGCCTCTATCACTGGAGTAGGGGGAATAAAAATTAAACAAATTGTCTTTTTGGACTTTTAAAAAAATTTCGGGATTTGGGTCTTGAAAAATGTCCGTTAGATTTGAATTTATATTTCATATTTCTAATTCTTAGAAATATTACTAAATTGCATGGTACCCAATGAGTTGAGTACTAATTCCGTTTTATTCATTGTTGGACTTTATATTTTATAACTGAAGTTTTATTTATTTCGGTTTGAGTCCATATTAATTATTTCTGAGAATTAATTATTTATTTATTGTACAATGAGAAAATCTGAAAATATTAATTGACAACACAGGCTAAGTGGAGATGTCGACAGCTTTCGGAAGAAGCCACCTTCTTTCGTCAGCACTCTTCGATTGTCACTGTAGGTGTGTAAGATTAAAATCAGCTATTTAAACGTACATTAAGGTGAATGTACGTTTAAATTAATACTAAACTCATAGGGAACCATGCAATTTAGTAATATTTATAAGAATTAGAAATATGAAATATAAATTCAAACCTAACGGACATTTTTCAAGACTTGAAAAGTCCTACTAAGTGTTGCAACTCTGAGAAAATCTACTACAGTGTAAGAAATTACAACTGTGTTAGAAAAAAGTTAAAAATGAATTGATTAAGTTCGTGCTAAACGTAACATATGAGTGATGAAATGTGATTTAATTCCCGTCCGCTTTTTCACCTTAATGTACGTTTAAATAGCTGATTTTAATCTTACACACCTACAGTGACAATCGAAGAGTGCTGAAAGGTTTCTTCTTCCGAAAGCTGTCGACATCTCCACTTAGCCTGTGTTGTCAGTTAAGTTTTTCAGATTTTCTCATTGTACAACAAAAATTTTTTAGCGGCCCAAACTCATTTTTAGGGGGGGTCGATTTGTATGGGGGGAAATTGATCTTTTTCAGTTTCTTACGATTTACGCCTATTTAAACAATATTAATATAGGCATGTGTGGTATCAGATTAAAGGTATTAAAAATACCTATCTTGTGGTGCTAACAACGGGCCAAAAAAGTTAATATTTTTCGACTTATTAACAAAAATGTTCTAAAATGTTGGTATTTTACTCAATATGACGAAAAGTTGTGCATGTTTGGACACGTTCTTAGCACACTTAGATAGGTTTTCCAAAGACCTTTCATTTGGTATGTAACATGACTAGGTTTCTTTGCATAATATAGGAGATAAACGAAAAAAACTGAAAAACGGTCTTGTCTTCACCCCTCCTTTTTACCCCTTAAATATTAATTTGGGCCGCTTAAAAAAAATACGTATCCCTTTATTTTTTTCTGCTCTACAAAATAAAACCAATTCCATAAAGATCCGCGGGTGGCACTAGGGAGACTTCCCCTGTGAGTTAAAACTTATTTTCTTGAAAATTATTCTATGAGAATATCAAAGTTTTAATTAGTAAAGGAAGTAATGACTCAATGTTATGAAAAAAAAACAACTCAAAATATTTTTTTAATTTATTTATTTAATATTTTTATTTATTTTCATATTATTTGAATTATTAAAAAACATTAAAAAGGCATATTGGTGACATTTATTGATGACATGATGAAATGTGTCATCACTTGTTTCTTTAATTTTTAATTTTAATGATTTCTTTCATCATATTGATGAAACTGTTCTTCAGTATGATGATAGTTTCATCAATCACTTGTTCTTCAATTTTGATCACTTCTTTCATCATATTGGAGAACAATTTCATCACTATGATAAAATTTGTCATCAAAATTGATGACAGCAAGTGTGGCTCCAGTAGGAAAGTTTTTAGCGTTCTAGCCTTTGAACGTGGTGGTTGATTCCCACCAGAATCCTGGGTCTGTTTCGGTACAACGAGACGAAGGTCATTGTGATCAGTTCTCGGTTAGTTTTAAATTGTGAAAAATGAGTTGTAATTAAAAATAAGAATGAATTAAAATCCTTCATCAAATTATTATTATAATTATATTAAGTGATGAAACCCTTTCATCAATTTGATGAAACTTTTTTCTTTGAATGTATTTTGAAATTTTTATTGCATATTTGAACATATTTTAGATTTTTTTTGTGCATTAAAATCTCAGCCCTAGTAATAACCTTTCAATTATTTAACCTTTAGTTTGAATAATGTTTCTTTTGTTATTTGTTTTTTTTTTTTTTACTTTTGAAATTTTGCTAAGTATTATCCTTTGTATTGTTTAAAAACAAATTTATTTATTTTCTTTTAAAATAGCATTAAATCTGTTGATTCTGAATTGTTGGCATAACTTTAAAACAAACTCTTAAAAAATGAAGAAAATAATAAAAACAAGTAAGAGTGTTAAATTCGGCTGTGCCGAATCTTTTATACCCTCCAACATGCAAATAAATAAAAAAAAAAAATTGCAGGGGCGTCTTCTTTTTTTTTGGTGGGGGGGTTGGTAGTGGTAATTGGGGGGCACAATTCCTCTCGAATAAGTGTTAAAAAAAAATAATTCTTATGCTTTTTGCACTAAAGAAATACAAATTTATCATTATATAAAAAAAAAATTCTTCCACGCCCATAAAAGGGGGGGGGGGGGCGGACCGTAAAACTATATTTTCTAATTCTGTGGGTCCAAATGCAGGACCTTGAACTTCTTGTAGCATAAAAATTTTGGATTTGTTAAACAAAAACACAAAAAATTATGTAAAAATATGATATTTTTCAGAGGTTGGTTTAGTTCTTCAAGGGGGAACTTTTCCCCCCTTGGTCCGATTTTGCCCATCTCCGAACTTAACCAGCCTATGAACATAAGACATGTATGTGCCAAATTTCAGGAGTCTATCACTTTTATTTTGGACTGTATCGTGTCCTCCACAGACGGACGGACGGACGGACAGACGGACGGACGGACGGACAGACGGACGGACGGACGGACGGACAGACGGACATCGCTAGAATGTCTTAGAATCGATCACTGATCAATAATATATATACTTTATGGGGTCCTAGACCGATATTTCGATGCGTTACACACGGAATGACAAAGTGAGTATACCCCCATACTGTAGTTGGAGGGTATAAAAAAATAATGTTAAAATGGCAAATGGCCAACATAGTAATAAAATATAAAGGACACAAAACACCGCACAATCCATCATAGTGGTTGCTACAATAAAATGCTATAAATGTTTTGAAATTCAGATTAAATACAAAAAAAAAAGTAAAATGCCAACTCAGCACAAAAATAGAAAATTTTTTATATAAAAAAAAAGACCACCAACAACAATATGCAATAAAAAAAAAATAAAGAGAAGGAAATTTTTTAATAATTTTTTACTTTTCTGTTACAAAATAGAGGATTGAAAGAAAAAAAAACTGCAGTTGAATTATAATGGTTAAATAGAAAAACGGATAAAGATTTATAATAAGTCATGGTCGACTTAAAAAAAAAATCTTCAACTACAGTTGACATTTTTCTGACTTGATTACTTTACCAAAAAAATAAAAAGTACTAGAAATTCACTTATTAAGTATGGACTCCAAATTTGTTATTAAAAAAAATGCATATGCCCTTAACCCATGTTAAAGGATTGACATCAAAGACAAAGTCAGCTTTAAAATCGAAATCAAATCCTAATCGCCTGTTATAAATTGTAGAGTAACAATAGAAAAAGTAAATGTAAAAGTGTTACGGAACATAAAAACCATTGACTAAAACTGTTGAAAATTTTAATTGAATAACAAAAAAAAGTTATAAAATTGCACAATAGTTTATTTATTTTTTTATTGTAACATGAAAAACGTGTTTTAAAACTAACAAACCACAATACGCAGTTACAATAAATACAAATGAAAAATAAAAAAAATATATAAAAAATTTAGAACAATTACACATAGACATATCCACCCTCACACAAATTAGGATGGGGCGTTTTTACAACTTTTTCTCTGATCAGAAACGGATTAAAGTGGCCCATCCATAACAAAAACATACCTGTAAAATCATTTTCGAATCGGTCAATATCTTTTTTGATAAGAAAACAAAATGTTGATAAAAAAATTTTATAAAGAAAATTTTTTTGAGAAAAAAAAAATTTAAAAAAAATATAAAAAAACAATTTTTAAAGAACGAACAGAAGATATTGATCATTTGAAAAAAAAAAAAAATATTCAGATTAGTTTTCGTTATTAATGAGTCACTATTTCCGGACAAACATTTCCATTCAAAGAAAAAAGTGTAAACGGACCATCCTAATACATATACATACTATACATGCAACGTTCAACAAAAACTGTGACAAAAAAAAAAAAAAAAATGATTTTTTATCTGTTGCAGCAAACAATATATAAAAAAAAATATATGTACATTTATACAAAAACTGTTGTTATACGCTCAATTTATTTGTGTGATATACTGCATGTTATTGCATGCATCAAATACAAAACAATAAAGAAAATTTTAAAAATATTTTTTATTTTTATAGTAAATGGATTTTTCAAAGTACTTGCAAATTGAACAACCAACAAAGAAAATCAGATTTCAAAAAAAAAAAAATAACTTATAAACTCCTGATGTTTAAAACATAATCACATCATCGTTATAAACACCAACAACACTAACACTTACCACTTGTATGTATCAAACGTTGGTTAACTCTTTAACAATTACAATTGAATTACTATTGGTCATTAAAGGGTTGAGAGATAAAGACAAAAAATTTCAAAAATAACAATGTCATTTTTGCATACAATTTTTTTACCACAAATTTAGTCAGTATGAAAACCATATAAATCAAATATTATTAAGTAAGACAGCTTAACTTCTAAGAACGATGTATCAATAGAAAAATGCATTGTAATCGATACAGTGAAAAAATTGTTCATCGATAACTTCATAATTTTCTATACAAAATTTTAAGTTGATACATCGATAACTGTAATAATTTTCTATAACTAATTTTATTTTTATTTTCCGTAGTAAATTTTAAGATTGAAAACTGTAAAAATTTCTATAAACATCGATAACTGTAATAATTTTCTATAGAAATTTTAAGTTATTGATAACTTCAACAGTTTTCTATAGCTAATTTTAAGTTATCGATACATCGATAACTTCAACAATTTTCTATAGAAAATTTTAAGTTGTCGCCGCAACGATAACTGTAATAATTTTTAACAGAAAGATTTGAGTTATCGATACATCCATAACTTTAGTAGTTTTCTATTGGAAAATTAATTTTATTGATGACTGCATAGTTTTCCATAAACAATTTAAAAAACATTTTGAGTTGTCAATGCATCGATAACTGCATAATTTTTAATACAAAATGTTGATTTCTCGATACTTTAATAAATTTTAATAAATTGCATAATTTTCTTTAGAAAATTTTAAGTTATTGATTTATGGATAACTGCATTATTTTATTTAAGAAATATTAAGTTATCGATGCATCGATAACTTCATACTATTCTATAAATTTTCAATTATTAATTCATCGATATCTGGATAAGTTTCTTTAAAAAATATTAAGCTATTGATAACTGCATAATTTTCTAAAGAAAATTTTTATTTATTAATACATTGATAGTTTCATAATTTTTAAAAGAAAATTTTAAGTTATCGATACATCGATAACAGCTTAATATTCTATAGAACATTTTAAGTTACATATACATCGATAAATCCATAATTTTCTATGGAAAGTTTTAAGTTATCAATTCATCAATGGCTGCATACATTTCTACAGACATTTTTAAGTTACCAATACATCGATAACTGCATAATTTTCTATAGACAATTTTAAGTTAAAAATTTAAAAATTTCCTATAAAAAATTGTAAGTTCTTAATACATTGATAACTGCATAATTTCCTATAGAAAATTTTAAGTTATCGATTACTGCAAAACTTTCTATAAAAAATTTTATTTATCGAAACATCGACATCTGCATAATTTTCAAAAAAAAAAAAATTAAGTTATCGATACATCGAAAAAATTACCTGAAAATGTTAAGTTATCGATACATCGATAACTGCAAAATTTGTTTAAGAAAAGGTTAAAATATCGATACATAGATAACTGCAAAGTTTTTTAAGACAATTTTTAGTTATCGATAAATGAATAATTTTCTTTATTATGCAATATCAATCTACAAGAAAATTGAACAATAACTGATACATCAATGAGCGATCGATTATCGATAATTTAAAACTTTCTATAGAAAACTATCCAGTTATCAATAACTTAAAATATTCTATTGAAAATAATTACAGCTATCGATAATTTAAAACTTTCTACACAAAATTGCTACAGTTAGACAAGTGTTTTAACTTATCGATACATCGATTTTTTCTATAGAAAATTTTTACAGCTATCGATAACTTAAATTTTTCTATAGAAAATTGTTACAGTTATCGATATATCCATAACTTAACATTTTTTATATAAATTGTTAAATAGTGATCGATACATCGATAACTTAAAATTTTTTATAGAAAATTGTTCCAGTAATCGATATATCGATAACAAATAATTTTTTATAGAAAATTGTCAATATATCAATAACTTCAAATTTATTATAGAAAATTTTCAATAGAAAATTGTTACAGTTATCGATATATCGATAACAAAAAATTTTCTATAGAAAATTGTTACAGTTATCGATATATCTATAACTAAGAATTTTCTATAGAAAATTGTTACAGTTATCGATATATCGATAACTTAAAATTTTCTATAGAAAATTGTTACAGTAACTCAAAATTTTCTATAGAAAATTTTTACAGTTATCGAAACTTAAAATGTTCTTTAGAAAATTGTTACAGTTATCGATAACTTAAAATTTTCTAGAGAAAATTGTTACAGTAACTTAATATTTTCTATAGAAAATTTTAAAATTGTTACAATTATCGATATATTGATTACCTTAAATTTTCTATAGAAAATTGTTACAGTTATCGATATATCGATAACTTAAACTTTTCTATTGAAAATTAAAATAATCGATAAACTAAAGTGTTCTATAGAAAATTGTTACAGTTGTCGATATATCGATAACTTAAAATTTTCTATAGAAAATTGTTACAGTTGTCGATACCCGAGTAAAAATTTTGATACTGCACCATATCTATTTAGATCTCGATCAATATATAATCAGATCTTATTAGATCCGGAAATTGACCCGATCTAATTATATCAGCTCTGATACAAACTGATCAATTTAGATCTCGTTGGATCCGACATTTGTCCCATATATATTCTGATCTTATTGGATCTCAATTGATCAGAACTGATATTGTAGTATATGGGAATAATATTGATTTTTGCAAAAAAATTTTTAAAAACAAATAGAAAAAAACACGTTTTTATTACAAATGATAATAACTAAATTTTATTTAGTACTACTTAATAATGATTTACATACAATAAAATAGGTAAAAAATATTTTTTAAAAAGTTTTTATAAAAAAGATAAACAATTATTAAGGCTCATTTATTATTGTTGTAATGAGAGGTAGAGGCATAAGGAAAATATAATACCAGTTTTTTTTTAACTTAAAAACCCTGATAAAGTTTCTTGAAAAGTTCGCCAAAAATGCAGGACCTGCATTGCAGGTATCAAGCTAATACCAAATTCGCATTCATTTTTTTAAACATGTTTAACCACTTAAACATGTTTAAATTTAAACTTTTTAAGGTACATAAACATGTTTAAGTGCTTAAGCATGTTTAAAAAAATGAATGCGAATTTGGTATAACTCCAGTAGAATCGAAACGTAAGAATTTTAGTACGTACGGTGAATATTAAAGTGGTTCACCCTATCATTTTAATTGGTTCAAAAAACTTTGTCTTATTTTTCAGATTTTTAAAAAATGTGTGTAACTGTTTCAAGCATTATTTTGCATCCGTAGTGCAAAATGATGCTTAAAACATCCCATTTTATGTTATGTGGTGCAAAAATGTTTTCCTGATTTTTTTAGACATTTTAAAAAATGTTTAGAAGTATTTCAAACATCATAGTGCATTTGATGATGCTTGAAACACCTCTTAAATTTTTTTTGAAAATCTTAAAAAAATCAAGCTAGGCTTTTTGAGCAAAATATAATAAAATGGGGAGAGGGAAGGGGGTGAAGCTGCAAAAAAAATGTGTTTTTTATCCCCCCAATGTACTAAGGATGCAAACTGATACTTAAAACAGTTCTAAACGTTTTTTTTTTTAATCTAAAAAACCAGGCAAATCATTTTGCACCAAATAAGATAAAACGAGGAGTTAAGAACGCAAGAAAAAAAAATCTTCTAGACTAAACTTCAAGATTAAATGACACTTGTAGAAACTCTCGATAAATTGTATTTACATTAGCGAAAATCCTGTTTTTTGTGGACTTTGTTTGAAGTACTTGTAAATACCATATCGGCATCTGTGGATATTAAAAAAAAAAACAATCACATTATGGCAAACGGATCCTTTTGCAATTTTGCTGGGAAAACTTGATGTTCTTCAATTGCTTTTGGAAAAAATTGTTGAATTGGCTGAATTTTCATGTCCATAAAATTCAAGATCTGCTTATCCAATTTTCCCTCATTTATGTACATATTTCGAAAAAAATCTGCAAATTAGGAAAAATTGTTTATACTAAATTTTCGTTTTCATTGCCAAAATACTTACATCATCGTTAAGAACATTGAAAGCTGAAATGAAATTTCGCATTTTGATTGATACATATGTATGTATAATAAAATTTTTGGTTCCAAAATACATATTTTATTTATTTAAAAATTTTAAATTAAAACATTGTTTTTTTTTTTATTTGACAGCAAATTCAGTTTTTTTTTTTTTGTATCAACATATTTTATTTTGTTTTCATTCGGTATCAAAACAAATTAAGTAAGTAAGTAAGTAAAGATTTTATTGAGACTTCATAATAAATAACAACAGGATTATTTTTTAACGTTAAATTAGAGTGTACTTAGAACTATGTGTATTATTCTAATGAAGTGGAAAGAGTACGCGTCTTGCTAGCTTAACGTAAGAGTGTGTATATAATATAGCGGATAAATATATGTTTAAGAAAGTGCTTGCTCCCGGCACTACGGTATTAGGGTGGACACGGACCCAAAAGCAGAAAAATAAAAAAACTTAAAACTAAGAACTAAACATAATATACTTAAAACTACTTAAAACTATTATTATTACCGACCCCTCAAAACGGACTTCCCACGGAAATTCGAATGATAGGTTAGATCATAAGCTCCCACACTCCCTACGAACATAGCAGACTGTTTATAAGATGTGTTAGGTTGTAATATTGCCATTAGCCACGATGACAAGTGCGGTCGTTTTGTCTGTAAAATTCAGGTAGGAGTGGAACATCGCTTAGCGCTCCAGCGTCCTCGTTAAGCACCCCAATAGGGGATATATAAAAGTTGTCTGACCAACTAAAAGCTATTTCACGGCTATAAATGTCCGAAATCAACGTATTATCATGGAATTGGGTTCTTTGTACAAAGGTTCTCAAAAGAGTCAGGGCATAGTTGAATAAGGGAGTGACATTTGACTCTTCATAAATAAATCTATTCGAAAATCTTTTATTGTATGACTGGAAATTACGATTAACACACATTCTTAATACGCTTCTCTCCATAATTTCGAGCTCTTTAGCAACCGTAGGTGAAATGGTAAACCAAATCGTAAACCCATACAATATAACAGGTCTGATACTCACCTTATAAATTAGAAGCTTTGATTCCCTACTCAAGTAACGATTCATTAAAAGTTTAGAAAACATTGACTTCACCTTGAATGCCCTTGTTTTGGCACTTCGAGCATGACCATTAAATTTAAGTAGTTTACTGAACGTTACGCCAAGATATTTGATGTTATCATGGAAAGGAATATTAATGCCATTCAATGTCAATTTTAAACGCTTACTCTGCGGGACCACATAATATGGACACTTGCCGGAAGGATTCCTTATGCATATGGCCTCAGATTTATTCGGATTTATCTTTACCCCCCATTTTATATAATAATCATTAATAACTATTAGATGAGCATAAACTCGCTCTAATGCAATATTTGGTGATGCATCATGGGCATATACAAGTGAATCATCCGCGTAAAGGATGCTCTGGGAATCATTGAAGTAGTGAGGAAAATCGTAGATTAATATACTATAGAGAAGGGGAGCTAAAATTGAGCCCTGAGGTACCCCACTGTACACAGGAGCTCGTTGAGAACAAGTCAGATTCATTTGAACAAAGAAAGTTCTGCTCTCAAAAAAACTTTTAAGCAGCTTTACAATAAAAGGGTCAAATCCTATTTGTATAAGCTTAAATATTATACCATCCTGATAGGCACGGTCGAAAGCTTTCTCTATATCTAACGAAACTGCAACTGTGCAACGCTCCTGTCTGAGATTCTGCAATACATCATCGTGAAACTTGAGCAAAGCGTGTGCTGAAGAATGATTTATCTTAAATCCAAATTGATTTTGCTGAATATATTCGACGTTAACATTTAAATCCATTTTCTTCCTTATTATTCTCTCAAACAGCTTCCCCAAATTCGACAACATAGAAATAGGCCTAGCATTATTTATCTCATATGAATTTGCCTTCTTTTGCAACGGATAAATTTTCGCTACTTTCCAGGAATTCGGAAAGTAGCCATTGTTAATGCAATTATTAAAAATAACTGCTAAATAATCAACGGCATACAAAGAAAACTTTTTAATAAGAAAATTAGAAATTTTATCCACACCCGCAGATTTTTTGGCATTAAGCAATCCAATGGTGGATACAACTTCAACTGAGTCCGTAAAATGAGATGTATCGGTATTTTCGAGTGATTGAAAATCCTCACTAAAAGAATAAATTCTCGAAGCACACGGGGAAATGCATGAATCGATAGTTGACACAATATCAGGAATATGAGGACCGCATGGTAACTGACGTGAATAAATCTGCGAAAAATGGTGCCTAAATTGTTGAACCTTATCCGAATCCTCTACATAAGTACTATTGTCAACAATAAGTTTAGGAAACTGTTCTTTCCTCTTATTCCCAATTGCGTTATAGATTTGTCTGTAAGCGGACGTCCCAGGCCTAATGTTTTGTAATCGTTCGTTAAACATATTTGTTTGATGTATTTCAACTTTTTGTTTTATAATTATCTTCAGCAAGTTAATCTGCGTTGACAGTGTCATATATTCAGAATTTCTTCTATTCAGATTTCTGTGAAAGATCTTTTTCAATCTTCTTTGCCAACATCGTTTTATCCTAAAAAGATTCTGAATATCATCTGGAACACAAAATTTTCTGTTTCCTAATTCAATTGATTCTGAGTGGGCTTCTACCGTACGATTAACACAATTTGTAAAATTTTCAATAAAGGTGTCAATTTCCGAATCATCTAAGGATCTGTCAACTGGTATAGGACATTCCGCTAATTCCACATCGAGATCACTTTTAAAATCACTCCATACAGTCTTCTCAAACGAAGTGAAACAGCGGGGCGGCAGATATATAAGATCGAAACTTGGTAAGCTAATTTGCAGCTTAAGGGGGAAATGGTCAGAAAAAGATGAAACAGAAGAGATAGAAAAGTTTGAATTATTGAAATCTAGTATATTCTCACTGATCAAAAAGTGGTCAAGGAAAGAGGATCCATTAGGAAAGGAGGGGGTACTGTCACATATTCTTCTGAATTGTGGCGACGAGTCTTCCAACCAATTGTATAGATTTCTGCCATTCATGTTTGACATAGAGTCACCCCAAGTGATGTTCCTGGCATTGAGGTCGCCACCTACAATTGTGCCATCATATGACCACGATACATTCCTTATATTATCCAAGCTCGATAAAAATCTGTCATTTGTAAAATTAGTAGGTATATACAAACTTCCTAAAAGGATTCTTTTGGGTTGAGCTGAAGTGATAAGTTTTAGTTCTATAAAACAACTTGGAAATTCCACTCCTGATATATATATTATTGAAAATTCTATATTCTTCTTTATAAATATTGCCGTGCCTTGAGGAGAGCTATCCCTTACGGTGTTGTAATTATGCAGTTGAATGGCTATATTTGCAGAAACATGAGTCTCCTGAACGAAGCCAACGTCTATCCTATTCTCCTCAAGTATCCTACCCAACTCTATTCTTCTACTGGTCTCTATTAAAGATCTAACGTTAAAAGCCATTATATTCAAATGATTACGGGCCATATTGTGCCATAACTTCCCGCATTAATTTACCATACTCTTCCCTAGCTATCTCTTTTGGAAATGATCTATAAGAACGCATAAAATTGGCTATCTTTAATTCTAAGGTTTCCTCTCCAAAATATTCTGCCACCTTAAGAAATTCATCAATAATAGCTGGTCTTCTACGGACCTCCTGAGATTCAGGGTGAAAATTACTGGCATAAGACCTGCCGGGCACAACATTACCTTGTGTTACCGTCTCCCTAACATTATTAACTGCCTGAGATCTTTTCTGCATAGCAGAGCTTATCCGAGCCTTTCTATCCCTTTGATATTGTTTAAAAAACGGACATCCTCTATAGTTTGCAGTATGTCCCTCCGTTCTGCAGTTTGTACAAATAGGTACTGAAGTTTCATCATCCTTACTAACCCCACATTTACCCGGCTCGTGCTCCTTATCGCATTTAACACAACAAAACTTTCTATTACAATTACGAGACGTGTGTCCCCACATTTGACAACGGTAGCATTGAATTTCCCTTTCCTTAGATCTGGGAGACTCCCAAGTAACAGTCTGATGCAACAAATATCTTATCCGAATTAAATCTCAAAACAAATTAAAATGATGAAGATTTTCAAAATAGAGGGTGTTCATTTAAAATCGAATTGTATAACGATAAGTTGTTTGATTGAGTTTATAGATGAATGCATATAAATATTGCTCTAGTGACAGATATGATAGAAGATATAACAAGATATGGTACAAGATATCGTCGTATATAGGAACAGATCTAACATATCTGGTTATATATAATTTGATCTCGCATAAGATATAAATATATACCATCATATCTTGTAAGATATAATTATATCTAAACATTTTTACTCGGGTATATCGATAACTTAAAATTTTCTATAGAAAATTGTTACAGTTATCGATATATCGGTAAATTTAAATTTTCTACAGAAAATTGTTTCAGTTATCGATATATCGATAACTTTAAGTGATCGATAGAAAATTTTTACAATTAACGATATATCGATAACTTAAAATATTTTATAGAAAATTGTAACAGTTATCGATATATCGATAACTTAAAATTTTCTATAAAAAATTGTTACAGTTACTCAAAATTTTCTATAGAAAATTTTTACAGTTATCGAAACTTAAAATGTTCTTTAGAAAATTGTTACAGTTATCGATAACTTAAAATTTTCTAGAGAAAATTGTTACAGTAACTTAATATTTTCTATAGAAAATTTCAAAATTGTTACAATTATCGATATATCGATTACCTTAAATTTTCTATAGAAAATTGTTACAGTTATCGATATATCGATAACTTAAACTTTTCTATAGAAAATTAAAATAATCGATAAATTAAAGTGTTCTATAGAAAATTGTTACAGTTATCGATACATCGATAACTTAAAATTTTCTATAGAAAATTGTTACAGTTGTCGATATATCGATAACTTAAAATTTTCTATAGCAAATTGTTACAGTTATCGATATATCGGTAAATTTAAATTTTCTATAGAAAATTGTTTCAGTTATCGATATATCGATAACTTAAAGTGATCGATAGAAAATTTTTACAATTAACGATATAGCGATAACTTAAAATTTTTTATAGAAAATTGTAACAGTTATCGATATATCGATAACTCAAAATTTTTTATAGAAATTTGTTCCAGTTATCGATATATAGATAACAAAAAATTATCTATAGAAAATTGTTACAGTTATCGATATATCGATAACAAAATATTTTCTATTAAAAATTGTTACAGTTATCGATGTACAACTTAAAATTTTCTATAGAAAATTGTTACAGTGATCAATATATCGATATTTTTAAATTTTGTATAGAAAATTGTTACAGTTATCGATACATCGACAACTTAAAATTTTCTATAGTAAATTTCAGAAAGATTTTTTTTTCTAAAATTCATTTCTCTATTCACGTTTTATATCTGACTTTTAAACCGTTTTTTTAAAGAGTTGGAAAATTGAAAAGTTAGAAGTTTATTGACAACTTTTTTATTTTTAAACCCTAGCATTTCATTTCTGGATTCGGCTCAAAAATTTATATGGAAAATAAATGCAAAATATCGTAAATCGAAATTTTTGTTATTTTGATTTGTAAACTTGTGTTATAAATTGTCAATAGAAGTTATGCTGTTATATGTATATGCATTATCGACACGAAATTTTCTATAGAAAATTATACAGTTAATCAATAATAGAAAATTTATTTCAATTGCTTTATATGATAGATTAAGTAATGTTTTATGAATTCCAAACATGACTTCATCCATTCTTAGTCTAGAACAATGGTTCCCAACCTTTGATTCTCGCCCCACTGGGGGGCAATTTGAATGTTTCAGGGGGGCAACGAGCAAATTTTAAAGATTTTTTTTGTTAAAAAACTAAAAAAATATTATTTTAGTTGAATTATTTAGTTGGTTGTTGACAACTTTTGCTAAAAACTTTGTTTAAAAGATGATTTTAACAAAAAGTTAGCTTAACTACAAGTAAATTTTTATTTTTAAAACAAATTTGAAAAATTTAACACTTTTTTTGAGTGTTGGGGGTGACATTTTAGTTTTTTAAATTAAAAGTGGGGCATGTCCCAAAAAGGTTGGGAACCATTGGTCTAGAATCATTTTATTTTGTTAAACGATTTTTTCTATGCACTATTGGCCAGACTTATAATTTTGTAAACTTCAAATAAGCATAATTTTGAACCTGAAATGCTCATAACATCGTCCGACAGCCAATATTAATTAACGGATGATATATTTCTGAAAGTAGAGATCAAATTTTAAAGTTTTTCATTTCATGATCCTGTTTCCTTTTAAAAGGACTTTGAAGTTTTAAAGAATACATTTTGTAAAATATTATCCTAGGGTGCCACTGGTGATGGCAAATGAAAGAGGAGGATCTCCACTAATTTTAATTTTTTTATTTTGCCATATCTGGATAAAAGGATTTGAAATAAAGTCCTTTGAAAATTTTATAAAAATATTTTGTTGAACATTTTGTATGATCTTGAAGGATAAAGTTTTGAAAGGACGTAACTTACCTCCTTTTTCCTGATATGTAAAAATTATTAAATAGGAAAATAAGGGAAAATATCAAAAAATATTTTATAAAATTTAATCCTCTAAACCAGCGGTTACCAACCTTTTTGGCTCGCGTACCCCTAAATTTAAATTTTGTCAGACGCGTACCCCCTAACGAGTTTTTTGTTTTCGTTAAAAAACTTCTCATATAAATATATTTTTTTTGAAGGCTTTAGGGGAGATCAAAACAATGGTGGTATTTTTTGGGACAAATTTTGGCTCCTTGGGGTGGTTCAATGCCTCTGAAAACGCGGATTTTGAGCTGATTTTTCAATGGTTCGAAAACAGCTGAAAATATTGCAAATCTGATTCCACCAGTCGATTCTACACGAAAATTTAAAACAACGGATGTTTTTGAACTCTTAAAAAAGTTCCAAAAACACATCCAGAGGGCGGAAATATTATATATAACAAATATAATTAGAGCCCGTGCTCGATCTGTACTTACAGAAAAAATCAAATAAAATTACTGACAAAATATGTCGCCATTAGGCACGTCTCCGAAACAGAAAATGCAAATTCCTTCATTTGTGTCTGCAATTCCAGATCATGTTGGTAACCCTTGCGAAATAATGTAAGAGACAAAAAAGTTGAAAGAAAGTATGAGGTGAGGTTGAGATTGCTAGAAATAGAATTGTAGTGTTGGAAACTGTCAAAATTTATTCTGTAGAAACTATAAATATTCACATATATAAAAAACAGTTTTCATTAACAAGACAACCCGACATTTAAAATCCTACTGAAGATGACACTAACTGGGGTGTTTGAAACCGGTATAGGAAATACCAGAAATGTCTATAATTTTTAGAAATTCAATTTTTCTTCTGCATTTTTTCAACTTGAACCCTTATAACAAATATAATTAGAGCCCGTGCTCGATCTGTACTTACAGAAAAAATCAAATAAAATTACTGACAAAATATGTCGCCATTAGGCACGTCTCCGAAACAGAAAATGCAAATTCCTTCATTTGTGTCTGCAATTCCAGATCATGTTGGTAACCCTTGCGAAATAATGTAAGAGACAAAAAACTTGAAAGAAAGTATGAGGTGAGGTTGAGATTGCTAGAAATAGAATTGTAGTGTTGGAAACTGTCAAAATTTATTCTGTAGAAACTATAAATATTCACATATATAAAAAACAGTTTTCATTAACAAGACAACCCGACATTTAAAATCCTACTGAAGATGACACTAACTGGGGTGTTTGAAACCGGTATAGGAAATACCAGAAATGTCTATAATTTTTAGAAATTCAATTTTTCTTCTGCATTTTTTCAACTTGAACCCTTATTATATTTTTGATTTTTCTTAAATGTTTTTTTTTTAATACAGGGGCAGATTAACAATTCCGTGACTTTTCGAATGAAATACCCCCATATATATGAGGCATTCCACACCAAATGTCCATCGAAAAAAAACATGTGTACCGTAAACTTCAGAATAGGTTGTATGGATAGCCCTATATTTAACTTTGAAAATTGCGTTTTTGGTTTTTCAAAAACTGGGCTTAGGAGGCGTGGTCAAATATTTGAAAAATGGTAAATTTTGTGGCGAGTTGCCTTGATTAAATATTTATCACGTTAAAACAGAATGCACCACAATCTCAAAAATTTACCCTCTTATATAGTTTTGTATGGGCTATCGACTAAATTTTTTTTTTTTGGAAAATTTTCAGAACCCGTTCTGAAATTTTCCATTTTTTAAAAAAGTCAATTTATCAAAAATCCATCCACACAAAAAAATTCAGAAACACGTTCGTCGTTTTTTTTCGAGAAAATTTCATTTGAATTTTAAATTTCATAACAATTTTGTAATTTGCTTGTACATATTTTCTTGTTTCAACAGATCGTATGAGTAATATTTATGCAATTGGTAATACTCATTCACCACGTTAAAACAAGAAAATACAAGCAAATTACAAAATTGTTATGAAATTTAAAATTTAAATGCGATTTTCTCGAAAAAAAAACGACGAACGTGTTTCTGATTTTTTTTGTGTGGATGGACAAACATCTAAACTTAAAAAAAAAAAAATAAAAAAAAAAAAAAAGTGGCGGGATTTTTGATAAATTGACTTTTTTAAAAAATGGAAAATTTCAGAACTGGTTCTGAAAATTTAAAAAAAAAAAAATTTTAATCGATAGCCCATACAAAATTAAATAAGAATGTTAATTTTTGAGATTGTGGTGCATTCCGTTTTAATGTGATAAATATTTAATCTAGGCAACTCGCCACAAATTTGACCATTTTTCCAATATTTGACCACGCCTCCTAAGCCCAGTTTTTGAAAATTTTAAAAACCAAAAACGCAATTTTCTTAGTTCCATATAGGTCCCTATTTACGGGACACATGTTTTTCTGTAGCGGGACATTTGGTGTGGAATGCCTCATATGTACAATGAAAGGACATTTTGAGCCTAACAAAATAGTACCAAAATTTCCACTCTATCAGAAACCGTCTCACTTTGACATACATTTTCTCAAAAACCTGACATTTTAGAAAAATTTGGGAACCATATTCGGAATGAGCATCGAAAGGTTAATCGAAAACAAGTGGTCAGATATAAAAATATCGAAAAAATGCTTTCTAAATTGCACAAAAATACGTTTTTTGTAAACTTTGACCTCAACTTTCTTAAAAACCTGACGTTATGGAAAACTTTGGAAGCCAGATGCGGAACCAGCATTGAAAGGTTAATCTAAAAAAAGTGTCCAAATTACTAAAATTTTGCGTACCCCCGCGGACAGTTTCGCGTACCCCCTAGTGGTACGCGTACCATAGGTTGGTAACCGCTGCTCTAAACCATTGAACTCCATTTAAAATGGAACAGAATCACGAAATGAAAAACTGTAAATGAAGTTTTACTACAATTAGTCTCTAGTTTTATTAAATGTAACTAGATATTACATTTAATTTACATTATTGACTCTATCAACTTCGTGTTTAACAATATTTTTTCATTTTTGTCGGACGGTGTAATCAGACTCGAATTGTGGATTGAGTTGATTTCAGTGTGATTTTTTTCAGATTTTTTTCAGTATTCGTTTAATCTTTGGAAATTTAATAACTTATTTATTTACGATTTATGGAGATATAAAAACGAATGCAATTTATTTAGTTGCTTTTCGAAAGCAAAATATTTTTTTGTGAAAATTAAAAATTTTCATTCCATTGTTTAATAGAGACATCAAATAACAAGTTGTTAGTTTTGTATTTTTTTGCTTAGTTTACTTAATGACAATGAGAAACAATATTTCAAATTGTAACAAAAGATGCATAAAACTAAATTACAAGAAAAAAAAAATGGCAAACTGTTTCAGTTAAGTATTTTGGAATATCAAAAGGAATAATACATTAAATTTTCCCCCATTTTGTATTTATAACTAAAGTATGATTGTAAATGTAGAAATATGTGTTCGCATACGAATCATAGTTCAAAATTCAAACCATGTTTTCATTTTGGTAACTAATACGGTTGTCATTGCATGGTATACCCAACTGCATAACAGTTGATAGATGTCACTAGAATTTTGCTATTCATATATTGTTAGTATTTTAAAAAAGTACTAACAATAAGAGACAAAGGGTGGGTGATAACAGTGATAAATAAATTTTTTTACAATTGCAGATATGGAGTATATTTATTTAAAAAAATGTATGCATGTTTTGTCGGAAATGACTTTAACCCCAAGTTGCAAGAACTGTAAATGTGTTTCTTGATTATGTATCTTCGCATCTCCAAGGTATATATTTCGTCAAAATCAAAATTTTTGCTATAGCCGTTATAAAAAAAACACTCATGTTCTAAAAGTCAAAAAATTGACATTTTAAACTTATCTCGAAAACGATGAGAGATATTAAAAAATGACTGAAGACAAATTTTATTACTCGGAAGAAATCCAATATAATCTGCAAATTTACGTTTTTCATTTTCAATATTTTTGTTTGCAAAAATAACACTTTTTACTTCCGAACTTAAGAATTCGCATTTCTATTGAAAGACAACGAATTCTGTAGCAAAAAGGAAAAACTGCTAAGTGTTTGTTAATATTTTTTTTTTTTGGGAGCACTTTTGAGATATAAATTTTAATACAAAATACACTGTTAATTGGCATTTTCAATAAAAAATATGCTGAAGATTATTTCTACAATTATGATAGGGATAAAAATGTAAAGAGTAATCGAATATAAGTACCTAAACCAGATTAACATAACTCGACTTAAGCACTTTTTCCTTTTTGCCAGAGAATTGTTAACACCGCAATTCTAACTTCTTTATTAACTTATTTCTTTAGATTTAATAGGTGTTATTGAAAAAAAAAACTGTTTTGTTTAAAAAATGCATATTTTTTAACATGATAATGTTTTTTAGGCTGGTGTCTAAATTTAAAAATTTTGCAGGCAGCCACCTCAGTTAGACTATATAAAATACCGACTAACAAAAAAGAAAATAAGAATTACTGTTTTCGTTTTCTTAAAACCAAAAAGGTTTGTTACATTGGTTTGTAACATGGATAATAATTCACTTGATGGTGAATAAAACCGTTTATCACCAGCAGGTGAATAAAAAGAAATATACATAATTACACCGCTCAACAAATCGAAGGTTTTTGACTCCGGTTTGAAGTTTGATACAAAATTTTTAAAGATTTTGACTCGCTGATTCCAAATCTGTGGTCCAAATTTTTCCATCACGTCTAGAATTTTAATTATTCGCGGTTGAAAATGCGAAAAAACGCGATTTTTGCCTTTTTTGAAAGCCTGCACAGCAGCCACTGGGTGGAATAAAAATCTGGTATAAAGCGTTAGAGTAGAATTGAACTATGATCTCAAATATATGATCAAAAAAATTTCAAGTTGTTGCACTATTATTGGCCAAACGCGTATTTTAAAAAAACACTGTGAACAAAATTAGAAAAAGCACCATTTTTAAAAGGCTCTAAAACAAAAACCAGATGATCAATCTTTAGTGTGATGAGCTCAAAATTTAGACAAAATCCCATTCTTTCTTATAGACTTTTAAACCCATTAAAGATATCTTCCGGTTTATACGAAAAATAACACAGAAAACTTAAATTTGTAAAATAATTATTTTTTTTAGTTTTTCTTTGAAAAATTATCTTTTTTACAAAAATGATAATTTTAACAGAGTCATTTTAAAACGCAATTGTAACCCAACCAAACGCAATAATTAGAAAAAAATTGTTTTCTAAGTTGGAGACCAAAGACAAATTATACTTTTGCGCTTCATACCAGATTTGTATTCCACTCAATGGCTGCTGTGCAGGCTTTCAAATAATGCAAAAATCGTCATTTTTCGCATTTTTAACCGTGAATAACTAAAAATCTGGACGTGATGGAAAATTTTGGAGTACAGATTTGGAATCAGGAGATCAAAGTCTACTAAAATTGATCACCAGAATTCAAACCGGAAAATGACTGTTGAGCGGTGTTATTTTTCATATTTTTTTTCATAAATTTTTTTTTTCGTAATTTTTTTATAATTTTTTTATTTTAAATTTTTTTTCCATCATTTTTTTCCTTCAATTTTTTTTCAATTTTTTTTTTTGTCAAATTTTTTCTATCAATTTTTTTCTCATTAATTTTTTTTTTCATATTTTTTCAACTTTAGTGACAGAGTGAAAATATAAGTTTGTCATTCCGTTGTGTAACTTAACTCATTGAATTATCGGTCTGAGACCCCATTAAGTATATGGGGCATTCCATGTCAAATCGGACACTTTGAAAATTTGTATACCCTCCACTCTGGTGATAGAGGGAATATATAAGTTTGTCATTCCGTATGTACCGCATTGAAATATTAATTTAGGACACCATAAAGTTTATATATTCACGATCCTTGATCGATTTTAAGTCGATCTAGCGATGTCCGTCTCTCCGTCCGTCTGCCTGTCTGTCTGTCTGTTGAAATCATATTTTTTGCAATAATCCGGAACCGATTTAAACGCGTGGATACCAAAAGTTGCGTAATTCTCCTAGGCAGAAACTGATGTATTTTTTTTTTAAATCGGTTAAGTATTTTAAAAGTTATGAGTGAAAATGTAAAGGTACTTCAAAAATTATGGTGAATTTTACACAAAAAAATGCAATAACTTGACACCTGTTGAATGAATGTGAACGAAACTTGGAATTTAATGTAATTTTATCATTCCTAACACTCACAAAAAATTTGGGCGGAATCGCACAATGGGACGAGGCACCAGAAATTTAACCTAAAATTTAAATATGATTTATCTTTGCTTATGGTTGACATATTCAAAAAAATTGTAAAACGTTTCATATTTTATTGTTCTCAACGTTTTCCTGGTTAGTTTGGTACCAATTATGGCAAAATCGGTTCAGGGGTTAAGAAGCTATGAGTAATTGTGATGAGTTTCAATATAAACCTATATGATATGGCGTGTCAGCGCGCCATTTTGTAGTTGTTGATGTTTGTTTGGCTTGTTGGCTTGTTAATTGTTATTTGGATCAATAGAAGTAAAAAATACGTAGTATGTGTCATACACATGGTTGATTTTATATAATTTTCATAATGTTTAAAGGTCGAATAAAACAATTATTATTTTTTAATAAAAATTAATTAGAATTTGAAATTATTTTCACAATTTTTATATAATTTTCATACATACTTATAAAATATTTTTTTTTTTGTTTTTTAAATATTTACATTGCACTATGGTTCCGATCATCACTTTTCTTGGCCAAAATAACAAAAATGGAAAAAAATTTTGGTTTGGAATAGGTTTTGTGTTAAAAATTGTTATAATTTTTTTGTTTTCCATGTATAATATTATAAGAAATTTTTTGTATTTAAACTCAAAAAAATAATTTAAAAAATTTTAAAAAATACTTTTTTTTATTTTTAGCTGAATTTGTTTTTGAATGGTAAATGAGTGTATACAAAAACAAAATGTGTTTTTGTTGTTTGTAAGTGTTTACGATTTTCTATAAAATCAATTAAGAGAAAATTTAATTTTGGTTGTCTGCGAAACTGTAGTGCATTGGTTAATATTGTGGAGGGTATTTAAAGATTTGGCATTGCCGAATACAGCTTTCTCACTTGTTTTTTTTTAGATTTTCCCAATTTGTTTACAGTTTTAAGTACCCTTCGAAAACTCCTTCGTGGTAAATATTCAGATTTTTTTGATGACCCGTTCAATAGATATCGAAATTTGAAAAATTGATTTTGAAATTTACTCAAACTTCTTTTACTCATAACTTCTACAATAATGCTCCAAATTTCAAATTTTTTTCTTCAAAATTTTGTTTTTTTTAAGTACTTTTTTAAAAAAAATCCCAAAAATCCCAAAAATTCTTAAAAGCGCTCTTGTATGCGATTTTTAAGTTTTAAAATTTAAATCTTATTTTTGAAAATGTTTGTACTCTTCGATTTTTTTTGAAATTTGTTTGTGTAAAACTTCTATTGATTCTACAAATTTTTTGCCCAGGAGGATCGTGGGATAACGATTATTACTATTTCTTAAAATTTTTTGAAAAAATTTTATTGTAATTTTCCAATCTTAAAATCATTTCTACTGCTGCAATGGTGCGTCAGAGAGGGGTCATTTATAAGACCAAATCCCATTAATTTTTACGTCTTAACATTTCTTTGGAACAAACTAATACCCTACACTCAAAAAAAAAAAACTGTAATGTTAGCAAATAAGCTTGTAAACCTACAAGAAAATTTGCTGATTTTGAACCCACAATTTTTTTGCTAAAGTTAGCAAAAATGTTTTGCCAATAATTAGTTAACTAAATAATTTTTTTTTTGAACTTAGTTTATACACATCTGAGGACCCCATTGGGTTCGGACCCGATAGGTCCAGACCCCGATGGGCCTAGACCTAGTTGGGTTCCTTAAAAATCGTCATAGTTTTTGATCCAAAATTTGTGTCCTTTTCGCTCTACCTTGCTTAGTTTTTGAGATACGTGATTATAGGGCACCACTGGGGTCTTGAGAATTAAAACCACTGGGGTCTTGAGAATTAAAAAACTCGATAACTTCAAAAATATTACTCGGAGAGCTTTTGAGAGAGGTTTTGTTCTACGTGTTGAGAGCTACAAAAACGCTTTTGGACTTTTTGTTGTGGCGGCAATATTTACCGAGATATGAGCATTTTAAAATTTTCGGGAATGCTAACTTTTTTGGATCCAAAGTTAGGGCCCATTAGGGTCCACACATGTGAAGAGGACCGGCGATACTATGCAGAGCCCGAGAACCAAAAATGGCCTCCATTTTGCTCTATCTGGCTTAGTTTCCGAGATAGCGCCATTTTAAGTTTTCTGAAAATAAAAAAAACTTTACCATTTATTTTGCTAATATTAGCAAAATATCTTGTTAAAATGTAGTCAACTCAATTTCAAATTTAGCAAAAGAAATTAGTTAAAAGTTTGTTTAAAATTGCTAATGTGCTAAATGAAGTTTACAAGAATTTTTTGCTAACATGCTAATCTCAACTAAAAATTTGCTAAAAGTTAGCTAACTAGCGTTAGCAAAAAAAAATTAGTAAATCTACTAACGTATTTTTTTGAGTGTATCTCCCACACAAAACATAATTTTTTAAAATTTGCTCCAACCGCTCTAACTGGCCCAATAGTGCCCTTAGAGCAACAAAATGTATGACCGACCCACAATATTTTTTTAGTCCAAACATTTTCTCTGAACACACCTACCCTCTATCTTTAACTTTTAAGGTGGTCCCCATGCAATTTTTTTTATTTTTTGTAAATTTGTTTTATTTAATCAGCTTCTACCGGTCCAATGGTGCGTCCGAGGGGGGTCATAAGCGAGACTGACCTCCATTTATTTTTACCCTACAACATTTTTTTTAAACATACCTACGCCCTATCTCCACCCCCTACGTAGACTCCCATACAAATAACAGTTGGAGCAAATTTATTAAAATGTAATTTTGATTTTTTTCAAAAAATTTAAAAAAATAATAATAATCATTATCCCACGATCCTATAGGGCAAAAAATTTTTAGAATCGATAGAATTTTTCCACAAAAAAATTTCAAGAAAATCGAAGAGTACAAACATTTTCAAAAATTAGATTTTAATTTCAATACTTAAAAATCGCATACGAGAGCGCTTTTAAGAATTTTTGGGGATTTTTTTTTAAAGTACGTAAAAAAACAAAAATCTTGAAAAACAAAATTTAAATTTGAACCATTATTGAAGAAGTTATGAGTAAAAGAAGTTTGAGTAAAGGAACAAACTGCCAATTTTTAAAAATTCGATATCTTTTGAACGGGTCATCAAAAAAATCCGAAAATTTACCACGAAGGAATCTTCGAAGTGTACTAAAAACTGTCAACAAATTGGGAAAATCTAAAAAAAAAAAAATTCAAAGTGTCCGATTTTACATGGAATGCCCCATATATATTTTTGATGATTAATTGATTCTAAGAGATTCTAGCGATGAAATTTAATATATTTATTGGAAGTTCTACCGAGCAATTTGGTATTGCATTTGAGAGATATCGGTTTAGCCGTTCAAAAGTTATGATTCGTCAAAAATTTTAGTAGATTCTACATAACCTAAAAATACAAAATGCTTTAATTCGGACGCTGGTAGACAACTGTAAACAAAATTTGAACATGTACAATCATATTTTTTTAGAAAAAACTATTTTCCGCTGATTTTTTTTTTCACAAACATTTTTTTTACGGTTAATTTTTTTTTCGCTGAAATTTTTTTTTTCTTAATTTTTTTTTTGTTGCAAATAATTTTTGTGACATTGTGGACGGTATCCATACATTCCATACATATTAACTAAATTATTTATTGTGACTTTTGCACTTAAGTTATCCAATTTTATCATTATTTAAACTATTTTTATATCCACGGGAAAAAACTAATTTTTTTTGTCCCCCGGTCCTAGTGCACGACTCTGACCTTCTTCTTGCATAAACATGTTTCTTTAGTTTAACAAAAATATAAAAAACAAGTTAAAAAATCGTGTTTTTCAGAGGTTGGTTTAGTTCCTTAAGGGGAAGTTTTTTCCAACTGGTCCGATTTTTCCAATTTACGAACATAACCTGCCTAGGACCATAAGACATTCGTGCCAAATTTCAGGAGGCCAGCTCTTTTATTTTGGACTGCATCGTGCCATCTACAGACGGACAGATGGACGGACATACAGACGGACATTCACAGAATGTCTTAGAATCGATCATGGATCAATAATATAAATACTTTATGGGGTCCCCGACCGATATTTCGATGCGTTACAAATGGAATGACAAAGTGAGTATACCCCCATACTGCGGTTGGAGAGTATAAAAATGGCTGTTTGTCTACAGAAAAAAATCTTAGAATCTGAAACTTTTGCTAGTTCTTAGAATCTTTTTCTAAAGACAAATTCACTCAAAAAAAAAAATGCCATTAACTGTTTGAAGTTTATTTAAAAAGTTTTACGTTTACTCGTTTTTTAAAGAAAAAACATTTGTTTGACGTTCAGTTTTAATTAATGACTACTTCTGTCCTTTGTTTTAAAAAATAACACACAAAAAATAGAGACTTTCATTAACATTTAATTTTTAAAGTCTTTTTTTCTGTTCTATAAGTAAAAACTGCTGATTATTCTTTAAATTTTTAATGATTTGTGTAAGTATTTTTTTTTTAAATTGTTGGTATTTTTATTGCGCTATCATTAGTTTTTACGTGCACAAGTAGGTTATTTTTTGTAGAAAAAAAATCAAAAAAATTATTTACAGAAATATAAAAACATGTTTATATCAAGTGACTTTGGCACGATGGGTTGGAGTGTGTGGCCAGAATGTAGTTGATTGCGGGATCGATTCCCCAAAATTTTATTAAATTAAAAAAAAAAACATTTTAATAAAAAATTGTAAAAAATAACCTACGAAATCATTTATTTTTAATGCATCCGTAGTTTATTTTTTGGAATTTGTTGGTTTAAATAATAGAACTATCATTCATTTTTAATGTTTTCGTAGTTTTTTTTTTCGTATTTGTTGGTAAAAAAGAATGAATGAAACGTTATATTTTAATGTTTAATGTTATTTATTTTAGAAAATTTCAAAATAAATTTTGATGTTTGTTAAAACAAATAAATAATTACTGGGATGGTTTTCAATTGTTTATTCACTTGTTTTAAATGTGTTTTTCGTTTGTTTTTGTCTACAAAATTTTTTAAGAAAAAAATGTTTTAAATCTAAGACATTTTTGAAGTATAAAATTTCTCAGAATCTGAAAATTGTTCAATCGAAAAAATTTCTCAAAATCTATGGTTTTTCTACAAAAAAAAAATGTCTCAGAAGCTGATACTTTTTCAAATTTGTGATGGCTTTTTTATAAATTTTTCTACCGAATCTGTAATGCCTAATTTGGTATTTTCATAATAGATAAAAAAAAGATAATAATTAGAACAGTGGTCGGCACCCATTGCACGCTGGAGCCGAACACAATCGGTTATTCACATGTATACAACACGAATGTCAACAAAAAATCAACAAAGAGCATAAAAAGAACAAATATTTTATTCAGTAGCAAGCTTACTTTCTTCAAAGCAGGTTGATGTCGCTTTGTTGAAGAAATACACCAACACATGCATATTTTTATTAAAACACAAATACTTTCATATGCCTCTTTCTGCCGACCACTGAATTAGAATGATTGAAATTTCATAATGCATACACAGTTATTAAATAAGTGCCTCAAGTCGTATGAGCAATATTTAACTGTTTCATTATTAAATAGTACTCATACGTACTATTCAGAAGCATCCAACATTTAAGTTATGTCAAGTTGGAAGTAACGCTCTTTAAATTTATTTTATTTATTTATTTGATTTGGCTTACTTGTTTTTGTATTTTAACAACACAAGAAAAGTACACAAAATTAGAAACGGTTTTTGGATAAATAAAAAAATTGGAAATGGAGTTTTTCTTAGTTTTTTATAGATGCTTGACATAAGATAGCGCATATTTTTTTAACATTTTCAATATTTCACCTGTTTACTTTTGACATTTTATAATTTCATATCTAAACCCTCGTTACGAATCTGCAAAACATACAAATATATATTCGAAAACAAAATGTCAAAACTATTATCTACTTAACGAAAAGTTAAGAAATTATTCAAACAATCAAACAAAGTTTAAACAAAAAAATAATAATCATGACAATTTTGACATTAATGCCAGTTTTGAATTCAAAATTGTTGAACAAATCCATTATCAAAACTAAGACCACTACATAAAATATTTATACATTCTCAGCAATTTATCATTCTTTAAAATTTTTTTTTGTTGTTTCTTCAAATAACGAATTTATTTGGTCTACACAATAATTTAACTTTTGGATAGTTATAATAATCTTATATTAGATTACACCATGCGACAAAAAGGGGAAACAAAATCTGTAAAGATCAACTGGATAATATACATTTGAAACTAGAAACTAAATGTAGTAAAACTGCATTTACAGTTTTTCATTCGGGATCCTGTTTTCTTTTAAAAAGGCTTTAAAGTTTTAGAGGATTAAATTTAAAGTGACAGCAAATGACAGAGGGGGATATCCGCTAATTTTCCCATTTTATTATTTTGACATATCAGGGAAAAGAAGGTAAGTAATGTCATTAAAAAGGGTATTCTTTAATTTCATTTAAATTTTTTTACAAAATTATGTTATTGATATGACTAGAGATGGGTAAATACCCAAATGGTAAATGCCCGGTAAAATAGGTAAATTGAATAGACATTGGTAAAAACCCGGGTATTTTTCAAAACGGGAAAAATTTGGTGAACAAAAACATTTTGCAGTAAAATTTAATGAATTTTGTACTAAAAAATAGTACTATCTTAGAAAAAAGTACTTTTTTTAGAAAAATAGTAGTTTTTTAGGAAAAACACAGTTTTTTTGGAAAAATAGAAAAAAGTACTTTTTTTAGAGAGAGAGTGTTTCTTTTAGAAAAAGTAGCATTTTTTTGGTAAAATAGTACTACTTAACAATGTACTATATCACCTTTAAGACACTTTTTCAGGAAAAAAGTACTTATTTCAAAAAAAATGGTAATTTTTTACGTAAAAAGTATTATTTAAGAAAATATAGTACTTTTTTCAAAAATAAAGTAATTTTTAGAAAAAAAATTACTTTTTAGAGAAAAAAGTACTTATTTTAAAAAGTAAATTTCTTATTACTTTTTTAGAAAAAAGTGCTTGTTCTAAAAAAAGTACATTTTCTAAAATAAGTACTATTTTCTAAAAAAAGTTACTTTTTCTAAAAAAACAAACGTATTTTTTTGAAAAAAAGGTACTTTTTTCTAATAATAATGTACTTTTTTCTAAAAAAAGTTACTTTTTATAAAAAAGTACTTTTTTGTAAAAAAAAACTTTTTCCCAAAAAAAAATTTTTTTTAAATGTTGTTTTTTTATTTTTAGTACCAAAAGGTACATAAAAATAAAATGTATTTATTCGGCCTTTATATATGTATATATATTCGATTATGGTTTGATGTTTGATTGACCAACGATGATTCTCTAAAGTCTGCTGAAGATTCCTTTAGTGGGGATGAAACTGATCAGTACAGACATACTATGAGATAGTAACTTTTTTAAAGCAATAAATTAAAAATACTCTATTATGACAATATCATAAATAGAAATATTTTTGGGCCTCGAACTAGAATAAAACTCTAATCGAAAATATATACATATATAAAGGCCGAATAAATACATTTTATTTTTATGTACCTTTTGGTACTAAAAATAAAAAAACAACATTTAACACAAAGTTTAGTACGACTTATCCTACCAACACTATTGTTTGGTTAGGCACTGTTGTTATTGTAAAATAACAGCAACACATATATTAATAGTTACCGACGGTGATTTAATATATACAATTTTTGCTTTAAAAGAGTTATTTTTGTTGGAAAACAGATTTCGGACCTTCATAATAGTACTTCTCATATAACTTGGGAAATATATCAAATATTATGTCTGGTTTGATGTTTGATTGACCAACGATGATTCTCTAAAGTCTGCTGAAGATTCCTTTAGTGGGGATGAAACTGATCAGTACAGACATACTATGAGATAGTAACTTTTTTAAAGCAATAAATTAAAAATACTCTATTATGACAATATCATAAATAGAAATATTTTTGGGCCTCGAACTAGAATAAAACTCTAATCGAATATATAAAATTTTTTTTTTTCTAAAAAAAAGTACTTTAATACTACTTTTTTTACAAAAAAGTACTTTTTTTTAGAAAAAAAAAACACTTTTTTCCAAAAAAGTATACCAGAGCTTGCATTATGTTCGATTTCAAATGCATTTTATAAATACCCAAATAAATTCCCAAACAGGCAATCTTTTATTTACCTGGTATTTACACATGCATCGGGTAAATACCGGGAAGAATCCCATCACTAAGTATGGAAAAATCAAAAAATGTAAAAATTAGCGGAGACTCTCCTCTTTAATTTGCCATCAATTGTAACATTTTAGGAAAAGTAAAAATGTTTAAAAAATATTTTACAAAATGTAATCCTCTAAACCATTTAAGTCCTTTTAAAAGAAAACATGATCATGAAAAACTGTAATTCAGTATTGCTCCATTTGATCTCTATATTCAGACGCATATTATCCAGTTCATGTTTAATATTGGCAAAGGGTAAATACCCAAATGGTAAATACCCAGTAAAATAGGTAAATTGGGTAGAAATTGGTAAATAACCGGGTATTTTGGTGAACAAAATTTGGTGAACAAAAACATTTTGCAGTAAAATTTAAAAAATTTTGTACTAAAAAATAGTACTTTCTTAGAAAAAAGTACTTTTTTTAGAAAAATAGTACTTTTTAGAAAAAACGGTACTTTTTTAGAGAGACAGTGTTTCTTTTATAAAAAGTAGCATTTTTTGGTAAAATAGTACTTCTTTAGCAAAGTACTATATCACCTTTAAGAAACTTTTTCAGGAAAAAAGTATCTTATAAAAAATGGTAATTTTTTACCTAAAAAGTATTATTTTACAAAATATAGTACTTGTTTAAAAAATAAAGATATTTTTAGAAAAAAATTTACTTTTTAGACAAAACAGTACTTTTTTTAAAAAGTAAATTTTTTACTACTTTTTTAGGAAAAAGTACTTGTTCTAAATAGGTACATTTTCTAAAATAAGTACTTTTTTCTAAAAAAAGGAACTTTTCTAAAAAAAAGTTTTTTTCTAAAAAAGGTACTTTTTCTAAAAAAAAAGGTACGTTTTTCTAAAAAAGGTACTTTTTTTTAAAAAAAAGATACATTTTATAAAAAAGCCCTTTTTTTGTAAAAAATTTACTTTTTCCCAAAAAAAAGAATTTTTCTAAAAAAATTTCTTTTTCTAAAAAAAGTACTTTAATACTACTTTTTTTACAAAAAAGTACTTTTTTTTAGAAAAAAATATTTTTTTTAGAAAAAAATACTTTTTTCCAAAAAAGTATACCAGAGCTTGCCATATGTTGGATTTCAAATGCTTTTTATAAATACCCAAATAAATTCCCAAAAAAGGAAATCTTTTATTTACCCGGTATTAACGCATGCATCGGGTAAATACCGGGTAGAATCCCATCACTAGATATGGCAAAATCAAAATATGGATTTTAGCGGAGACTCTCCTCTTTAATTTGCCATCAGTTGTGACATTATCAGAAAAGTACAAATGTTTAAAAAATATTTTATAAAATGTAATCCTTTAAAACTTTTCAGTCCTTTTAAAAGAAAACATGATCATGAAAAACTGTAATTCAGTTTTGCTCCATTTGATCACCATATTCAGACTTATATTATCCGGTACATGTTTATTATTGGCTGTCGGACGGTGTTATACATAAAATACTTTGCATAGTTTAAGTTTAACATAGAGTCATCTTTGTATGTTTTTCCATTAAGTGAATGTATAATTGTCACTCAAAAGTTTTTTTTTTATTTTCTTCAAAGAGAAAAGTTTTCTTTTTTGTTTTGTTTTCAAAAATAACTTTAAAAAGTTTTTGCTAAAAAATTATTTTAAACTGTTTAAAAGTTTTTAAATGTTTTTGTTTTGTAAAAATAAAATCTGTAAGAGTTTTTCTAACATTTTTCTTTTGCTGGATTTTGGAAATAAATACCATTTTACTTGTAATTTTTTTTTTATATTTTATTTTTAAGAACTGAAAATATAAAAATAAAATGTTTATTCACTTCAGTAAATTTTGTAAATAAACCCAAGTTTTTTTGTATGTTTTCTATAACAACAACAGCAACAACAACAAAATATATGGAAAATTTCAAAGTTAACAACCGCAAATAAATTTCCTGCGACAAAAAGAAACCCTTGACGTTTCTTTAAAAAAATATAAATTTTTCATGAAAAATTTAAAATGTAAGTCGTCCTTAGAAAATGTGGGCATACGCGAACAAATACATATGTTGTACGTGTTTCAAACAGGAAATGATTCATATTTCCTTTTTTTTACCGAAAACTAGCAAGTGGTGAATGTGTTGTATATGTTTGTGTAAGTAATACATATATATTTCATATGTTTTTTTTACAAATGTTTAAAGTCAAAAACAACTTATAAACATACAAAAGGTTTTCCAAGAAAATAAATCTTACATTTTAAGTTTGCTCGAATAGTATACAAAAAACGAAATTGTTTAAAGAAAATATTATTGAAAAGAATTATTGAAAATTTTCTTCAAATCAAACTCTGGAAAAAGTTAACTTAAGTCTAAAAATCAATACCAGATATTAAATTACACAGTGCTACAAAAGAGAAACAAAAATGTATGCGAAGTTTGTAATCTTGCCCAAACCATTGAATCATGATAATGTTTTGCTGTATAAAGAGGTGTTCTTTCCGAAGTAAAATTTTTCTAGAAAAAATAACGCTAGATTAATTTGTCTTTCCATGCAAAACGCATTGAAATATCGGTCGAGGAGCCCATTATTCAAGGGAAGATCTGGGCCTTACGGCCGGCAGTGCGACCATTATGTTTATATATTATTGATCCTTAAAGGTTTCTCAGACATTATAGTGATATTCAGCAATCTGTTTGTCTGTGTTTGTCGATAAAAAAGTTTTTGATGAAAAAAGCTTTTAATGAAAAAAAATATTTTTGATAAAAACAAAATTGATGAAAAAAAATGTTGATAACAAAATTATTGATGAAAAAAAATATGTTTGAACAAAATATTTATGAAAAAAACATTTATAAAAAAAAAAATATTGATGAAAAAAAAAAAATATTGATAAAAAAAAATATCGATGAAGAAAATAATATAGATAAAACAAAAAATTGTTTGAAAAAAAAATATTTATGAAAAAAAAAAAGAAAGTATTGAGGAAAAAAAAAATATTGATAAAAAAAAAAAAATATTGATGAAAAAAATATTGATGCAAAAAATATGATGAAAAAAATATTGATGAAAAAAAAAATTGATAAAAAAATATTGATGAAAAAAAATATTGACTAAAAAATTATTGATTAAAAAAAAAATATTGATGAAAAATAAAATATTTATGGAAAAGATGCTGATGAAATAGAAATAATGATTTAAAAAAAATATTGATGAAAAGTAGTAATGTAACGTTTTATTCACCAACTGGTGAATATTGTTTTTATTCACCACGAGGTTAATTATTATCCAAGATACAATCCCAAGTTACTTAAATTTATAGTTTTAAAAAAAATGAAAACAGTAATTCTAATTTTCTTTTTTGTTAATCGTTAGCGTATATAGAAAAAATGGAGTCCGACCCCCATTAATTGTTTCACATTTATTTTTTTGGCTGCCACCTTTCTAACTTTCCTAGGTTGGCCCTAGACGAGTCAAATGTATAACACACCTCCAATATTATGGCAACACCATCATTTTCTCGGAACATACCTACCCTCATTCTTCAACGATAATTTTTTTTTATTAAAAATTTTGTTTTTTTAGGACAACTTATAGCGCTCACATACTTCCCCCTAGGACGTTAAATGTATGAACTACCACCATTACGTTTTCCGACCAAATGCCATTCTCCAATGCCATTTATTAAAAATTTGCTTCCACCGCTCTAACTTTGCAAGGGTTGCTCATAGACGAGTTAAATGTATTATTTTAGTACCAAAAATTAAAATTTGTGTTAAAAATGGGTCAATTTCCGATGAGGCTGAGGAGCACAAAATAAAAAAAATTTACACGCTATTTTTTTAATCAAAAAAATTGGCATATTCTGAAGGAAACTTTTAAGTTGGCTGCAAAAGAGTGTTGGTACTTTTTGGGGAAAAACTCGATTTTTTTTTTAAAACTTTAAAAAAGTGTAACTTTTGAGCAAACAAAGATATTTTATAAGGGTTAAAGTTGAAAAAATGCAAAAGAAGAATTGAATTTTTAAAAATTATAGACATTTCTGGTATTCCCGTACCGGTTTCAAACACTTCAGTTGGTGTTATCATCAGTAGAATTTTAAATGTCGGCTTGTCTTGTTAATGGAAATAGTTTTTTTATATATGTGAATATTTACAGTTTCTACAAAATAAATTTTGACAGTTTCCAACACTACAATTCTATTTATAGCAATCCCGACATCACCTCATACTTTCTTTTTAACATGATTAGGTTTTTAGGCTGGTGTCTAATTTTAAAAAAGTTGCAGGACGCCACCTCAGTTTGACTATATAAGCTAACAATTAACGAAAAAGAAAACAAAAATTACTATTTTCATTTCCTTAAAACCAAAAATTTTAATAACTTGGGTTTGTAACTTGGATAATAATTCACCTCGTGGTGAATAAAACCGTTTTTCACCAGCTGGTGAATAAAAAGTAACACAATTATTTAAAAAAAAAATTTTTTTTTTTGATCAAATTTTGATGGAAATTTTTTTTTTTTTTTTTCATCAAATTTTGATGGAAAAAAAATTTTTGTTTTCATCAAATTTTTTGTTTTATCAATTTTTTTTTCCTCAATTTTTTTTTCATCAATTTTATTTCAATCAAATTTTTTTCCATCAAATTTTTTTTTTCATCAATTTTTTTTTATCAAACTTTTTTTTCATCAATTTTTTTTTTATCAAACTTTTTTTTTAAATTTTTTTTTTCATCAATTTTTTTTTTTCATAAAATTTTTTTTCATCAAAATTTTTTTTTTTTATTAATTTTTTCATCATTTTTTTTTTGTTCAAAAAACTTTTTTTCATCAAATTTTTTTTCCAAAATTTTTTTTTCATAAATTTTTTTTATCATATTTTTTCATAAATTTTTTTTATCATATTTTTTCATTAATTTTTTTTAGCAAATTTTTTTTACCAACTTTTTTCTCACCAACATTTTTTTTTCCTATTATTTTTTCCTATTTTTTTTTTATCAATTTTTTTACATCAAAATTTTTCTTTTCATCAAAAACTTTTTTTCATCAAAATTTTTTTTCACCAAAAATTTTGGATTCATTAAATTTTTTTAACATAATTTTGTTTTACGTGAAAAAAACATAATTTTTTTCACCAAAATTCTTTTTCACCAAGTTTAAGCTTTTCGCATAAAAATTTTCATTTGTTTATCAAATGTACATAAAACAAATGAGAGTGTCGAATTTTTCTACTCTCCAAAATGTAAAAATACTTTTTTGCACTTATTTTTGCACTCACTTACGAAATGTACAAATGTAATATAACATTATTTTTTCTAAAAAAAAACTTTGCTTTGGCAAGTACACCCAAATCTTCCGCAAAACATTATCATGATTTAATGTTTTGGGCAAGAGTACAAAATTCGCAGGCATTTTTGTTATGGTTTTGAAATATCACAAATTTATCTAGCTAATTAAAATTTTAAGTTTTAAAAAAATCGGATGATAGGTGACCAACCTATTGTGCTCGATTCGGGAGTACTTTTTCACCATTCATCTACTTTTCAGAAATTTGATATCCTTTCGAATTTTAAGATTTGAAAATTTTTTCTTGTAATTATTGAAGATATTATCTAGATCTTTAATTTTAACAAGAAAAAAAATCTTTAACATCGAAAGAATACCAAATTTTTAAAGATTAGGTGAGTTGTGAAAGAGTACTCCCGAATCGAGCACATTGTTTTAAAAAAATCAAAATTTCATAAAAATCGGATAATAAACAATAAATTGGCAAGCACTTGAAGCCTTTGTATGCAAAAGGTGTCCTACTTTAGGGGCCACTGGAGGCGCCTCTATTGAACATATGGATTCTCCGTCCAAACTTAAGCTCGAAATTACGAACGTAAATAAATATAAATGTAAATAAATTTCACTGCAATCGGTCCAGTACTTACTGAATGGCCAAATTATTTCCAAAATAAAATCGATAATAAACCACTGTGCACAACCAAATATTTAGCAGGGCAATGATCTGTTAATATTATACATTTAGAAAAATCTGAAATTATTGGAACTTAAAAAACTTTTTTTTAATGAAATTTTTCCAATTTTAATGCAGGGATAGATTGTAGGGTTGATTTTTTTTCGAAAGTAGGGGAAAAAGGTATTTTTTTTTAAGCGTAGATACTTTCAAAAAAATCCTGCGAATTTTGTGCTCCTGCCCAAAACATTAAATCATGATAGCTTTTTTTTAGAAACAATAATGTTATATTTATTTACCATTCCATGCAAAATGAATTAAAATATCGGTCGGAACCCCATTAATTTTGAAAGGACGATCTTACCTCCCTTTTCCTGATATGTAAAAATAATAAAATAGGAAACTTTGGGGCTATCTCCTCTTTCATTTGCTATCACTAGTGGCATCCTACGACAAATAAAAATATTAAACAATTATTTTATAAATGGGCCATTCCAGAAAATTTAGCTCAAATTTTAGTCATTTTTGGAAATGGTGTCTCAGATTAATTTTTTTTTTTTTTTTTTTACTTTGAGCCAACACTCAGGGGATGCCCCCTACTAATGCAATGCATTGTGTTGGTATTAGGAAAATAGGTTATGAGGAGAAGGAAATAGGGAGTAGTGTTTGTGGACATTTAATTTGAATTTTTCTAAATTATAGCTGACTGGGAAGACTTCTGCCGGGAGTTTATTCCACATACGGCTGGTTCGACCGAGAAACGAATTTTCTCTGTAATGCGTTGTGCGAGACATTGGACAGTCAACAACAAACGGATGTGATCTGCTGGAAAGGCGAGTACTACGGGCATGCACCCGCGACACAGGGATGAGTTCTCCCATTTCAGCTGAACACTTACCGTGGTAATATCGATAGAACAATGACGCACAACCCACATTCCGACGATGCTCCAATGAGTCAATAGAGCTGGATACCCTACTGTCATTGATGAGCTTCAACGCACTCCTTTGCACCCGATCCAGAAGCTTCAAGATAGACCTTGAAGCACCTGCCCAGATATGGGAGTTGTATTCCAATTTCGGCCGGATATAGGCGGTATAAATAGTGAGGAGATCAGACGGGGTGAAGTAATTCTTGCACCGTTTTAAGAAACCAAGACACTTGAATGCTTCTTTCGACACTTGAAAAACATGTTTGTTTCAACGAACATCACATTGGATTTTCATGCCTAGAACATCAAGAGTTTCTGATTCCTCAATAGCTATACCACCCATGGATACAGATGACGCTGATTCCACAGGTCGTCTGTGGGTCAACATACAACATTGGGTCTTACGAGCATTAAAATCGACCCTATTCGCAAGACCCCACTCGGAGATTTTCGTGAGGTCATGATTGAGTGTGTCATTCATGTTCCGCCTCATAGCTTCAACCTCAGTAAGGCTTGGTCTATGATTAAAGGAAAATGAATGACAAATGTTGCTGTCATCTGCGAAAGAATAGATAGGATTGGAAGTTAGACCCAGGAGGTCGTTAAGAAAAATAAGAAAAAGTGTAGGAGAAAGAACAGAGCCTTGCGGTACCCCTGAATTTAAATGAAACTCATTTGATGAGAACCCATCTATAACAACACGTATAGAGCGGTCTCTGAGAAAGCTCGATATAAGTCGAGAGAAAACACTACCGACACCAAACGCAATAAGTTTTGAAACGAGTGCACCGTGCCACACACGATCAAACGCTTTGGAAATATCTAGAGCAACCACTTTGCTTTCACCAAATTTGTGAATAGAACGGCTCCAACGTTCCGAAAGAAACGCTAACAGGTCCCCCGTAGAACGACCTCTACGAAAGCCATACTGTCGATCACACAAGAGTGAATTGGACTCCAGATAATTAACCAAGTGGTGATTGATCATGCTCTCCATGACTTTCGAGAGCGTAGAGCAAATTGCTATTGGACGGTAGTTTTCAGGGTTTGTAGCCTCACCCTTTTTCGGGATTGGCTGGACGTTAGCCACCTTCCAGCAAGAGGGAAAAACTCCTACCCGGTACGAGTAGCTAAATAGTGTTGCCAAAGGACGAGACAACGACAATGCACACTTCTTCAGGACAACAGCCGTAATACCATCCGGCCCCGGGGACTTATTTATGTTGAGATCTTCAAGAACTCTTTTAACTGCACGCGCTCGAAAAAATATCTTAGACATAGTAACGGAAACCCTTTCGAGTTCGGGCGGTGGTTGATTGCTTTCCGGCAAGTATGAATTCCTTGCAAACATGTCAGCAAAAAGGTTAGCTTTATCAACCGGGTCAGTGAATATTTGGTCATTCATTATAAGGGTTGGAATGGATGAACTAGTATTACTCTTTACCCTTTTAACAAATGACCAAAAGGTCTTACTACCCCGCGGAGCAGCAAGGACCTTAGCACGCAGACGCTGTTCGTAAAGAAGCTTTTCACGTCTGAGTACTCTGGCACATTCATTTCTCGCCTGTTTACGTAACGCGTCAGTAACTGGGTTTTTGTCATTACGCCAATTACTGAACGTATCCTCTCTGGATCTGACTGCATTCCGGCACGTCTGATTAAACCAGCACTTATGTTTAGGTTTAGTCGAAATTTGCTTCGATGGAATGAATAGTTTCATTCCCAGCATTATTACATTTACAATCATTTCTGCCGCATCGTTAACATTGTCATCAAGAAAGCAAAGTTTCCAGTTGAAATGCTGAAAGAAATCGTTAAGCTCAGCCCAACGAGCCTTTTCATATATAAAAATAGAGCGCTTCGTTGCTGGTTTCGAAGTACTATGAAGTTCCGAAAATGAAAAGGATGCAGAAATGATGTTATGATCCGAGTTTCCGAGAGGCGCAAGTAGCTCAACTTCGTATTTGTCAGGATGCGAAGTGAGAAAAAGGTCGAGAGTATTACGAAACTGCCCTTCAACACACGGAATATGTGTTGGTTCATTCACAAGTTGCACAAGGTGATTGTGTGCAGCGAAGAGCTCAACATATAAGCCCTCGGGAGTCGTATGACTAGAATGGCGCAGCCATGACGAATTGTGCACGTTGAAGTCCCCGGCAACGACTATTTCACTACTCGGACAGGCCCCAAGGATTCCCGTAATGGAATCGGAAACGGAGTCTAAATAGTCGTAAGAGTTTGCCGTGTCCAAATTTGGGCTCCTGTAGACGAACCCGAAGTGCAAAATGTGTGTCCTGATTTGGAATTTAACCCAAAGGGTGTTAAATTCCGCATCACTACAGCCTAGATGTGGCTGTAGTTGGTACACAACATTTTCACGAATGTATAACGCAAGGCCCCGATGAGAAACAAAAAGGGATAGAAATTGATACCCAGGTATTTGGAAATCCTGTGGATCAGCATCTCCTCCTACCTGGGTTTCACATAAGGCGAAAACATCCGGCCGATGAAATCGAATGTGAGCATATACAAAGATAAAATTTGCCCTTAGTCCCCGTATGTTGCAGAAACCTAAACGAAATCTGCCAGTCATAATGAGAAAAAATTCAAATTAATATTCCTGACAGTGATACAAGTGACTTAGCACCGGAATTGTTGTTATAATTTGCTAAATAGTGACCAGTGTGTATACCTTCGTTACTAAGTAGCTAACAACAATGCGGTACCAAGCCGCCAGTAAAATGTCTAAAAGGAAAAAATAAGGGAGAAGGACAACAACAATGACAATGTAATTAGAGGCATAAAAGCCCATTGCATGGTCATCGTAAATGATAATTCAACAATTGGTTCGTAGATCGAGGGATTGGTGTATATTTCCATGAAATTTAAACGGTGTTTATAATTTTTTTTTTTATTGTTTGTTTGTTAGAGTTGATTATGTTGTTGTTGTTATGTGTGTTGAAATTTTTAACTAGCAGTGGTATTGTTTAAAACGATTTTTTTGTTGTTTATTATTGCACGGTGTAATTGTTGGTTTTAGTTTTCTATTTCTTTTTGATGTTTATTTGTTTATTAGAGATTTTGCATATTTTATTGTTGGTTTATTTGTATTTAGAGAGGACTATTTTTTTTTTGTTATTTGTTCACTAATGTGGGTGTTGTTGTATTATTTAATTTTGAAAAGAGTTTTAAAACCGGTTTAAAGAGTTTATTTCTTAACCAATGACCCGATTTTCACAAATTTAGGCTCATGTGAAAGCTGGGGTTCTTCTTTTAGAAAATATTTTTAAAATAACACAGTTTTTTTTTTACAGAAATAATGCAAAAATGCAAAAACATTTTTTCTTTTCGAATATTTAAAAAAACACATCTTCGATTTTTTTTTTTTAAAATTCTGGTGAAAAATAACAATGTTTTGTATAACATATTCAAAATTCAGAGTGGGATCTCCATGGGATCAAAAAATATTCTGTTTTAAGTACAATGTTCTCATATTTTTCACTTAGAAAATTTAAATTACTAATGTTTTGAATGTTTTTCAAAATTTTAATAGTATAATTTTCTTTGAAAATTAAAATTTTTATATTGAAGAAACATAAAATTTTAATTTTCTAAGGTAAAATTTAAAAACTTCGTACTAAAACCAGAATATTTTTTGATCCCATTGGGATCCCACTCTGAATTTTGGATATGTTGTACAAAACTGTATTGTTTATCACCAAACTTTTTTAAAAAAAAAATCGAAGATGTGTTTTTTTAAATATTCGCAAAAAAAAAATGTTTTTGAATTTTTGCAACACTTCTGAAAAAAACCCGTATGCTTTTGAAAATATTTCCTAAAAGAAGAATAATTAAGCTTTCATATGAGCCATTACATGTGATAATCGGATTACTGGTTAAAAAGTTAGATCACGTTAAACGTCATGTATTTTTCTGACTTTTGCTAAAAAAGTAGAAATTTGACCCGCGATAATTTGAAAACTACAGCAAATTTTGAAAATCCAAAAATGCAACATATCTCATATAAACGTGGATATATATGAGCCAAATTCTCAGTGGCGTCCAAAGACATGTTTCCGAACAGTGGGGCGAAAATTTTTGGAATTACCCAAAATTTAATCCTCTAAAACTTTGAAGTCCATGAAACAGGATCACGAAAAGAAAAACAGAAAATGCAGTTTTACTACATTTAGTCTCTCATTTCCAACGTATATTATCCAGTTCGTGTTTAACGACTTTTTATACCCTCCACTTAGTGATAGAGGGTATATATAAGTTTGTCATTCTGTTTGTAACTCATCGAAATATCGATCTGGGACCCCATAAAGTATATATATTCATGATGCCCGATCGATTTTAAGACATTCCAGCGATGTCCGTCTGTCCGTCTGTCCGTCTGTCCGTCTGTCTGTCTGTCTGTCTGTCTGTCTGTCTGTGGAAAATGCTGTCGCGAACAAAATATTGCACAGAGATGACTGAAACTTAACATATTTATTGGAAGTTCTCCCGAGAAGTTTGGTATTGCATTTGAGCGATATCGGTTCAGCGGTTCAAAAGTTATGAACGAAAATGTAAGCACACCTCAAAAATTTCAGTACATTCAACATAACCTAAAAATACAAAATGCTTTAATTCGGCTTCTGGTTGACATGTGTGAACATAATTGAACACCAAATGGTATTTAAACAAGTACAAACATATTTTTTGACAAAAAAAGATAAAAATCGCGGATTTTTTTTACCAAAATTTTTTTTCGCGGAAATTTTTTTTAAAAAAAAAAACTTTTTTTTCAAAAGTAATTTCCTTTTAAATAAAGTTTTTTGCAATAATCTTTTTGAAATTGTGGAGGGTATTACTACATTCGGCAAGGCCGAATTTAACTTTTTTACTTGTTTTTTATTTTTGTCGGACGCACGCAGAAAAAAAATTAACTAAAAAATGGGAAAACTAACTAAATTCCAGGAATTTTGATAATGATTTAGCTCCATTGCCATGTTTTCCTTCTTTTAAGTTCATATTTTTCTTAAAAATAAGGAAAGAAAAAAAAATTTAATATTATCCCAATTTGAACTAAAAAATGGGAAAAATTAATTTCATTTGATTTTTTCTGTAAGTACAGATCGAGAACGGGCTCTAAATATATTTGTTATAAGGGTTCAAGCTGAAAAAATGCAGAAGAAAAATTGAATTTCTAAAAATTATAGACATTTCTGGTATTTCCTATACAGGTTTCAAACACCCTAGTTAGTGTCATCATCAGTAGGATTTTAAATGTCTTGTTAAGGAAAATACCAGAAATGTCTATAATTTTTAGAAATTCAATTTTTCTTCTGCATTTTTTCAACTTGAACCCTTATAACAAATATAATTAGAGCCCGTGCTCGATCTGTACTTACAGAAAAAATCAAATAAAGTTACTGACAAAATATGTCGCCATTAGGCACGTCTCCGAAACAGAAAATGCAAATTCCATCATTTGTGTCTGCAATTCCAGACCATGTTGGTAACCCTTGCGAGATAATTTAAGAGACAAAAAAGTTTAAAGAAAGTATGAACTGGGGTTGAGATTGCTAGAAATAGAATTGTAGTGTTGGAAACTGTCAAAATTTATTCTGAAGAAACTATTAATTTCAATTTAGTTTATACACATTTGAGGACCCGAATGGGTGAAGGCCCCATTGGGTTCGGACCGATAGGTTCAGACCCCGATGGGCCCAGACCCAGTTGGGTTCCTTAAGAATCTTCATATTTTTTGATCCAAAATTTTTGTCCGTTTCGCTCTAAATTGCTTAGTTTTTGAGATACGTAAATTTAGGGGACCCCCCAGTGGTCCCCTTGGTTGAGAATTTAAAGAACTCGATAACTTAAAAACTATGACTTGAAGAGCTTTTCGGCCTTGTTCTCCGTGTTAAGGGCTACAAAAATGCTTTTGAACTTTTTGTTGTATTGGCATTATGTACCGAGATATGAGTATTTTAAAATTTTCGGGAATGTATTAGGACCCATTGGGTTCCACACATGTGAAGAGGACCGGCGATACTATGGTAATTCTAAGATCCAAAAATGGCCTCCATTTTGCTCTTTCTGGCTTTGTTTTCGAGATATCGCCATTTTAAGTTTTTGAACAAAAAAATTTGTCCGAGTTACTAAAATTTTACTAAAATAGTGGAAAAAACTTCATCAAATCTAAGAAAATAAACTAGTTGGTAGAAAATTACGTCCTAAAACTAAAGAAGAGGAATATGTCTTAAAAATAAAGATTTTTGTCATATATTTAGGGAAAATTTCTTTGGCGGTAAGAATTTTTTCAATGTATTTGGGAATTCCATTTAAGGAAATAATGGACTATTTAACATTCCATGAACTTTAATTTTTTCCCAACACTTAAGAAAATTTCCCAACTTTTAGTTAAATTTAACTAAATTCTGGGAAAATTTATAAACTGTTTTGAAGAAAATTTTTCCAAAGTTTAAGTTAAGTCTGTTTTTTGAGTGCGGTGTTATTGATCCATTTCTGATTATTCATCCTTCAACCAAAAGAGCAGTAAATTTGGTAATTGAGTGTATTACCTAATTGCAAAAAAGTGTTTTTACATTTTGGAGAGTATAAAATATTCGGCACCGAAGAATTTAACACTCTCACTTGTTTTTTGTACATTTGTTAATCAAATGGAACATTTTTAGACTTGGTGAACAGGAAGTTTTGGTAATGGGGAAAAAAATATTTTTTTTTACGTGAAACACGATTATGATAAAAAAATATTTATAAAATTTTGATAAAAGAAAAAATTTAACAAAAAAAAATTTTTTATGAAAAAAAAAATATATTGAAAAAAAAAAATTTTAATGTAAAAAAAATTGATGCAAAAAAAAAAATTGATGAAAAAAATTTAAGAAAAACGCAATTATGAAAAAAATTAATAAAATAAAAAAAAAAAAATATGTAATAAAAAATTTTATAAAAAAAAAGAAAAATTTTGAAAAGAAAAATTTATAATAAAAATTATGAAAAAAACAAATAATAAAAAAAATGATAAAAAAAATTTCATGAAAAAAAAAAAATTATGAAAAAAGCGTTTTTGTTGAAAAATAATTATTTTGTTTTTTATTCACAAGCTGGTGAAAAACGATTTCATACACCAGCAGGTGATTTATTATACAACTTACAAATCAAAGTTACAAACCTTTTTGGTTTTAAGAAAATGGAAACAGTAATTCTTATTTTCTTTTTTGTTAGTCGGTAGCTTATATAGTCAAACTGCGGTGGCGTCCTGCAACATTTTTAAAATTAGAAACCAGCCTAAAAACATTATCATGTAAAAAATCTACTGACAATAGCGATTCATTCGAACACTTAATTGCTTCACGTTGCGTATACATTATATTTCGATGTTTTATAATAATAACAATCATACGTCGTGTTGTACAATGACAACAATATTTTCCATTTAAATAAGATAAAGAAATCATAATGGGCTAACATAACAACATTTTTTTTTAATTAAAAAAATGTTAAACTTAAACAAAAACTTATAAATCTGAATAAATTATGTCTGACTTTGAAAAAAAAAAATACTGCAAACACTAACATGCTTTTTGTATGTATTATACCATAGAATTTACTTAAGACAACATCAAAAGAGTTTATCGTGATTATATCATGGTTGTTACGAACCCCAGGATAAAAACATTATACCATCACTATACCCTTAAGTGAAAAGTGAATTTAAAAAAAAATAGAATAAAAAAAAATAAAAATGTAAATGAAAAGGTTCGTTATAGTATTAATTTTTTTGTATTTGACTTTGACACATAAAAAAATTTATTTTTTTTTAACCATAAAAAAATGTATGAAAGGGAATTGTAAAATCTCTATGAAATATGTATGAACCAAAACACATACACACACATATAAAACTGACATTTGTAACATATTTCTGTAACAATATAAAGCTGTCATATTTGACAAAAGAGCGGCGCATTATGTATGTAACTATATGTTAAAATTCAAACAAAAGGCTCATCAATTTCAAATACATGCTGATACATAATGAAAACATGTCTCTTCTTCACGGTCATAATATATAAATTTGTTTTTGTTTTTCTTTTTTCAGCTGTCACATAGACATCCTGCCGAAAATCATATACAAATTCTTCACATGAAAATTTATATGAAGTGTTTAAAGTTTTCCTCAAAATTAAATTTAAACAATAGAAAATTTAAGGTTCTCTTCTAGGAAAATAATTTTAAATCAAATAACCCACAGCTAAAGACAAAGAAATTATTCAACCGCAGCACATACATTATGGTCGATAGGAATTAATTACTTAAAATACCTGGAATTCTAAAATATTGAAAAGATAAACACACACACAATTGTTTGCAATGTGTGAGTCTATGCTCAAAGTAACACAAAGTTAAGTGGTTAGAATATATACGATTTAAAATTAACAAATAAATCTTAACAATTCCAAGCCTTTATTTACGATGAGATAATCAAACGCGACCCACTACACCGTTTCTTTTTAATCCAGGTGCCAGTAAGCTTTAGATAGCAAAAAAAAATGTATCGATAACAAATTTTTCTATAGAAAATTTGTATCGATAATAAACTTTTCTATAGAAAATTTGTATCGATAACAAACTTTTCTATAGAAAATTTGTATCCATAATAAACTTTTCTATAGAAAATTTGCATCGATTAAAAACTTTTCTATAGAAAATTTGTATCGATAAAAATTTTTTATAAAAAAACTTTTCTTCAGAAAATTAGTTATGGGTAACAAACTTTTCTATAGAAAATTTGTTATCGAAAACAAACTTTTCTATAGAAAATTTGTTATCGATAACAAACTTTTCTATAGAAAATTTGTTATCGATAACAAACTTTTCTATAGAAAATTTGTTATCGATAACAAACTTTTCTATAGAAAATTTGTTATCGATAACAAACTTTTCTATAGAAAATTTGTTATCGATAACAAACTTTTCTATAGAAAATTTGTTATCGATAACAAACTTTTCTATAGAAAATTTGTTATCGATAACAAACTTTTGTATACAAATTTGTATAGATAAAAAACTTTTCTTTAGAAAACTTGCATCGATAACAAACTTTTCTATAGAAAATTTGAATCGATAACAAACTTTTCTATAGAAAATTTGTTATCGATAACAAACTTTTCTACAGAAAATCTGTTATCGATAATAAACTTTTCTATAGAAAATTTGTTATCGATAACAAACTTTTCTATAGAAAATTTGTTATCAATAAAAAAATTTTCTTTAGAACATTTTCTATAGAAAATTTATAACAAACTTTTCTTTAGAAAATTTGTTATCGATAACAAACTTCTTTAGAAAATTTGTATCGATATCAAACTTTTCTATAGAAAATTTGAATCAATATCAAACTTTTCTATAGAAAATTTGTATCGATAACAAACTTTTCTATAGAAAATTTGTATCGATAACAAACTTTTCTATAGAAAATTTGTATCGATAACAAACTTATTTATAGAAAATTTGTATCGCTAACAAACTTTTCTTTCGAAAATTTTTATCGATAACAAACTTTTTTATAGAAATATTGTATCGATTACAAACTTTTCTATAGAAAATCTGTATCGATAACAAAATTTTCTTTAGTAAATTTTTATCGATAGCAAACGTTTCTATAGAAAATTTGTTATCGATAACAAAATAAGAAAATTTTTTATAGAAAAATTATAACAAATTTTCCTTAGAAAATTTGTTATCGGCAACAAACTTTATTTTAGAAAATTTGTTAACGATAGCAAACTTTTTTTTAGAAAATTTGTTATCGATAACAAACTTTTCTATAAAAAAATTGTATCGATAACAAAATTTTCTATAGAAAAATTTATCGATAGCAAACTTTTCTTTAGAAAATTTGTATCGATAACAAACTTTTCTATAAAAAATTTGTATCGATAACAAACTTTTCTATAGAAAATTTTTATCGATAACAAACTTTTCTTTAAAAAATTTGTATCGATAACAAACTTTTCTATAAAAAATTTGTATCGATAACAAACTTTTCTATAGAAAATTTTTATCGATAACAAACTTTTCTATAAAAAATTTGTATCGATAACAAACTTCTTTAGAAAATTTGTTATCGATAACAAACTTTTCTTTAGAAAATTTGTTATCGATAACAAACTTTTCTATACAAAATTTTAGAAAATTTTCATAGATAACAAACTTTTCTTTAGAAAATTTTTATCGATAACAAACTTTTCTATAGAAAATTTGTATCGATAACAAACTTTTCTATAGAAAATTTGTATCGATAACAAACTTTTCTATAGAAAATTTGTTTCGATAACAAACTTTTCTATAGAAAATTTGTATCGATAACAAACTTTTCTATAGAAAATTTGTATCGATAACAAACTTTCTATAGAAAATTTGAATTGATATCAAACTTTTCTATAAAAAATTTGTTATCGATAACAAACTTTTCTATAGAAAAAATTTTCTTTAGAAAATTTGTATTGAGAACAAACTTTTCTTTAGAAAATTTGTTAATGATAAAAAACATTTCGATAGAAAATTTATTATCTATAACAATCTTTTCTAAAGAAAATTTGTTATCGATAACAAACTTTTCATTAGAAAATTTGTTATCAATAAAAAACTTTTCTTTAGAAAATTTATAACGATAACAAACTTTTCTATAAAAAAATTGTATCGATAAAAAACTTTTCTATAGAAAATTTGTATCGATAACAAACTTATCTATAGAAAACTTGTATCGATAACAAACTTATCTATAGAAAACTTGTATCGATAACAAACTTTTCTATAGAAAATTTGTTATCGATAACAAACTTTTCTATAAAAAAATTATTATCGATAATAAACTTCTCTATAGAAAATTGGTTATCGATAGCAAACGTTTCTTTATAAAATTTGTTATCTATAACAAACTTTTCTTTTGAAAAAAAAAATTTCTATAGAAAATTTTATATCGATAACAAACTTTTCTATAGAAAATTTGTTATCGATAATAAACTTTTCTATAGAAAATTTGTTATCGATAACAAAATTTTCTATAGAAAATTTGTATCGATAACAAACTTTTCTATAGAAAATTTGTATCGATAACAAAGTTTTCTATAGAAAATTTGTATCGATAAAAAACTTTTCTATAGAAAATTTGTATCGATAACAATCTTTTCTATAGAAAATTTGTATCGATAACAAACTTTTCTATAGAAAATTTATATCGATAACAAACTTTTCTATAGAAAATTTGTATCGATAGCAAACATTTCTAAAGAAAATTTGTATCCATAACAAAATTTTCTATAGAAAGTTTGTATCGATAACAAACTTTTCTATAGAAAACAAACTTTTCTGTAGAAAATTTGTTATCGATAACAGACTTTTTTTTAGAAAATTTGTAATTGATAACAAATTTTTCTATAGAAAATTTTGCTATCGACACAAATTTGTTATCGATAACAAACTTTTTTAAAGAAAATTTCTATCGATAACAAACTTTTTTAAAGAAAATTTCTATCGATAACAAACTTTTCTTTAGAAAATTTGTAATTGATAACAAACTTTTCTATAGAAAATTTGTATCGATAAAAAACTTTTCTATAGAAAATTTGTATCGATAACAAACTTTTCTATAGAAAATTTATATCGATAACAAACTTTTCTGTAGAAAATTTGTATCGATAACAAACTTTTCTATAGAAAATTTATATCGATAACAAACTTTTCTATAGAAATTTTTTATTGATAACAAACTTTTCAATAGAAAATTTGCATCGATAACAAACTTTTCTATAGAAAATTTGTATCGATAACAAACTCTTCTATAGAAAATTTGTTATTGATAACAAACTTTTCTATATAAACAATTGTTTATTATCGATAAAATTTCCTATAGAATAGTTTGTTTGTTATCGATTAAACCAGAATGTCTTTAATGTCTAGAAAAATCTTTAATCGATATTAAACTTTCCGATAGAAAATTGTTTATCCATAACAAACTTTTCTATAGAAAATTTGTTAACGACAACAAATTTGTTATCGATAACAAACTTTTTTATTGAAAATTTGTTATCAATAACAAACTTTTCTATAGAAAATTTTTTTCGATAACAAAGGTTTCTATAAAAATTTGTTATCAATAACAAAATCTTCTTTAGAAAATTTTCTATAGAAAATTTATAACAAACTTTCGTTTAGAAAATTTGTATCGATAACAAACTTTTCTATAGAAAATTTGTATCGATAACAAACTTTTCTATAGTAAATTTGTATCGATAACAAATTTTTCTAAAGAAAATTTGTATCGATAACAAACTTTTCTATAGAAAATTTTTATCGATAACAAAAAAGTTTGTTATCGATAAAAAAATTTCTTAAGAAGTTTATTATCGACAACAAACTTTTCTATAGAAAATTTGATATCGATAACAAAATTTTCTAAAGAAAATTTGTTTCGATAACAAACTTTCTATAGAAAACTATGTATCGATAACAAATTTTTCAATGGAAAATTTGTAACGATAACAAACTTTTCAATAGAAAATTTGTATCGATAACAAACTTTTCTATAAAAAATTTGTATCGATAACAAACTTTTCTATAGAAATATTATGTCGATAACAAAATTTTCTATAGAAAATTTGTTCTTTAAAAAAGTTGTTAACGATAACAAACTTTTCTATAGAAAATTTGTTATCGATAACAAACTTTTCTATAGAAAATTTGTTATCGATAACAAACTTTTCTATAGAAAATTTGTTATCGATAACAAACTTTTCTATAAAAAATTTGTTATCGATAACAAACTTTTCTATAGAAAATTTGTTATCGATAACAAACTTTTCTATAAAAAAACTTTTCTTTAGAAAATTTGTATCGATAACAAACTTTTCTTTAGAAAATTTGTGATCAATAAAAAAATTTTCTATAGAAAATTTGTTATCGATAACAAATTTTTTCTATAGAAAATTTGTTATCGATAACAAACTTTTCAATAGAAAACTTGTAATCGATACCAAATTTTTTCTATAGAAAATTTGCTATCAATAACAAACTTTTCTATTGAAAATTTGTATCGATAACAAACTTTTTTATAGAAAATTTGTATCGATAACAAAGTTTTCTATAGAAAATTTGTATCGATAACAAACTGTTTTATAGAAAATTTGTTATTGATACAAATTTTCTATAGAAAAGTTTGTTATTGATAGCAAATTTTCTATAGAAAAAATTTTCTATAGAAAATTAATAACAAACTTTTCAATAGAAAATTTGTTACCGATAACAAAATTTTCCATAGAAAATTTTTTATTGATAACAAACTATTCTATAGAAAATATGTTATCGATAAGGAACTTTTTCATAGAAAATTTGTTATCGATAACAAGCATTTCTACAGAAAATTTGTTATCGATAACAAACTTTTCTATAGAAAATTTCGTATAGAAAAAATTTGTTACAGAAAAATTTAATTATCAATAAAAAATTTTCTACAAAAAAAAAAAAAAAATTGTAATCAAAAAATTACAATTTTCAAGAATTATTTTAAATAGTGTAAAATTCTATAGTTTAACTTCATATGGGTACTTTATATATTCTTAGCCAACAATTGTGGTTATACTATGCCACCTTTAACGTGTAAACAATGTTCTTAGGAAAATTCCACCAAAATTACCACTTGTGTACAAGTAGTATGTGCTGTAAAAACCATAGTAAGTTCTGTAAATATAAGTGGGTTTTTGCAGTTACAAAAAGTTTAATAAAGTGGCTACAGCCTTGCTAGAATTTTTTTTCTGTTGTTGCCAAAAAAAATTACACAAAATCTCTTAAAATTCCCCAATCATATAAAATTAAAATTTTTATTATTCTTAACAATTTTCAAAATTGAAATGAAAATTAAATTGGTCACATTTTCAATTTTATTAGATAAAAAATGTGCCAGAAATTTCGTAAAATTTCGAAATAATTGCTCAACTACAGCGCTTTTTAAACGTTTACTTAAAACATTAGCTATCTTTAATAACCCTAAAGACCCCAAAAAGTTTTTTGAAGATTCCTAATTAAAGTTTTTGTCATTTTTTGGTAAGCATAAAAACAACTACTTTGGGAGTAAATCCTCAAGACTGGCAACCCTGTGTGGCTGGATTCTTATTCCCTTCCAATTTTTTTTTTTTTTTTTTCTAAAAATGGTTTTTGCGAAATTTTTGAAAAATAGTTTGAATTAGTTTTTATTTTAAGTTACTTTTTCAACTTTAAGTTTGCAGTTAATTAAAATTTTCTTTTAGTTTTTTTTCATTGTTACAATTAAAATTTACAATTAAAATTAGAAAAATATTTACAATTAAAATTAGAAAAATTATCTTTAGGTTTGTCTTTAGGTTTGTAGTTAGACTCTTTCTCATTACATTTGTAAGACATCGAAATAAATACCATATTTAAAGCACGTTAACACGTTTAATTAAAAAAAAACAAAATCATAGCGATATAGTTAAATGAGAATTCTGATTTATTTTTTGGGGTTATTTATTAAAAAATTATGAATTTACTAGAACAGGGAGTATGTGGCTCCCCACAAAAACCTACTCATAAATTTGCATACCCTCCAGTGATTGATCGTACATAAAAGTGTGTCATTAAATCTGGTACGCCTTGAAATATCCATCAAAACTCCGCAAAGTATGTTGGTATACATATTTAGAATCACCGACCGATTTAAGTCGATCTGTAGAAAACTTTGGAAACGCTACTCGAAGGCTTCTGCAACTTGGAGTATATTATTGCCGTTCTCCCGGTCAGCTTAATATTGCATTTCAGAGAAATCAGGCTGTAAAAAATCTTATAACGGGGTTTTATTTGTATTTGAAATATTTTAAGTATTGTGCAGGTATTTATATTTATTTCTTATTAAAAAAAGAATTTTTACCAACATTTTTTGTTCATCAAAAATTATTTTGTTTTCATAAATTTCTATATCGTCATTTTTGTTTTATCAATATTTTTTTTTTGTTTTATTTTTTTTTTTTTTTCATCAAAACAAAAAATAATTAAGTTTTCTTTGTCATAAAAAATCCAAATATTTTTAGCACCAAAATCACTTTTCCTGTAGTCTGCACGTCTTCTGACATTGTGTTCCATTTGTTTAACACATGTACAAAACACACCCGAGTAAAAATAAACATATATAACAATATATAACTTGATACAAACATAATAAATACATCCCGTGAGGTATTTTCTAATTTTTTTAAATGCAGTCATATGTTGTACTTAATATATAATTTAATCATGATTCGGATTAAAAGGTATACGGTTGATATAAATATATGAAATAATATTAGGGCCAATACAAATTTTGTTTTTCTGTATAATTTAATATAAAATTATATATACACTGAAAAAAAAGACATAACTAAATTTAAGGAAAAAATGTCTTTGAAAATTTATCATGAATTTTCCTAAAATTTAGTTAAATTTAACTTAAAAATGAGAAATTTTCTTAACTATGAGGAAAAAATTTTAGTTCATTTACTTATAATTAGTTCATAGATTTCTTTAAATGGATTTTTTAAATATTAGGAAAAAAATTCTTACTGCCAAAGAAATTCTCCACAAATCTAAGAATCGTATCTTTATTTTTAAGACATATTTCTTAAAAAACAATTTAGTTCAAGTTTAGTTAAAATTTACTACAAAAAACATCATCGTATTTCTCTTCTTTGAATTGAGGAAGTGTACTTCTTAGAATTTAGTTAATGACTTCTGAGAATTTAGTAAATAACTTCTTAGAATTTAGTTAAAAATTCAAAATGGCGATATCTCGAAAACTAAGCGAGATAGAGCGAAACGGATGAAATTTTCAAAAGAAAGACTACAAAGAAAAATATGGAATAGCCTAGCTCTGCATATCTGTCGGGGTCTCAAGACCCTAATTTTAGATATAAAATTTGAAATTCCCGAGATTTTATATATAGACATATCTCGGTAAATACTGCCAACACGCGAAAACGTCCAACGGCATTTTGTAGCTCTTGACTCGTAGAACACTTCCGCAAAATAACCGAAAGCCCTCCGATTAGTAGTTTTTGAGTTATCCGGTTTTTAAGATTCTCAAGACCCTATCAGGCCCCTTATTACCGTATCTCAAAAACTAAGCAAGTTAGAGCGAAACGGACACAACTTTTGGTTCAAAATCCCTTAAAGTACACTTAAAGGACCCAACGGGGTCTTGAGTTAAATGGGGTCCGAACCCATTGGTCCAGGGTCTAGACCCAATCTATTTCTAAAATGTGAAGTATAATTTTTCCCATTTTCTAGTTAAAGTTGGCTTAAAATTAAATAACTTTGTTTTCCTTATTTTTGGGAAAATTATGAACTAAAACCAAGAAAAAAAATCTTTGGAGCCAAATCATTCCCTCTTTTTCTCAAAATTGAGTTAATTTTCCCAGATTTTAGTTCACTTTTTTTTTGAGTGTAGCTTATTCTGTTCCATTTATAAATGTTTTCAATTAAATGTTTCCAATTAACCAAAATGTTCTAAGTTTTTTAAGCAAAGTATAAGAAACTTTTAAAATGTTCCTAAACATTTCCTTGTTAGGGTTATGTATATCACCTATCTGGTTCGAAGCGTACCCAAACATTTTTTTTGTTTTTGAAAATTATATGTTTGGTGAATGTATCGTTGACCTGTGGTGTAACTCACCCAAACCAAAACACACCAATACTTTTTTATGTTTTTATGCAATTAGATCTAATTGGATCCAATGAAATATGGCAATGTCTGGTCAAAACTCGGATGAAATCGAATCATATTTTATACAATATGATCTTTTTTAATGCAAAAACATCCACCATTATTCGGATTAAATTGCGTTTAAATATATATTGTGTTATATATCATTATGTATTGCATCATATAAAAATTTTTACTCGGGCATTTAATGTTTTGTCAGTTATTTATACACAAAACAAACTTTTTTTTTGAGTGTACATTATAAAACAAGTTTCTTAAACTAAAAAAAAAAAAATCCCTAGTAAAAATATTATGCTAATTTTACTAAATAGATCTAATTTGATCCGTAAAATGGTTGTATTAAATAATATCTAATTGTATTACTTTAGATCAAAAAATATAAAAATTGATACAATTTGATCCTGAATTTGGTCAAATCTAATTAGATCAAATTGATCTTATAATATCTATTTTTATATAATTTGATGAGCAAAACCAAAATACGAATCTAATCATATATGGAGCAATATCTAAGCATATAAAGTGGATCAACCGTATCAAAGTGATAGATAAAATTTTATATAAATTTATACGGAAGCATATTAACTCATTTAAGATTGTATCAAATTATATATGATTAGACCAGAAAATTTGGGTTATCAGACTTTTTCTTAATGTAGGGTATCCAAAGCTTCGAATACTTACCCGATACTTTGTTCTTACTTGTAAAGTTTATTTTTGTGTTTTTTTTTTTTTTTTTTGCAAAATAGTGTTTGTCTAGATTTTTATAAGTTTCTTTTTTGTTTCAAACATGTATTAAGTTAAGAAGGGTTGTTTAACAAGTTCGTAATGGGGTCAAGACATTTTATAGACGTCTATAGCTGCGCTTTGATTGTTTATTAAATTAAAAATATAGGAACCTACATTGCTTTTGTTTATTAAGTTTATAATTAAGAAAATAGTAGTTATATATAAAATCAATGTTTTTTTTTTTTTTTTTTTGTAAAAAGAAACCAACGATCCAACGTAAAAAAGGCAATCACAAACAAAAAGGGTTTTTGCACTTATATTCCTTCATACTCAAAATTGTTTTGATATTGTAGAAAAATGTTTCACGAATGATGGCTCGTGACCCCAATGAATAGCAGTATAAACAGGAAGTTGCGAAGATTTTGCACAAAAATTATATAATGCAAAACAAGTAAGAAAATTATAGTCGGTCAAGGCCGACCACATGATACGCTACACCAGTTTTTTTTCCGCGAGAATGGATCCCGAGACCAAACATGGACCAAGTGAGTTTAAGTTTCTGTGTAAGTTTTTGCAGAAATATGTTATTTCCCAGCAAAATTTTCCGTTCCAAACAATCGGTTTCAAAACCCATTAGATTAAATCGGTCAACAAATCGAAGGTTTTTGGCTCAGTTTTAAGGTACCAAAAAAATATTAAAGCTTTTGACTCTCTGATTCCAAATTTTTCCATCACGTCTAAAATTTTATTTATTGGCGGTTGAAAATGCGAAAAAAAACGTGATTTTATGCCTTTTTTAAAAGCAGGCTTTCAAAAAATGGAAAAATCATATTTTTCGCATCTTTAACCGTGAATAACAGGATATCAAAGACTTCTATCATGCCACTAGTGATAGCAAATGAAAGAGGAGGATCTCCACAATTTTGCTATTTTATTATTTTCACATTTCGGGAAAAAGGAGGTAAGTTACATCCTATCAAAAATTTATCTTTCAATATCATTCAAAATTTTCAACAAAATATGTTGATAACATTTTTAATTGACTTTATTCACCTCCTTTTATCCTGATATAACATAATAAAAAAAATGGAAAAATTATGTGAGATCCTCCTCTTTCATTTGCCATCGCCACTGTGTCCTAGGACAAGTACAACAATTTCAAAAATTACGAAATGCATCCTTTAAAACTTTGAAATCATTTTAAATGGAAACAGGACCACGAAATGAAAAACTCTAAATGCAGTTTTACTCCATTTGATCTCATCTTTCAGACGTATATCATCCGGTTCATGTTTAATATTGGCTGTAGAATGGTGAAAGCATTCGTTTTATAGACCAAGTAGTTTTTTTAATAAAAATTATTTTACATTCAAAATTTTATTTTAATTACCGTATAATGAATTCTACTGCCATAGGAAACTGTTCCAAAAAATGTTCATGCAGCAAAATACTCCTTTACAGTCTTATGGTAAAATATTAATTTAAGTTTTCTTTTGAAAGCTTTGTTATAAGAGGAAAAATCTTCTCTTTCACTTTCAATATTAAGAGATATTCGGCGTTGATTAATTTATTTATATTCATTCTGAAGTTGCTATAAAAAATTTCCACTCGTATTAAGATAGATACTTACTTGATAAAGATAAAAGCATTTTAAGCTTGAAATCCAAATAATATTTAGATTTCCGTTATAAGTTTAAAAGCATTATCAAGTTATAACTGTTGTATTATTTGCGGACCATGCGCAATCCTTTAAACTTTTATATAAAAAAGCCCTCTTATATGACACATATCTAAGTAAATTCTTATAAATACTTAGCTGTATTACATTTACAGAGTCGGCTTACTCTGTCATATTATCCTGAAGTTTTATAAAAAAGTACTTGAGTAAAATAAAATCATTTTTAGCTAGAAATCCATGTAATAAATTTAAAAGCTTTTACCATAATTAAACTTTTATATTAATTGCAGTTCATTTATATTTATCTATAATTTAAAAAAAAACGTTTGCAATGATAAACATTTATAAACATTTCTTAAAACGAAAATTTTATAAAACTTAAATATTATAATTCAAAATATTATAATTATTGCAAAAGTATAACACTTTAATATTATATTTATAAAAGCTTAATCATTCACAGAACTTTCTGGCAAAAAAAAAAAACATTTCTACATTGAAAAAAGGTTTACACGTTGATTTTTCGTAAATTAGATACATAGTTTTTATTATTTTCAACTTTAAATGTTGTTATTTTTCTATGACAATTTTCAAACCACTATTAAGTATAAGTCGTTTTAACAACCATCTCACTCAAATATACTGCCTGGTAGAGAATACATAAAAAACACAAAAACTGTTATAAATATAAAAAAATGTACAAGCTTTTCAATAATTTAATAATTTGTTATACATTCCAGTATAATAGTTCAATTCCTTATGTAATAACTTGAATTTGTTTTAAAACATAAACAAATCTGTTATAAAATTTTCATATTTTAATTTTAGCTAACTATTAATTCTAACAACTATTTTGACCTAATGAAATTTGTTATACATTTTTATTCGAGAAAAATGTATAACAGTATTTAATAAATGTAAGGTTCCTAACTAAAAAGCTTTTTATAATGTTATATTAAGTTTATTTTAGTACTACTTCGTCTTGTTTATAAAACATAGAATATACTATTTTTTTGGAGACCTCAAAAGGAGAAGAACTCTACAAAAAAAGCTTTCGACTAATGTTAAATAAAATAAGTGTTAAGAAAAAAAAATTTTTTTCTTATTTTTTTTTTTCATCGAAAATTCTTGTTTCACATTTTTGTTCATCAATATTTTGCTTTTCATAAATTTTTTTTTTTTCATAAATTTTTTTTTTACATACAAATTTTTTTTAATCAAAAATTTTTTTTCATAAATTTTTTTCCCCTAAAATTTTTTTCTTCATCAAAAACCTTTTTATTATTATTATTATTATTATTATTATTATTTATTAAATTGAAATAACTTAGCACAACAAGACAGAATCTTATAAATGACAGTGCTAAGTGGAAAATGGTAAAACATAAAACAATCGTTAAAATTGATCTTAATCTTATTAAATAATCTTATAAATAAAAGATAAATTAAAAATGTGAAATAATAAATAATAAAAAAAATGTGAAAAAAAAATTTTTTGACAAAAGTTAACAAAAAAGTTCTAAAAAAGTTCTAAAACCTCCTTTTTAAATGTGTTTGCGTTACCTATTATTTGATTGTCGTTAGGAAGATCGTTCCAAAGACGCAGAGTGTGAATAAAAAATTGCCTTTCAGACATTAGAAATTTAAACCTTTTTAATATTACGTTTTTTCCTCGCATAGATCTTGCAAATTTTAATCTCCCAAAAAGATAGCTAGGGTGTTCAGTAAAAATAATTTTATGTAGAAAAATAAGGCATTTGTATATAAGCAGGTTTTCAAAGCTCATGTTAAATATCCGGTATGAGAACGTGGATATATTATCCCGGCGACGTTTGTTAAAAACATACCTCGCAATGTTGTTATAAGCTACTGTAAGCTTCCTGGTATCTTCACTATCACTATTTTTAATTAAGAATTTTTTTTTTTCACCAAAATTTTTTTTTCATAATTTTTTTTTTTTTTTAATTTTTTCTAATTTTTTCACCAAAACTACTTTTTAATCATATCTAAACTTCTAACAAAAAAATGGTTATATTTTTTTTTTTAAAAAAAACTTTGCTTTGACAAGTACAACCATATCTTCAGCAAAACATTATCATGATTTAATGTTTGGGTAGGAGTACACAATTCGCAGGAATTTTTTTGACATTTGTTTAAGAAACAGTTTTATGCCATATGAAGTTCATCGACCCGCACATGGACCAAGGGGACCAGAAAGAAAATCAATTTTTTGTTGTCCGCAAACCCCTTTTTGGGGGCGTGTATATAAAAAAGGAAATAAATAACGATAAAACTATATTTCGTGAAAAACATATTTAATTTATCTATGTGTCAACCCATATCGTGAAAGCTGAAAATTTCAACTTTCATTTGCTTTTGTTGTCATACCATTCCGATTTTGGTTGTTGAACTGTGTAAAAATTTTATTAGTCAACCTATTCTTATTTGTTCCCAACGTCTGTGGTAGCGTGCTGTAGGGGTGTTAAATAAAGTGCTAAATTAAGCGTAGTTTTGCTAGCCGGGCTAGATTACCTATTTATGGAATGTGGAATTGGAGGGGTGTGCACCTCTAGCTATGCTCTTGCTAGCTCGCCGAAATGGGTGGGTTTTTCCTTCAACCACAAACCATCCACACACACACACATATATTTTATTAGGTGCACTTTTAAGGTACCAATGTGACTAAATCACAAAACAAACAAAAGATCGAAAAAAAGCTAACAATAAACAAAATATCGTTTTGCTCACAACTGAAATATAAATTTGCATACGGACGGACCAATAACAAAATAAGTTAAACTAAAATAAATCTATACTTTTTACCCTCGTTTCTAATGAATGGAACCCCAGCTGTTGTTGGGCCCTTTTATCCAATACCCTCCCATCCATGCGGTCAATAGTTTTAATTTTATGACCGCCCAAAACCAAAAGTGGATTAAATAGATTTAATCCCTCATATTTTTAAAATAACCAATTATTCCGACAGACATAAAAAGTCTAAATTAGAGACACATGTTGCTAACAACAAAGATCACAACAAAAATAAAATTTATACTTTCAAGTGACATATGCTCTATGCATAAACTTATTAAATATAAAAAAAAGAGTTTATAACATATTTAATATAATTCACTACTAACAAGGGAAGTATCTCAACCCTTATGAACCGATTTGCCTGAAACTTAAAATATATATAAATGAGACGATTTTAAGGTTGGGGTGTCTCGGCTTTTCGGCCATATTAGTGTTTCAAAATTTCGTTGTCCCCTTATGAAACCATATGGACCTCCGGGAAAATTTCGATAACTCACGAACTAACAGGAATATCCTCTAGAGAAAAAATACGTGTCGATTTAAATTTAATAAAGATTATTATATTCGTATGGACATCGTAGCTCTATGCCTTTATATAAATACCCCCCAAAATTTTCACATTTTCATGAAAAAAGTATTTAACGAAGCCAAACTTTTACAAGGTTATGCCACCGTTGGATAGGCATTAAAAAAACCTTTCTTCTCATATGTAAACATCATATAGTTTCTTAGAAAGAAATGGCTGAAAAATCCAAAAAACGATTTTTTCGCCATTTTTTGACCCATGTTTTGAACCCCTAAATCCCCGATATGGCCGATAAGCCGAGACACCCCAACCTTAGAATTGTCTCTTTTATATATATTTTACGTTTCATGCAAATCGGTTCATAAGGGTTGAGATACTTCCCTTGTAAGAGAGTTATGACTTAAGAGTAATTTATTTTATTTTACTTTACAATGTAGAAAAGAATTTGGCATAGAAAACAAAAAAAAACATTTCTTTATAAAAAATTTGCAATGTTTACGAATGATTCAAAATAAAATCAAAAAAAACTATAGAGTCGGTATTTTACAAAATACAACAATAAAGCAAAAGGTAAACAAATAGTATTTAGCCCTTCATACAATTGTTGTTGTTTAATTAACAAAAAAATAATTTGTTACTAATATGTAACCGACCAAATTATTAGAATTTAAATAAAAATATAATAAAATACATTTTAATTTCATTAACACTCACTTATTTAAAACAGCTGCAATTTTGTTTCTCCATGTGATATCGTTGGGCCCATCGATGACTTGGATGTTGCTGTATTGTTGATCAAAATTTGAATCTAATAATTTGGCATGTTTATATGTAGGGTGTTATACCGAAAGTTTTAAAACTAAAAGTTTAATTTACGTTTAACAAAATTATAGCATATCTTTTCGAAAATTTTAATCATTATTGATTTAATTTCTAGAAAAGTATTACTATAATTTTTAACAAAAAAATTATGGTTTATATAATTATGAAAATTTTAAAATATGTAAAACGATGCCAAATCTTTAAAGTGTATAATCAAAATATAATCTGATTAATAAAATTTGATTATATAAATATCATATATACTTAATAAAAAGAAATCTGGTAAATCGTCAAAGCAGGTTGGATTCAAATTAAAGTCTCATCAGGGAATTAAATAAATTATTTTCCAATAATTTTTCTATATGTTGTAGCTGGTAGTTTTTGTAATAGCCGAAAAAAAACGTCTCTTCTGGGTATAAATGGTACAATCTGGTGTCTTATGGTCCAATTAAAATATATTCCATTTTGGCAATGTAAATTTTTGAGTTCCCAAGAAAAAGGTAGGTAAAGCCAATGTAGAATGGAGCACACACAATGTGCTTTATATTAAATGTGCTGACGAAGCCACAGTCCACGTGGACACACAGACCCACGTGTAGACAAGTTTCAAGATTACACGTTTTGCACATTCAATAATTCCTAAGAATTTCAATATTGGAGTTTAGAATTTATTTGTATCACTTTGTGTAAAATAAACTCACCGAAAGATTTTAGCTGGTTACGAAAAATTAAATAATTCCAAATTGTCTTTATGTTAGACAACGGAAAAATGTCTTTCCCTGTAATCGGGGATGATGTAACTTTATTAAATTTTAATATTGAAAAAAAATTTATTTTACTTTAACACTTGGTACAGTTACTGTATCACTTTATAGTAGGGATGTGCGATTAATCGATTAATTAATCACTTCGATTAATCGAAATCCTAATTAATCAATTAATCGATTAATTATACTTTCTGATTAATCAGAACTATGATTAATCAACTAATTTGAATTTTGATTAATCGAAAACGAATAATTTTATTCAATTTTTAAAAAATGTTGGCAAAACAAAATCAAAGACAAACAAAGAAAAAAATATTTAAAAATTAAAACAAAATTTATAAATTAATAAACAGAGCGAAATTTAATATGCCAAAATCCAACAATATATTCAACCAAATTTTCCATACTTAGATCTATCATGAAAGACTGGAGATTCTATAAATAATATGCCTCCAACCATGCTCAAATCTAGAAATTAATACACATATCGTCGGTGTGCCAACCAGAACCGCTATGTGTATTTCAACATTTTTTGAAGAGACATGAATAACAGCTACATATATTTGGTACTTTTGCGCTGTTTTTTATAATTCAAATTAATGGAAATAGAAAATGTGCAATATTTTTTAAAGGTCAAAATAAAGCTGATTTGTAAGCCTCTTCAAAACATTTTGAAAAAAACATAGCGGTTCATGTTGGCGCACCGACGATATGTATTTTTTAAAGGTCAAAATAAAGCTGATTTGTAAGCCTCTTCAAAACATTTTGAAAAAAACATAGCGGTTCTGGTTGGCGCACCGACGCACATTGGGTTGAACACTATCAAAACTGAGGATTAATTCAAAATTTGAAGTTGGTATATTGTAATATATTTTTTTATGGGTTTAAAGAGGATAAAATTCTCCATCAATAACTGTCAAAATTAGTGTTCTAAGTTGTTTACTTTTTTTGCTATGCTCTCTCAAAGTTTAATAATTTTAATTAATTTTGTGTACAGTGGTAAAACGTCAAAAACGAGATATTTCAAGTGATTTTTTTTTTGTTTTCAACTAAAAATAAAAATTTTTGTAAAATGGATTCACAAACTTAAGGTATTTAACTATATTATTGACAAGCGGTTGTTAAGATAAATGTTGAAAAAATTAGTTTAATAATTTTTTAAAAAATATCCTAAAAATAGGGTATTTTTTACATATATGTTGAGTTTTGGTTGCTACTCTGATGAGCTCGGGCGTATCTGAGAACATAGTGATAAAATACAGGATTTTTGCTTTAAAATCCATGAAAGAACCAATGCCAAGACTTGCCAATACGAAAAATACAAGAGATTCTTTTTAAACATCTCCAGTGTAAAAAAATTATATGCTCGAAATCTTAATAGCTAATACTTGTTTTTCTATTGTCTTTATGTTGTTTACCGTTTTTGTTTATTGCTATTTTTTGTAAATGTGTAATTTAATTATATTAACAAATAATTTTAATGATCATATATATTAGAGTGGGGTGTAAAGTTACTTTTTAACGAAATTGGTAATGTTTTTTCTTAAAATACTAAAAATTACATATCCCATGCAGTTTTTCAAAAAAAAATTCGCGAAATTGTTTAAATGTTTAAATTACATTTGGTATCAAATTATGTTCATATTTCTCAGCCAGAAACCAAATTAAAGCATTTAGTATTTTTAGGTTATGTGGAATGTACCAAAATCGCTCAAATGCATACCAAACTGCTTAGGATAACTAGAAGTAAATATGTTTTTCTTAAAGAATATAATATAAAGCTTTTCTAAATTATTTACTAGGTATAATTAGCGCATACGAAAAAATATGTTAGAAAACAATTCGAGTAATGAATTGTTAAAACTTAAAACAAAAATTATAATTTTTTAATTGAGTAATTATGAATTTACTCAAAAATTAAAAAAAAATAGTAAATAATTTAATAAAAATTTAGTACTTTTTTTATTGATTTGCTCAAATTTTTCGATAAATTTTATTAACTATTTACTCAACACTTTTAAATTGTTTACTGGTGAAAAATTAAGTTATTATCAATTAATACTCTTAAAAATTTACTCAACATTTTTTTCAGTGGTTACAGTATAATTAAATTTGAATTTTAATTTATTAAGTTATCGATTTTAATTTTAAAGTTACAACAAAATTTATGAATCAATATTTTTTATCGACAATTTTGATTTTTTTGCATTAGTTTTGATTTTTAAATAAAAAAATATAGTATTTAAAATATGTGAATCAAGTTTTGTTTTGAAAATGTTTATTTTTTTTTATTTATACGATTTTTAAATAAAAAAAAAAAAATTGTGATTCCTTTTTTTAAAGAAAATTTAAATTTTTTTAATTTTATGAACCACAAAAATAAAATTTTATAAAAAATTTATTCTAATGAAAATACGTATTTATTTATTTTTTTAATTTAATAAAAACTCATTAAATATTCTTTAATTTGAAATTTGATTCATTAATTTATCGCTTTTGCTTCCAAAGTTACAGCAAAAATTGTGACTCAAGATAAGTTTTTCCAAAAATCGAAAAAGTGCCTAGCAGGTTAAAAAAAATTTTTTTCCATATTTTTATTTTTCAAAATAGTATTTTTTTGTTAATAAATAAGTATTCATCAATAAAAAATTATAATATTTCAAAATTACGGCATCCCTGAATTAATCCCCATTTTGACTATCGTTAAACCCACTGTGCGACGATATGTATGTAAGACGCCCAATAACACCCATCCATGTTCCATCCCTCTAGAAATGCTTCTCTCTGCCAGCACTTCGACGTCAATTGGTTGTATTGTACTTGAGTTGGAGATCATTTACAATACAACAAAATTAATTTTCTACACGGGCTCAATAAAAAAGGTCCTCTGTGTCAGCACTTCGACGCCAATTGGCGTTGAATTGTGCATGACCCGGAGATCATGTGCAATACAATAAAATGAATAATTTTTTTTTTAATTTAAAATGATTGGGAGGCACATCCATTTTTTTAGATTATGTTACATATTTTGTAATGTGAAGACCGTGATAATATCCTCATTGTGAGCTCAAAAGAACGCCTAAAAGTCAATTCGACTAAAATTTAATAAATTTTCTGAAAAATTTTCAATAGTCATAGAATTTGAAATATAAAAACAAAACAAAATATTCAATTATTCAAATTTTGAATATTCAACTTCCTGATTAATCAATTAATCATGAATTTTGATTATTCAAAATTTAAATTATTCGATTAATCATGATTTTGATTAATCCAAATTTATGATTAATCGATTAACTGATTAATCAAGATTTCGATTAATCGAAATGATTAATTAATCGATTAATCGCACATCCCTACTTTATAGTAAAAAAATAAAATTTAATATTGTCTGTTATTCATTAGAACTTGACCTCACTAAGTCTTTATTATAATGACGCAAAACTAAAAATTACAAAATCATTTAACCACCCAAAATTCTTGCTAATGTCAACTGCGTAAAATGTATCCCGTTAACAAAAACAACGATATGCATTTTAATTATTTACTCCAACTGACCTAAGCTTTACTAATCTGACCAATCACAACTAACTTTAATTCTTAATATGTACTCTCATTTAATAATTTGGAAGTTCTATTTGTTTCCAGAAATTTAAGAAACTCAAAAGCAACAAAAAAACTCTAAAGTTTTATTTAAATTTCTTTTTCCCAGTTCTATTTAAATGAGCAGATTATTAAGGCAATTTTAATAAAGCTCATTTAAAATAGAGCACTAAATGAGCGTATAATAAATAAAACTTCAAATGAGTGTCATACAAAGAACTTTACTTAGTAGTGACCTAATTAGAACTTTATTTAATGTTGTTATGCATTGAACTTTATTTAGCTAAAAGTTCAATATAACAGATCTACTAATGTGGGTTGCGGTCTTTAACCTTACCAAAGGTTAAGCTTATTATGTTGCTAGCAAGATTTGAAATGTTGCTAAAGCTTATTTGTTAATAAATTGCATTTAATTACAGGTAGGGTCATAAAAATAGTAACAAAATAATTGCTTTAATAAATTTAAGTAAAAATTAAAAAAAAATTGGTGATGGATTTAAAACCGAACACTACACGTCCCCCGCCGAACAAAAATTCGGCACCGCCGAATTTAACACTCTCACTTGCTATATTATATTTTTAGCAAGTTAATAAAATTCTAGTTATTTTTGTGGTTAAAGTAACTTTTGCCAAGTCTAAGAAATCTACCTACATAATATAATTTTACTGCACATGTACTAGGGTGGATCGATTTTTTTTTTGAATTTGGCTTTTCGTGTACTATGAACCGAAGCTACATACAGCATAAACATTTTTTGAAAAAAAAAATTTGCTGCCTTCGTGAAGTTCTTGAGGTGGGGCAAAGGATTTAAATTTCTAGAAGCGACAAAGATAAAAAATCATATAGAAAAGAGTTTATAATGTGTTTTCTTAATTCATTTATTTTTAGGGCATTGTAATTTGGTTTAACAAAAAAGGACCAAAACTCCAATCTAGCAATTTTTGACCTCAATCTTAAACGAAAAACCTCTTTTACAAAAAATTGGTCGTCAAACAAATTGGAGGTCAAAAATGCGAATTTTTTCTACTGTATTTAAAAAATTTTATTTTTTGTCAAAGTTGTTGGCAAAACTAGTGGATAACTAAATAAAAACCAATCGACCAATTTTTAAATTTTTAATTTTTGAACTTATAAAAAATCGACTTAGAAATATTTTTAAGAAATTTCTGATATCTATAAATAGTTTCATTTTCAGGATTGACTATCGTAGCACATAAAATATTTTTTTTTGCAAAACAAGAAACATAATAAAAAAAATTTTAACTACCAAAAAAAATTTTTTTTGCCATGAAAACTTTTTTAGAAATTTCAGAATTTAGACTAATATTTTAAGCAAAAAAAAGTTCAAAAACATTTTTTTTACTTTGTTCGGAACCTTCCGATTTTTAAGTCAAAAAAGTAACCCAAAGCCATTTTCCTACGGGTAAAATATTTTTGTGTGTTAATATCGACCCTAAAATTCAACTTTATCCGGCCCCGACGTTTTCGAAATTCGGAAAAAGCTAAATTTGCTTTACCCTAATGCACACCAACAAAAATAATCAGAATCCAGCATAACTATAGAAGTGCTAAAACAAGAACACTTACAAAAATACATTAGTAGATTTACTAATTTTTTTTTAATGGTATGGTAAGATAACTTTTAGCTAATTTTTAGTTTAAATCAGCATATTAGCAATAATATTTTGTAAACTTTATTTAGCTCACTAGCAATTTGAAACAAACTTTGAATTTTTTTTTCCAAATCTGTAATTAAGTTCACGAAATTTTTACAAAGTTAGGGCTGCCAATCCCGAAATCCCGAATCCCGAAAACCCGGGATTTTTGTCATAAAAAGAATCCCGAACCCCGGGATTTTTAAGCTTAAATCCCGGGATTTTTGAAATATTCAAAATGTATGAGAATTTATTTTTAAAAATACAACTTTGTTCAATTATTGTTACATTTACATAAACAAATTAAAACTTTTTTTTAATTTTCAACGTAGCTGGCCACGAATTTGGCTGTGCTGAGAATTCTACCCAGGCTTGCTGAATAATAGTCTAACGCACTAACCATTGAGCCACAGTCACGGAGCCCTTTGACCAAAGTTTGCTGGTTTGGGCAAAAATTTTCTAATAAACAGAAACTTTGATCGAAGGGCGCCACGGGTAAATTTAACCCGATTGGCCTCAAATTTGTACCACATAAGTTTTAAACGTAGGAGGATAAAAATTTTCCCGGACGTTCAAAATTGGAAGAACAAATTTGTTTATACAAAAAATGCATGTCTTATGTATTATATTATTACTTTTCTTCTTTAAATATTTTTATTATTTAAAATTTTCTTTAAATTAGTTTTAAAATTATTCAGTGCAACTACCAAAATTGGAATGGGATGAAACCAAAAGCAAATAAAAGTTGTCATTTTCCATAACAAACACCTCAAGGCTTTTTCTAGTTCATTGCTAAATATTTAATAATAATAATTGCTTGAAAACTGCATAAGTAGCGTATACTTTTAAATTGCCTTTAAACAACAATCAGAATAATTAGAAATAATTTTTTTAATAATTTCGATGTATCGAAATCGACCCAAGGGGTTTCGTGGGAATCAAACCCACGACTCCTTGCTTAATAGGCTAGCACGCGACCAACTAACCCACAGTAGCTCCCTTAATATGCAAAATAAAATTGAAACATAAAGAGTCTACTATTTTTTACTTTTATAATCATAGAAATTTAATCCAGAAAAATCCCGGAAACCCGAAAAATCCCGTGATCCCGAAAAATCCCGGGATCCCATGATTTCGATTTTCAAATCCCGAATTCCGGAATTTTAAAAAACCGATCCCGTTAGACAGCCCTAGTTTTTTGCTAATATTACCAAAAAATAAATTGTAAAATTTTGAATTCTTATTACTTTCAAACAACAGTATGGGGGTTTACTCACTTCGTCATTCCGTATGAAACGCATCAAATTATAGGTATAGAACCCCATACCACAGACTAATACAGACTCGACATAAGTGACAGGTGTCAAAAAAGTATTTCTTGACCATATGGTTAATTTATTCAAATTATTCTACGAATTAGGTTAGAAAGAGAAAGCTAATATAACGCGCCACAAGAAAAATAGATACCAGATCGGGTTTTATTATTTCGCTCATTCCTACCCAGCAAAACTTAGATTACCAAATAAGGTATAAAATAAGGTATATGATCTCTTATTTTATACATTGCAGCATTGATGATTTTAACAGGCGATGAGACTCAAAGTAATGCATCCACATTATCACATAGAATACCAGTAAGGTATAAAATAAGTCATAAATTTATAACAAAGAATACCAGTAAGGTGTAAAATATATGATATTTTATAGGTTACGAGTAAGGTATATAATATAGCATACCAGAACGTAATATATAAGGTGTTACGAGTAGTGAAAAAGTAATTTTGTATTAAATTTACTCACGTGATTGTAAGTGAGTGTAAGTAGATATAATATGCTAGTGAGTGTGTGTCGTTAGAAATTTCTTGTCGTGAGCCCATCTCTAGTTTAAACTTATGCATTTTTTATAAAATAATTATTTTTAATGTTATTGTAATGCATTATGCATTTAATTATAAATAATGCATTATTTCAAACTTTCAAATAATACATAATGTAACCAAACATAAATCATCCATGATATAATGTTTAGAAATAATAAATATGAAATACATTTTTCCAATAATCATGCATTACGTAGCAAATTATTAGTAATGCATTGTTTTTTACTTTAAAATAATACGTTGTGGAACAAATGTTTGGTAAGACATCCTAAAATAATGCTACAAATAAGGTATATACATTACCTGGTAATGTGTTATATAATCACTACCCATTACCAAAGTTTTGCTGGGTAAGTCGTAGAAAGTGTCGCCATGTTAGCTAAAAACTATCTAAAACCCGCTCTGTTTTCTCCTAAAATCGCTTAGTTTTCCCCATTTTTTGTTATTTAACTCGACTGTCGAGTCTGTATATAGTCTATGCCCATTCTTTATATATGAGGCATTCCACACCAAATGTCCCACTACGCAGCGGGACATTTTAATTTTTTTGAAAATGTTGCTTATGGCGGGGCATCATTTTCCCCCATTTTGACCATGTTGTTCCCTTACCAGAGTTGTGAAATTTTAGGTTTTGCCGGTTTATATCACACTTACAAAAATAGGAGCGTAAACTTTCTTAAAAAATTTTTTACAATTTGTTTATAATTAATGTTGTTTGAAAATATTTTTTTTGTCAAATGTTGTATATGGCGGGCCATCATTTTCCCCCAATTTGCACATGTTGTGCCCTGACCAGGATTTCGAAATTTTTTGAAATTTTAGATTTCGCCATTTACAACATTTTTATACCCTTCAACCACAGTATGAGGGTATACTCACTTTGTCATTCCGTGTGTAACACATCGAAATATCGGTCGGGGACCCCACAAAGTATATATAATATTGATCCATGATGGAATCTAACTTAGATTATCTAAGACATTCTAGCGATGTCCGTCCGTCCGTCTGTAGAAAAAAAGATGCAGTCCAAACAAAAAGAGCTTGACCATTGAAATTGGGCAAGAATATCTCTTATGTTTCTGGTAAGGCTAAGTTCGAAGATGGGCAAAATAGGGCCAGGGGGAAAAAGTTCCCCCTTGAAAAACTAAAACGACCCCTGAAAAATACGATATTTTTACGAGTTTTTTTTTAATTTTTGCTCAACAAATGTAACATTTGTATGCCATATTATGTTCATAGAAATTAATTAAAAATAACGATTTATTTATTATTTAAGCGTACTTATCATAAACAAATAATTTGTAAACATATATAGCGGTGGTACAGGTGTCCCCCACCAACTTCGCCGACCCCCCACCAACCAAAAGTAGTAGTTAAGACCAGGGTCTTAAATTTTTTTGAAATTTTAGGTTTTGACATTTGAAATCACATATATTTTACCAATATTTTACCCACTTCGACAATGTTGTTATTTTACATCACAGATATATAAAAAATAGTCGGAAAATTCGTTAAAACTTTTTTATAATTCTTTACTTTTTTCTTATATGGCGGGGCACAAGTTTTTCCAATTTTGACCATGTTGTCCCCTTAATAGGGTCTTGGAATTTTTTGATATTTTAGGTTTTGCCATTTGACATCATTTACATGTATAAAATGGGAGGCTGAAAATTCTTCAAAACTTTTTAAAAATTTTTTTAAAAATTTTGTTTATGGCGGGGCACCATTTTCCCCAATTTTGACCATATTATTCCCTGACCAGGGTCTTAAAACTTTTTCGTATTTTAGTTTTTGCCATTTAACATCACATGTAAAAATATAGGAATGTGAAAATTGTTTTTAACTTTTTTATAATTTTTTAAATTTTTTTGGATGGCTGAGCATAATTTTTCCCCAAATTTTGACCATGTTTTCCAGGGACGTGCAATTTTTCGATTTTTTTTTTTTTTTTTAACCGATTTTACTAAAATTTTACTAAATTTGTTTGTTGACATTTCCTGCTTTCTCTAGTTAACGTATTTTTAGCAAAAAAAGTTAAACAAAAAAAAAAAAATTCTTCTAAATTTATAAGCTTGCATTACACTTTTTTTTTTTAGTGTACACACACACAAGTACACTTAGCCGCACACACATGTGGAAAGATTTTGCTACATTCACAACAATTAAACCAACAATTAGATAAGAAAAAAAAATAAGAGAAATCTCGTACTTTACTTACTTATCTACAAATATGTTCTATCATGCGAACAGGGTTTGGACAAATGGATATGAAAAACAAGAAGTCATGTGAAAATATATATTGAGAATATAATATTTAGGGGAAGTAAATCAGATTCCTAAATTCGAATACAAATGCAAATTTTTGAATTGATTTTTTTTTTCGTAATATGCTGATATCTTAAGTACCTACTATAAAAGGGTCCACATTATTTTGGCCATTAACTAAACAATTTGTTGTCTTTATTTCTCTCCATTCTTTAATTTACTTTTTTTTTTGGGAAATTGAACAAAACATTACAGCTTAAGCTTTAGATATGTGTGTTGTTATTGCCATGTGTCTGTTCAGACTTTATTTGTTCTTTGTCTGATATGCTCAAGGATAAGATTTTGTATTTTTTAATTTCTCAGCCAAGTTAACCACAATTCATTTGACTTGAAATGTTACAACCACTAAGATATGGTCACATAAGCTATTGACACATATGTATGTACATTAGGATGACATTTATTTGAAAGCTTTAAGGCAAAGATTGGTATTTTAGATTTTTGTCGTGATATGTGAAGTTGTAATGAAGTTAAGCTACATAAAATTAGGCCTATAAATCCTCTTACTTTTGGAAATTCCCCGAAACGATAGTAAATTCATTCCTGCAAATTACTAAACATTAAAAGTTGTATAAGTTACTTGCATTTGAGTAAAAATGCGAAAAAAAATGCCTGCGAATTTTGTACTCTTGCCCAAAACATTAAATCATGATAATGTTTTGCGGAAGATTTGGGTGTACTTGCCAAAGCAAAGTTTTTTTAGAAAAAATAATGTTAAATTACTTTGCTATTCCATGCAAAACGAATTGAAATATCAGTCGAGGACCCAATTTAAAACCAAAAAGAGCTGTACATTTCGTAAGTGAGTGCAAAAATAAGTACATAAAAGTGTTTTTACTTTTTGGAGAGAATAAAAGATTTGGCACCAAAGAATATAACACTCTCACTTGTTTTATGTACATTTGATAAACAAATGGAAAATTTTTATTCGAAAAGCTTAGACTTGGTGAAAAAGTAGTTTTAATAAAAAAAAAATATTTTAAAAAAATTTAATGAACCCAAAACTTTTGGTGAAAAAAAAATTTTGATGAAAAGAAAAATTTTTTGATGTAAAAAAAAAATTATGAAAAAAAAAATTTTGGTGAGAAAAAAAATTATAATGAAAAATTTGATAATAAAAAATTTGTTAAAAAAAATTTTATGAAAAAAAATTTATGAAAAAAATATGATAAAAAAAAAGTTTGATAAAAAAAAAAAAATTTATGAAAAAAAAAATAATGAAAGCAAGTATAAAAGTTAAATTTGACTTGACCGAATCTATGAATACCCTCCTCAATGCCCTTTTTAAAGGATAGCAAATTTTTTAATGTATAAAAAATTAACAATTTTGATTAGAAATATTTTATTTTGAGTAAAAAACTTTTTTTTTGTCATTTTTGTAAAAAAAAAAAATAAATAATTATTTTTTTTTTTGTGTGTAAAATTTTTTTCGAGTGTAAATTTTTTTTTTTTTAGTGTTAAATATTTCTGAGTGACAAAAATAATCTGTAAAGTAGTTTTGTGGCTTATAATTGTTTTAAAATCTTGGTTTTTTAAAACTCGGGTTGTTCAACACGTGAATTTTAGGTGAAACCAATCTGAAATTCATGGTTTTGCTAATAACTTTTGAACCACTGGACCGATTTGGCTGACATTTGAAGCAAACCGGAACAGACGAACGACAAATATATGTGTTACACTTCAGCACTCTCAGAATTGCCATTAGAAAGTTACCGTGTGTTATATCTCGTAAATTCATGAAAACCCCCTGCCGAAATTCAGTCTTTTGCTCATAACTTTTGAACCACTGGACCGATTTCGCTGGGTTGCAATACCAACTTGACCAGGTAATTGCCCAACATATGTGCTAAACTTCAGGAGCCTTCGTAAAGTCTTTCAAAAGTTAGCGTGTTTTCACAGACATACGGACAGACGGACGGACGGACGGACGGACGGACATCGCTAGACCGTCTTAAAATCGATTGAGGATCATGAATTAATATACTTTATGGGGTCTTAGACCAATATTTCGAGGTGTTACAAACGGAATGACAAACTTATATATACCCTCTATCACTACAGTGGAGGGTATAAAAAAAAAATTGATGAAAAAAAAAAAAATTGATGAAAAAAAAAATTTGATAAAAAAAAATTGATACAAAAAAAAAAATTGATACAAAAAAAAATATTAAAAAAAAAATTTAATGAAAAAAAAAAATTGATACAAAAAAAAAAAAATATGAAAAAAATTTTAATGGAAAAAAAAAATTTTATGGGAAAAAAAAGTGATGAAAAAAACAAAAAAAAAATTGATGAAAAAAAAAAAGTTTGATGAAAAAAATTAATGAAAAAAAAAAAAAAAAAGAAATTATGAAAAAAAAAAAAAATTATGAAAAAAGAAATTTTATAAAAAAGAAAATTTTATGAAAAAAAAAAAAATTGATGACAAAAAAAAAAATTGATAAAAAAAAAATAATAAAAAAAAATTTGATGAAAAAGAAAAAATTTTATGAAAAAAAAAAAAAAATTGATGAAAAAAAAATAAAAAATTTTTTGTGAAAAATAATTATGTTACTTTTTATTCACCAGTTGGTGAAAAACGGGGTTTATTCACCACGAGGTGAATTATTATCCAAGTTACAAACCCAAGTTATTAAAATTTTTGGTTTTAAGAAAATGAAAATATTAATTCTTGTTTTCTTTTTCGTCAATTGTTAGCTTATATAGTCAAACTGAGGTGGCGTCCTGTAACTTTTTTGAAATTAGACACCAACCTAAAAACATTATCGTGTTAAAATTTAAAAAATTTTTAGACGGCCCTAATTTTTTTTTTGGCGCAAAACTTTAACCCCCCGAAGGCAAAGGTTATTTTTGTCCGATTTGGCTAGGTTTTTAGATCAACACGAACGATAATTTGCCCGGCGATTGACGAAATTCGAAAATAGTCATAATTTGTGCCACCCTAATGTATGTGTGGTATGTATGTTACACACATAAAATTTAATTGCAACTTTTGGGAAATATTAGAAATATTTATACACATCTACATCAGTGTTTTCCCATATAGTCACAAACATTTCGTATCGTCACCTTAAATGCAAAAGGCCCTAACTAACAAAAAATTCAAAATTGGTATTTTGATTGATTTTGGTGTATTTTAATAACCAACACGTCCTTACAAAAAATTAGGGTCACATAATAAAAATTAGCGATTTTATAGCCAAAAATTAAAAACATGTGAATTGCGAAATCGCCAATAGACAAAACTAGATATACATTTTTTAAACATTTTGTGATTAATGTTGATATATATTACCAAACGTAAGTCCTCACAAAATTTTAGCCCAATTCAATCAAAGCCAACAAAGTTATTAACAAATTTAAAATTTTACTCTTTACTGTTTTTTGCTTCTCCTGTAAAATTAATAAAATGTTAGTTAGGGCCTTTTGCATTTTAGGTGACGATATTATCTTCTGTAATTTGTTTGTGTAGTTGTGTTTTTTTTTTTTTCTTTAAATGAAGGTGTTTGTAGGGGACTTGAAATTGTATTTGAATGAAATTAAGTTTTCAAAGAAAATATTTGTATGCCTGCAGTCGTAGTTTGGTTATAATCTTAGATCTAGTAACCACAATAATTAAACTTTGTCTGTATTTGGTTACATTTGTAAAGCTCTTGTGCCAACATAGACAAATAAATGATTTTTGATAGATCATTTGAGAAATTACAATGTTAACCTTAATTTTGATTAAAAATTTTATATGACTTGGGGCGGATTAACCAGTTAGCAGTTAACTGTCGCTTAAACGGAGCGACAAAATTTGTATTAAAAAGTTAAATTTAACAAAGCATTGAGTACTCTAGCCTTTAAAACTTAAAATTTGCTATTGGAATTATTTGTTTAACAAATAATACGAAAAATATATTTATAGAAGTGACAAGATTATATGGACTTTTGTCATTAACTTTTAACGCTTGTGATATTTAACTAATTTCACAATAACATTTTTATTTGTAAACTAGGTGGTACCTGTGAATGTAGATATGTTAAGGGAACCATAATGAGTAATTCTGCAAAGGCACAGCCCAAATAGTCTCATTATCTCATGGTAAGGAACGTGTAAAGTTGAAAAATGTAAAAAAGTCGCTTGATACTCTCATGAAATTTTTCCTTCAAAGTTCCATATTGTTGGGTGCGTTAAAGCTATTGCTCCAAGTTTAATACCGTTTAATCAGTAGACTTGGGCAATTATTTGGTATAGGTTCAGTGGATGTGCCATCAATAAGAAAAAAGTTACAGGGACCTAAATCTTTGATACCAATTTTTTTCAATTTTCAATTTTTCGAAGTTTTTTTATTGTAGCTTTTGGTGCAAACTGTAATTTTAAAATTCAAATACATATGGTAAAAGCCCTTGTAAATATGCACAATCTGAAACTGATTCAAGTGATGTGCTCGCAATGGTTACGAAGCTGCAGCTCTCCAAAGATGGGAAGAAAAAACGTGAATTTTTTAAAAAGTCTGTTTTTTGCGAGGCACACTCCCAGTTTTATTCCGAATGGTTCCGAATGCTTTGTCAACTTTATAATTTACCATTTCCCACTTGATTTACAAACGCACCCAAAAAATATTCAATTGCAAAAATTTTATGAACTTTTTAAATTTTTTGCAAAATTTCGATATTTTAGTTTTGCATTATTTGACAGCCAAATGTGCATGGCTGAAAGTTGAACATGTAGAAACAATGGTATGTGCAAATATAATAAATCATGGAAAGCAACATTGATCAAAAGTTAATATTGGCGAATTCCGCGGTGTTTTTCAGTTTTCACTTTTTTGTAAGGCACATCCAGGCTGCTTATAGAAATTGGTCGGTGAAAGGCGCGTTTGGTAGTCTTTTTAATTCTCTATCTTCAATTAATTCGCACCCGAAAAATTTTAACGTTTAAGCGGTTTTTCGGTGGTTTTAAATTTTTGATACCTTTAAATTTAATGGTTACATAAAATCTTACATTACTTAAATAAAGTAGAAAAGAAATGTATTTTGATAGATTTTGACATGTCTTATTCAAATAATATTTCAAAATTAGTCCATTGATTTTTGCAGTCGCGAAAATCGCGAAAAATCGCTAAAATTTTTTATAACCTTTATAAAATTAGTAATAACGTTAAAATATTTTGTAATAACCTTAATATTAGCATTATTAATCATACTTTGAATATTTTCAATATTCAGTGAAGGACAACACTGTAAAATCAGACATTTAATATTAAAAAAAAAATAAATTCAAAATTATTAATTTTTTTTTTTTTCAAAAATGTTCCCTTTTAACCACTGCTGTTTCTTGCCTATTACAGATAGAATAATGGTGTTAACTAAGAATTTGTTGAGATTTTGTTAATGCATTTGGTAATATTTTTCTTAAAAAAATAAAACCGCTGGAAACATTTTTATTTCCGAAATATTGGAAATTCTTAATACAATTACATTGCAACTACATTGGATTTTGTCAATACAACAATGGCTTTTGTAACTTTTGAAAAAATTATCAACTTATTTTTTTCCATTAAATTCATTGCTGTATCAACGATAAAATTAATTGAAAAGTTTGTAATAAATTATATTCACGGAAATAAACATGCTCAATGTCATTTTATTTTAAAAAATCTAAAAATGGAACAACAAAAATCTTAAAATTAAAAAAAACATTAACATGCAGCTGGAATTGAACCCGCAACGAACATGATATGAGTCTCGCACACTACTACCCGGCTATTCCTTATATATATTTCTAGGTGACGCGTATATTAAAGGAAATAAAACGGTTTTAATTTCATTTTATTTAAGCATCTTCAAATCTTCGGTCAATATACAATGTATAGAACTTTTTGAAATGCCTATCATTTTTTTTAAGTTTTTTTTTTACAAAAACTACTTTTTCATCAAGTCCAAACTTTTGACATGAAAGTGTTCCATTTATTTAACAAATGTACAAAAAACAAGTGATAGTGATAGTGAGTGAGTAATACACTCATTTTTCAAATTTACAGCTCTGTTAGTTTGTACTGGATCTTACTTTCCACAGACAGATGGACGAATGTGTTTACCTAGAGTGTCTTAGAAATGGATCAATAATGGGATGTAATGAGATTTCCATGCAAATGCATATTTTTTGTCGATAGTCTAGAAATGAAATCGACCAATTTACTTTCCGAATTAAGAAATTTGCGTTAAAATGTCATAGATTTGTTTTTGCATATTTTGGCAAAAATGCATATAATGCATAAATATTTGCATATTTTGATTTTAAATGAATATTTTATTGCATATTTTTACAAAAATTAGCAAAAACACAAATTGAAAATTATTTTTTTTAAAAAACTATTTTAAAAATAAGAAACATTTTTTTTTTTCTTTTTATTTTTTTTATAGATTTTCTTAAATCAAATTCTGATTAATTTTTATTAAAAAAATAAAAATTGTTTTCTTCGACCTTTAAAATATTATATTTTGAGTAGGTTTATTCCAGCTCGAGGAATACTATGATATTCTCATAGAATAATTTTCAAGAAAATTATTTTTCTGTTTTAAATTCATTTATGTTGGTCATATTTTTCCAAGACTTTATCGACGCATGTTTCGGGATTTGTCAGATCCCATTGTCAAGATTATTTAGCAAAAATAAAAACCCTATACTACAATTAGCAAAGGGTCTTTAATGACAATCGTTAATGATCAAACTAAAATATTAATACAGATTCGACTCTACTCTTATTGAGAATAAGAAGACTAAAATTGTACCATCGTAGTAAGATCACAATCATCAACTAACCAACAAACCAAATATTAAAACAGGGTTTTTTATACCCGCCACTCTAGTGATAAGGGTATATAAAAATTTGTCATTCCGTTTGTAACACCTCGAAATATTGTTCTAGGACCCCATAAAGTATATCTATTCATGATCCTCGATCGATTTTAAGACGATATAGCGCTGTCCGTCCGTATGTCCATACGTCTGCCTGTCTGTTGAAAACACGCTAACTTTTGAAAGACTATACGGAGGCTCCTGAAGTTTGGCACATATGTTGGGCATTTACCTGGACTGAATTTCGGCAAGGGGGTTTTCGTAGGCATGGTTCGGGTTGAATTTTCAGCCAAACCGGTTCTGTGATTCAATAGTTATTAGCAAAACCGAGAATTTCAGATTATTTTCACCTTAAATTCACGTGTTAAAAAACCGTTAAACATGTTTTAAAAGCATTGGTAAGTCACAAAAATATTTTATTTTACAACGAATTTTGTCACTCGAAAAAAATTTTACACCCAAAAAAAATTTTACACTAAAAAAAAATTTAGTAAATTATTATTTTTTTTTATATATTACATAAAAAAAAATTTACACTAAATAAAATATTTCTAATCAAAAATGTCACTTTTCCACGATAGAAAATTTAATATCACTTAAAAAGGGCATTGTGGAGGGTATTCATAGATTCTCCCAAGTCGAATTTAACTTTTCTACTTGTTATTTTTGCTAAATAATCTTGACAATTCCCGAAACACGTGTCGATTAAGTTTTGTAAAAAATTACCAGCATAAATTTAAAACAGAAGAATAATTTTCTTGAAAATTATTCTATGAGAATGTCATAGTTTTAATTCGTTAAGGAAATAATGACCTCGAGCTAGAATAAACCTACCCAAAATATAATTTTCTTAGTTCCTAGAAAAAATCTTGCTGATAAAAAGTTTTAAATGTTACTATTTAAGCGCGGCATTATTTTTTTAAGAAGTTTTTCCTATAGATTGTTATTGTACACATTTTATTTTTTAGTGCATATTTTGAGGTTTTTTAGTGCATTTTTTAGCACATATTTTCGATATTTTAGTGCGTGAAAATCTCCTCCTTAATAATATACGTATAAACTTAATAGAGTCGTCGACCGATATTTCAATTCGTTTTGCATGGATTGGCAAATGAATATAACATTTATTTTTCTAAAAAAAAAACTTTGGTTTGTCAAGTACAGCCAAATCTTCAGCAAAACATAATGATTTAATGTTTTGGGCAAGAGTACAAAATTTGAAGGTTTTTTTTAGTTTTGGCCAAAAAGCGTACCAAATCCGCCCAGTGTATTCGAACACTTAATTACTTCCCGTTGCGTATACATTATATTTCGATGTTTTAAAATATTAATAACAATCATACGTCGTGTTGTACAATGACAACAATATTTTCCATTTAAATAAGATAAAGAAATCATAATGGGCTAACATAACATTTTTTTTTAATTAAAAAAATGTTAAACTTAAACAAAAACTTATAAATCTGAATAAATTATGTCTGACTTTGAAAAAAATACTGCAAACACTAACATGCTTTTTGTATGTATTATAAATACCATAGAATTTACTTAAGACAACATCAAAAGAGTTTATCGTGATTATATCATAGTTGTTACGAACCCCAGGATAAAAACATAATACCATCACTATACCCTTAAGTGAAAAGTGAATTTAAAAAAAAAATAGAATAAAAAAAAAATAAAAATGTAAATGAAAAGGTTCGTTATAGTATTCATTTTTTTGTATTTGACTTTGACACATAAAAAAAAATGTTTTTTTTTAACCATAAAAAAGTATATGAAAGGGAATCGTAACATCTCCATGAAATATGTATGAACCAAAACACATACACACACACATAAAGCTGACATTTGTAACATATTTCTGTAACAATATAAAGCTGTCATATTTGACAAAAGAGCGGCGCTTTACGTATGTAACTATATGTTAAAATTTTAACAATAGGCTCATCAATTTCAAATACATGCTGATACATAATGAAAACATGTCTCTTCTTCACGGTCATAACATATAAATTTGCTTTTGTTTTTCTTTTTTTTTCAGCTGTCACATAGACATCCTGCCGAAAATCATATACAAATTCTTCACATGAGAATTTATATGAAGTGTTTAAAGTTTTCCTCAAAATTAAATTTAAACAACCCGGGTGAAAATGACCATGTATGTTCATATATGATGCATATATGGATGTCCATACAAGTGCATATCCGTAATTTGAGGGTACATGTACATTAATGATCATACATTGTCATACATGAATTTGTATGTAAATTTTTTTTTGTATTTTTTTTCCATAAAACGTCTATTAATTGAAATTTTTTCAAATATAAATAATTTGTACTAATTTATGACACTGATTTTTTAATAAAAACTAACGAATATTTAAAAAATATGCTTTGGACTTTATGCTACTTAGGCTAATCAAAGCTTCGAAGAATTAACCACTTTTTGAATGAATTCACAAATAAAATACATTCGATTTTTATAGTCACTGAATACAATTATCTTTAAATATCAATATTTCTTGGAATGGATTCGATTTTTACCATTAAATCGAATTCTTGTTTATAAGAATTTTAAAAACTGAATGCATTCTTTATTTCATTTATTTATTATTCATGAGACTTTTAAAAATCGAATTTATAAAAACTTACGCATTCAATTTCAAAGTCGAATGAAAAAGAAACCGAATTCATTCTATATTTTAAAATCAAATGTAAATTCATTCGATAAATTGTGATTGGGGAATGCAATCATTAAAGTTTAATTCAGAACACCAAATCTTATTAAGGGATGAAATCCTTTGCAGCTCTGACAGTAATACCGTCAGAGTGTTCGAATTTTCTTCTAAATTTGGTTGTTTACGTTAGTGCCGTTCATATTCGCCTATAGAATACAAAAATTATAATCAATCTTGATGATGTATAATCATTATTGTCCAACCGAACGGTTTTTTCAGACTGAAACCATACATGAACTTCGTCCAATTTTGTAAAGTTCTGCCGAACCCAACCTTTAAAAAAATTATTTTTAAGACATGTATGATATGCAGATGCATAGCATATATGAAGGAGTATGACATATCTATCTACACGTAGTTGCATACATTTACATATATGGAATATTACATTACTTGTGTATGTTCATATATGCTCCCATATATGACATACATTTCCATATATTGTTCATATACTATCATACATGGAATCATGTATGAGCATGTATGAACATACATGGTCATTTTCACCCGGGAATAGAAAATTTAAGGTTCTCTTCTAGGAAAATAATTTTAAATCAAATAACCCACAGCTAAAGACAAAGAAATTATTCAACCGCAGCACATACATTATGGTCTATAGGAATTAATTACTTAAAATACCTGAAATTCTAAAATATTGAAAAGATAAACATACACACAATTGTTTGCAATGTGTGTGAGTCTATGTTCAAAGTAACACAAAGTTAAGTGGTTAGAATATATACGATTTAAAATTAACAAATAAATCTAAACAATTCCAAGCCTTTATTTACGATGAGAAAATCACACGCGAAGCACTACACCGTTTCTTTTTAATCCAGGTGCCAGCAAGCTTTAGATAACAAAAAAAAAATTGTATCGATAACAAACTTTTCTATAGAAAATTCGTACCGATAACAAATTTTTCTATATGAAATTTGTATCGATAACAAACTTTTCTATAGAAAATTTGTATCGATAACAAACTTTTCCATAGAAAATTTGTATCGATAACAAACTCTTCTAAAGAAAATTTGTACCGATAACAAACTTTTCTTTAGAAAATTTGTTGTCGATAACAAACTTTTCTTTAGAAAATTTGTATCGATAACAAACATTTCTATAGAAAATTTGTATCGATAACAAACTTTTCTATAGAAAATTTTTTAACGATAGCAAACTTTTCTTTAGAATATTTGTTATCGATAACAAACTTTTCTTTAGAAAATTTGTGTCGATAACAAACTTTTCTATAAAAAATTTGTATCGATAACAAACTTTTCTATAAAAAATTTGTATTGATAAAAAACTTTTCTATAGAAAATTTTTATCGATAACAAACTTTTCTAAAAAAAATTTGTATCGATAACAAACTTTTCTATAGAAAATTTGTATCGATAACAAACATTTCTATAGAAAATTTGTATCGATAACAAACTTTTCTATAGAAAATTTGTTATTGATAACAAACTTTTCTATATAAAAAATTGTTTATTATCGATAACAATTTTTTATAGAATAGTTTGTTTGTTATCGATAACAAATCGAACCAGGATGCCTTTAATGTCTAGAAAAATTTTTAATCGATATTAAACTTTTCGATAGAAAATTTTTTATCCATAACAAACTTTTCTATAGAAAATTTGTTAACTACAACAAATTTGTTATCGATAACAAACTTTTTTTATAGAAAATTTATAGAAAACTTGTATCGATAACAAACTTTTCTATAGAAAATTTGTATCGATAACAAACTTTTCTATAGAAAATTTGTATCGATAACTAACTTTTCTATAGAAAATTTGTATCGATAACAAACGTTTCTATAGAAAATTTGTTATCGATAACAAAATTTTCTATAGAAAATTTATAACAAACTTTTGTTAAGAAAATTTGTAAACGATAGCTAACTTTTCTTTAGAAAATTTGTTACCGATTACAAACTTTTCTTTAGAAAATTTGTATCGATTACATACTTTTCTATAAAAAATTTGTATCGATAACAAACGTTTCTATAGAAAATTTGTATCGATAATAAACTTTTCTATAGAAAATTTGTATCGATAACAAACTTTTCTATAGAAAATTTGAATCGATAACAAACTTTTATATAGAAAATTTGTATCGATAACAAACTTTTCTATAGAAAATTTGTATCGATAGCAAACTATTCTATAGAAAATTTGTTATAAATAACAAACTTTTCGATAGAAAATCGGTTATCGATAACAAACTTTTCTATAGAAAATTTGTATCGATAACAAACTTTTCTATAGAAAATTTGTATCGAAAACAAACTTTTATTGAGAAAATTTGTCATCGATAACAAAATTCTTTAGAAAACTTGTTATCGATAACAAACTTTTCTATAGAAAATTTATATCGATAACAAACTTTTATTGAGAAAATTTTTCATCGATAAAAAAATTCTTTAGAAAATTTGTTATCGATAACAAACTTTTATATAGAAAATTTGTATCGATAACAAACTTTTCTATAGAAAATTTATATCGATAACAAACTTTTCTATAGAAAATTTGTATCGATAACAAACTTTTCTATAGAAAATTTGTATCGATCACAAACTTTTATGGAGAAAATTTGTCATCGATAACAAAATTCTCAAGAAAATTTGTTATCGATAACAAACTTTTCTATAGAAAATTTATATCGATAACAAACTTTTCTATAGAAAATTTGTATCGATAACAAACTTTTCTATAGAAAATTTGTTATCGATAACAAACTTGTCTATAACAAAGATTTTTTAGAAAATTTGTTATCGATAACAAAGTTTTCTGTAGAAAATTTGTTATCGATAACAAATTTTCTATAGAAAATTGCAGCAAACAAAATTTTCTATAGAAAACTTTGCTATTTATAACAAATTTTCTATAGAAAACTGTGTTATCGATAACAAATTTTCTATAAAAAACTTTGTAATAGAAAAGTTTGTTATCGAAAACAAATTTTCTATAGAAACGTTTCTATCGATAACAAATTTTCCATAGAAAAGTTTGCTATCGATAGAAAATTTGTTATCGATAACAAAGGTTTCTATAGAAAATTTGTTATCGATAGCAAAGTTTTCTATAGAAAATTTGTTATCGATAACAAAGATTTCTATAGAAAATTTGTTATCGATAACAAAGTTTTTTATAGAAAATTTGTATAGATAACAAACTTTTCTACAGAAAATTTGTGTAGATAACAAACTTTTCTATAAAAAATTTGTATCGATAACAAACTTTTCTAAATTTGTATCGAAAACAAACTTTTCTTTAGAAAATTTGTTATCGATAACAAACTTTTCTATAGCAAATTTGTTATCGATAACAAACTTTTCTATAGAAAATTTGTAATAGATAACAAACTTTTCTATAGAAAATTTGTTATCGATAACGAACTTCTATAGAAAACTTTGTTATCGATAACAAAGTTTTCTATAGAAATTTGGTATCGATAACAAAGTTTTCTATAGAAAATTTGGTATCGATAACAAAGTTTTCAATTTTCTAGAGAAAAAATTTGTTATCAATAACAAATTTTCTCCAGGAAAAATTTTTAATTATCAATAACAAATTTTCTACAAAAAAAATGTAATCACTACGGGGAGGATATAAATTTTCAAGAATTATTTTAAATAGTGTAAAATTATATAGTTTTGCTTCATATGGATACTTTATATATTCTTAGCCAACAATTGTGGTTATACTATGCCACCTTTAACGTGTAAACAATGTTCTTAGGAAAATTCCACCGAAATTACCACTTGTGTACAAGTAGTAGTATGTGCTGTAAAAACCAAAGTAAGTTCTGTAAATATAAGTGGGTTTTTGCAGTTACAAAAAGCTTAATAAAGTGGTGCAGTCTTGCTAAATATTTTTTTCTGTTGTCCCCAAAAAAATTACAGCAATTCTCATAGAATTCCCAAATCATATATTATTAAAATTTTTTGTTATTTAAAAGTATTTCAAAAATATCAATGAACTTTAAATTTATCACATTTTAAAATTTTAATAAAAAATGAAATCGTCTGAAATTTTTTAATGTGTAAAAGACGATATCAATTAATACATTTCAACATAATTGGTTAACTACATCGCTTCATTAACGTCTACTTAAAACCTTTTTTTAACAAAATTTGGTGTCCCAGTCAAAAATTAAATATATAAGATCATTAAGGATGAGATTTCCATGCAAATGCATGTTTTATTTCGATAGTCTAAAAACGATTTTGACCAATTATCTTTCCGAATCGAGAAATTTGCTTTAAAATGGCATCGATTTGTTTTTTCATATTTTTGCATATTTTGGTTAAAATGCATATTTTGGTTTTAAGTGCATATATTGTGCATATTTCCAACTTTTAAGAGCATATTTTTGCATATTTTGACATAAATTAGCAAAAAGACAAATTGAAAAATGAAATTATTTGTTTCAAAAATTATATTAAATTTTAAAAATTTATTTTGAAAATAAGAAAAAATTTTTTTTTTAATTTTTTTATAGATTGTCCTAATTTCTAAAAAATCCTGCTTATATAAAGTTTAAAATGTTACTTTTTAGCCCTGTGTTATTTTTTTTTTTAAGTTTTTCGAATGAAAACAAGACTTTTATTGCACACATTTTATTTTTAAGTGCATATTTTTAGGTTTTTTAGTGCATATTTTGAATTTTTTGGTGCATATTTTAAGCGCATATTTTTGATTTTTTAGTGCATGAAAATCTCATCCCTAATGATCATATATGAAGATATATGGATCATATATGGATTTATATAACAATATATTATCATATATGGAGGCATATATATGATAATATATGGTTATATAAATCCATATATTATTCATAAATGATCCTATAGACTGGTTCAATTTAAAATAGCATAGGCAATAAGCCGATGGTGGTTCAATTTATCCAAAAATTAACATATCCATTCTTCTGATTTTTATTGAATTTCGGTTTTTGTTATTTAGTCGAAATTGTGAATGGTTCGCGTTTTATCGCTGTTCAAAGTTGGTATTTTGTTACAATTTTATGAGAAATACGTAATGTTTGAATGATCGTATCTTTGGAACGCATCATCCGATTATCACGAAATAAAGCGCAAAATAATGGTTATGTCCTGTACTTAAAATAGAATTTTGAAAAAGGATAGGATGCTTAGCAAAAAGGATATTGAAATTAAAAAAATTTCCTTAATTTGCAAATATCTCAAAATGTGTATCTTTAATTTTCCTTTATTTTTTTGCACATATAGCCCATAATGTACTTAACAACATATGCAAATCCCAAATTGGGGTGATAAGCGGTTTAATTGTAAACGCGGTTTCATGAAACGCCTTATTGATTTTTGTTAATAACTCTCGTTTACAAATGAAAAACAATTTCTGCGCACTAACCGCGAATAATTTTTTTATATGTATTTTTGATCGCTTAACTCAAAAATTTCATTAAAACAACATTTCGCAAATATATATTTTTGTCAAATGAATTTTTTAGCGTTTTTTTGAGGTATTTTAACTATTTTGCTTATATCTTAAGTTCTGTTTATCTGATCTTCTCGCAATAAAAACCAAACTAAAGATAATCAAATTTCCAACAAATCCTACATTCATCATTTTTTCATCAGTTCATAGCTTTACGCGCAAATAATTTTTTTAGCGTTATTTGGAGGTATTTTGACTATTTTTCTTATATCTTGAGTTCCGTTCATCTGATCTTTTCGCAATAAGAACCAAATTAAAGACAATCAAATTTCCAACAAATCCTTCATTCATTATTTTTATATCAGTTCATAACTTTACGCGAAAAAACTATTTTTTTTATTAACAAAGCTCATTTTTTAAAAATTTTAAAAACAGACATTGTAAAAAATTATAATTTTTTTTTGTATTTTATCATGTATATTCATAAAATTTGTGATAACTTCGGAGTAAACCTATAGATTTTCATCAAATCAACTTTATTATATTTCTAAATGTTCAGGCTTTGCAGATAAATAAAAAGATGTAATTAATTGCAAAGATTTCTATTTCTTAAACTTTTTTTAAATGATTTGTTAATCAAAAAACTTATTTTAGTCATATGTTTGCCTATTGAACGGAAAGCTTTAAACAGATAAATGATGAATGTAGGATTTGTTGGAAATTTGATTGTCTTTAATTTGGTTCTTATTTCGGAAGGATCAGATAAACGTAACTGAAGATATAAGAAAAATAGTCAAAATACCTCCAAATAACGCTAAAAAATTTGTTTGCGCGTAAAGCTATGAACAGATGAAAAAATGATGAATGTAGGATTTGTTGGAAATTTGAATGTCTTTAGTTTGGTTTTTAATGCGAGAAGATCAGATAAACAGAACTTAAGATATAAGCAAAATAGTAAAAATACCTCCAAAAAACGCTAAAAAATTAACTAAACAAAAATGTATTCGCGAAATGTCGTTTTAATGAAATTTTTGAGTTTAGCGATCCAAAATACATACAAAAAAATTATTCGCGGTTAGTGCGCAGAAATTGTTTTTCATTTGTAAACAAGAATTATTAACAAAAATCAATAAGTCGTTTCATGTAACCACGTTTATAAACAAACCGCTTATCACCCCAATTTGGGATTTGCATATGTTGTTAAGTACATTTTGGGCTATATATAGGCTGACCATTCGTACTGATTTGATCAGTACATGTACTGATTTTTGATCACGTGTACTGATCAAAAAGCGATGTACTGATTTGTACTGATTTTTTAAATTATGTACTGATTGTACTGATTTTTGAGCATTTCAACATAAAAATAATTTTATTCAAAAATTCTGTACAAAAACTTGAATTTCCATAATATAAGTCGTTAGATAATGAATTTATTCCAAGGAGATTAGAGTTCGTGAATCAAAAGGTTCATTAACTCAAAAATGAATTTGAGCATGAGGTTATTTTGATCTTCCTAAATTTATATGAAAATGCGCACAGAATCTTTGAGGTTTTCTATAACGAAAAGTTCAATGGGCCGATGGATTTTCTACATTTTTAGAAAGATGATGTAAATTGCAAGAATCCAAATGATTCTGAGATCTTAGATGAGGTAATGTCATCAGAGCTTATTCGAAAAAGCGCTCAGAAAATCTGGGCCTTTAAAAAAAAACAGGTTCAGTGAAGTTTTCTTAAAAGTTGTTAAAACTTACGGAAAAAGTCTTCAAAGTCTCAGCGATTTTCTTATTTTCAAAACCTGTGGAATTTTTATATATTTTCTGCACTGAAACGATCAAAACATTCAAATTAAGTCGTTTAAAGTCAACTAAATTTTCTGAAAAATAACGACAACAGTTGCTTTTTAACAGTTGTTTTTTTGCAGTTGTTTTTACTCAAAATACTTGGGGTCAAGTTAGTTCAACCGACGTTTTTTGGTGTTGTGTTCTCATAGAAAACAATTTTAGAAAGTTATTTCTAGAAAAAAAAAAACATAAAAACTTGGGCGTACTGATTTAAGCTCAGAAAAAAATGGTCACCCTAGCTATATGTGAAAAAAAATATAGGAAAATTAAAGATACGCATTTTGAGATATTTGCAAATTAAGGACATTTTTTTAAATTCAATATCCTTTTTGCAAAGCATCCTATCCTTTTTCAAAATTCTGTTTTAAGTACAGGACATAGCCATTATTTTGCGCTTTATTTCGTGGCAATCGGATGATGCGTTCCAAAGATATGATCATTTAAACATTGTGTATTTATCATACAATTGTTGCAAAACACCAACTTTGAACAGCGATAAAACGCGAACCATTCACAATTTTTACATAATAACAAAAACCGAAATTCAACAAAAATCAGAAGAACATACATACCAATTTTTAAGACAATTAGAATAGTTAAGGCCGAAAAAGTGTTTTTTTGTAGTCAAAAATTTTGGAATTCTTCTATATATTTAATTTTTACCTAAGAATATTTTTAAAGTTTTTATCTTTTTTGGTAAGCATAGAAACCACTACTTTGGGAAATCCCCAAGACTGGCAACCCTGTGTGGCTGGATTCTTATTTCCTTCCAAGTTTTTTTTTTTTTTCTAAAAATGGTTTTTGCGAAATTTTTGAAAAATAGTTTGAATTAGTTTTTTATTTTATTTTAAGTTACTTTTTCAACTTTAAGTTTGCTGTTAATTAAAATTTTCTTTTAGTGTTTTTCATTGTCTTCTTTGTACTACTTATTATACCCTCCACTCTAGTGATAGAGGGTATATATAAGTTTGTCATTCCGTTTGTAACACCTCGAAATATTGGTCTAGGACCCCATAAAGTATATATATTCATGATCCTCGATCGATTTTAAGACGATCTAGCGATGTCCGTCCGTCCGTCCGTCCGTCCGTCCGTCTGTCCGTCTGTCTGTCTGTCTGTCTGTTGAAAACACGCTAACTTTTGAAAGACTTTACGGAGGCTCCTGAAGTTTGGCATATATGTTGGGCATTTACCTGGTCAGGTTGGTATTGCAATCCAGCGAAATCGGTCCAGTGGTTTAAAAGTTATAAGCAAATGAGTGAATTTCGGCAAGGGTTTTTCTGGAATTTACGAGATAAAACACACGGTAACTTTCGAACGGCAATTCTGAGGGTGCTGAAGTGTGGCATATATATTTTGCGTTCCTCTGGCCCGGCTCGTTTTAAATTTCAGCCAAATCGGTCCAGTGGTTCAAAAGTTATTAGCAAAACCGTAAATTTCAGATTCTCCTCACCTTTAATTCACGTGTTGAAACCCCGTTAAACAGGTTTTAAAAACAATGGTAAGTCACAAAAATATTTTTCAACGCATTTTTGTCACTCAAAAATATTTTTACACTAAATGAAAAAAAAAAAATACACTCGAAAAAAATTTTACACTCAAAAAAAATTTTACACTCAAAAAAAAATTTAGTAAATTATTTTTTTTTTTTTTTTCAAAAATTAGTTAAAAAAAAGTTTTTTTAAACAAAATAAAATATTTCTAATCAAAAATTTTATTTTTTTACTCTAGAAAATTTACTATAACTTAAAAAGAGCATTGTGGAGGGTATTCATAGATTCGGCCAAGTCGAATTTAACTTTTCTACTTGTTTACAATTAAAATTAAAAAAAATATCTTTAGGTTTGTCTTTAGGTTCGCAGTTTGACTCTTTCTCATTACATTTGTAACACATCGAAATAAAGACCATATTTAAGGCACGTTAACCCTTTTAATTAAAAAAAAAATCATAGCTCTATACTTGAATGAATGAGAATTCTGATTTATTTTTTGTGCGATTTTTAAAAAAATAATGAATTTACTAGAACAGGAAGTATGTAGTTCCCCCCAAAAGCCTACTCATCAATTTGCATACCCTCCAGTGATAGATCATAAATATAAGTGTGTCATTAAATCTGGTACACCTTGAAATATCAGTTTTAACTCCTCAAAGTATATAGGTATATATTAGAGTGTCCCTTATTTTGGAAATGTTGGAAATGTTGAGACGGTACCCCCTCATTTTTTTCCTTTTGACTAAAAAATAACTCAGGAAAAATTTTACGCCCCTACGACCACGCCTTCCCTACGCGACGGGGCCTTAAAGAACGGGGCCTTAAAAATCATTTTACCATACAAACCAAAAATTTTTTTTTTGATTTTCAATTTTTTTGTTATTAATTATAATATTACTTGGTTAGCTTATTCACGACAAAAAATTTGATTTTGGTGGGATGAGGCTTTCAGTTCTAAAAAATTTTTCGAAAAAAAAAATTTAGAGCTTTTGGGGTCCTACAGTAAAAATTTTTTAAAAAATTTTTTTTTTTTAGTTTTGACAAGCAACGGTTTTAGTTGTAATGTTGCTTTTAATGACATATATTCATAAAAAAATATTATTCATATCTGTGACATCTTGATCGTGTATCGAAAAACATCAAAAATGCATTTTTTACCCTTTTTTAGATCACGATAAAGATGTCACAGATAGGAATAATATTTTTTTATGAAAATATATCGTTAAAAGCAACAATTCAACTAAAACGGATGCTTGTCAAAACTAAAAAAAAATATTTTTTAAAAAATTTTTACTGTAGGACCCCAAAAGCTCTAAATTTTTTTTTTCGAAAAATTTTTTAGAACTGAAAGCCTAATCCCACCAAAATCAAATTTTTTGTCGTGAATAAGCTAACCAAGTAATATTATAATTAATAACAAAAAAATTTAAAATCAAAAAAAAATTTTTTGGTTTGTGTGGAAAAATGATTTTTAAGGCCCCGTTCTTTAAGGCCCCGTCGCGTAGGGAAGGCGTGGTCGTAGGGGCGTAAAATTTTTCCTGAGTTATTTTTTAGTCAAAAGGAAAAAAATGAGGGGGTACCGTCTCAACATTTCCAACATTTCCAAAATAAGGGACACTCTAGTATATATATATCTATAAATGTAGAAAACTTTGGAAACGCTACTCGAAGGCTTCTGCAGCTTGGAGTACAAAATTGCCGTTCTACCGGTCAGCTTAATATTGCATTTCAAGGAAATCGATCTTAAATGTAAAAATAATAAAACGTGTTTTCATTTGTATTCGAAATATTTTAAGTATTGTGCACTGCAACATGAAGACATGGACCGATTTTTTGATCATTTTGGTTTTAAAATGCTTGTATTTACTTAAACTAACTTTTCCGCACTATTAATAGTTGATCTGAGCACTTCATTGGAATACGCACCACCCTATTGTGCAGGTATTTATATTTATTTCTCATCAAAAAAGTTTTTTACTAACATTTTTACTTTTATCAATTTTTTTTAAACAAAAATTTTTTTTTTTTTTGTTCATCAAAAATGATTTTTTTTAAATATTTTTCTTTTTCTAAAAAATTTTTTTTTTCATCAAAATATTTTTTTTCATCAAAACAAAAAATGCTTAAGTTTTATTTTTAATAAAAAATCAAAAAAAAAAACTTGCACCAAAACCACTTTTTCCCCAAGTCTGCACTTCTTCTAACATTGTGTTCCATTTGTTTAACAAATGTACAAAACACATTTAATGTTTTGTCCATTATTTTTGCACAAAACAAACAGTTTTTTGGGTGTAGGGTATAAAACAATGACTTGAAATTTTTTTATTAATTTTTTTATAAATGTAGGGTATTCAAAGCTTTGAAAATGCCGGATATTTTGTTTTTTACTTGTAAAGTTTAAATAGTTTTTTTTTTTGCAAAATAGTGTTTGTCTAGATTTTTATAAGTTTCTTTTTTGTTTCAAACATGTATTAAGTTAAGAAGGGTTGTTTAACAAGTTCGTAATGGGGTCAAGACATTTTATAGACGTCTATCTATAGCTTCGCTTTGATTGTTTATTAAATTAAAAATATAAGAACCTACATTGCTTTTGTTTATTAAGTTTATAATTAAGAAAATAGTAGTTATATATAAAATCATTTTTTTTTTTTTTGTAAAAAAAAACCAACAATCCAACGGAAAAAAGGCAATCACAAACAAAATAGGTTTTTGCACTTATATTCCTTCAAACTCACAATTGTTTTGATATTGTAGGAAAATGTTTCACGAATGAGGTACACAGGAAAAAATAAAAAAAATATTTGAGTAAATTTTTAATTCTATTGAGTAAAAAAATACTCAATTTTGCACCAGTAAACGATTAAATAGTATTTAGTAAATTGTTAATAAGAATTTATTAAATGTTTAAAAAAAAAATTTGAGTAATTTTTTAATTGACACAATTAAAAATTTACTCAAAATTTATTTATTTTTTTTTTTAGGTTTAAAAAAGTTTTAAATCTTTTTACAAAAAAAAAACAAAAGACTTGTTTTTTTCAAACTTTACCAAACATATTTATGTCCTAAAAACATAGGAAAATTTTATATAGACGATTACAAAATTTCATATACATACACAAAAGACTATAAACTAAACGAGAATTTAAAATACTATGAGAGTTTTTAAAAAAATTAAAAAAAACTATTAAATTTTTATTAAATTATTTACTTAAAATGTTTTTAAAATTTTTAAGTAAATTTTTAATTGAAAAAATTAAAAAATTACTCAATTTTTGTTTTTAACTTTAAACAAGTGATTACTTAAATTTGTTTCCTGCATATTTTGTTCTGTGTATCGTGACCCCAATAGATCCGTAGCAGTATTAATAGGAAGTTGCGAAGAGTTTGCACAAAACTGCAGTACAAGTAAGAAAATTAAAGTTGTTCAAGACCGACCACATGATAAGCTACACTAGTTTTTTTCGCAAAATGGGTCTCAAGGCCAAACATGGACCGATTGGATCTATCTTTTGCTAGCTGTTTCATTAGTGTAAAAAAAATACGCATACCAAATTTAAGTAGAATTGGCATAATTTTGTTGCCAATAGACCTATTTAATTCAATATCGTTCGAAATTTATTAATGGGGGAGTAAGCCTATTTTAATTCGGTTATTAGAGTTGTTTGAGCCAAAGTTAAAGGTGACCCTTATTTGGGAGCTAGGTCTAAACATAGACCTATTTTTTTTTCAATTTCAATTGGCTTCGTCCTTGGTCCAAGTGTAATTTTTAATAAAATTACAAAAAACTAAACAGTTTTTGTTTGTCACTTTCAACCAATATAGGATTTTAAGCAATGTATGTTAATTGCAATGTATAAACAAAGAAACCACTGCCAGTGGGATTAAGTTTCTGTTATATTTTCCATCACTTCTAGAATTTTATTTATTGGCGGTTAAAAATGCGAAAAAAGCAATTTTGCCTTTTTTTATAAGCGGGGTATCAAAAAAATGCAAAAATTGCATTTTTCGAATTTTTAACCGTGAAAAACTAAAAATATATACACGTAATGGAAAAAGCTTGTTGAACGGTGTTTTTCTTCTTAACATTGCAGAATCAATGATTTTTGTTTGACATTGTCCTAAAACACCGTCCAACAAAAACGAAAAAAAGTCGTTGATTCTCCTCTTTCATTTGCCATCGCCAGTGTCATTCAAGTACAACTATTTCAAAAATATTTTACAAAATGTATCCTTTAAAACTTTGAAATCATTTTAAAAGGAAACAGGATCAAGAAATGAAAAAACTGTAAATGCAGTTTTACTCCATTTGATCTATTCTTTCAGACGTATATCATCCGTCCAACAAAAACGAAAAAATGTCGTTGATTCTCCTCTTTCATTTGCCATCGCCAGTGTCATTCAAGTACAACTATTTAAAAAATATTTTACAAAATGTATCCTTTAAAACTTTGAAATCATTTTAAAAGGAGACAGGATCACAAAATGAAAAACTGTAAATGCAGTTTTACTCCATTTTATCTCATCTTTCAGACGTATATCATCCGGTTTATGTTTAATATTGGCTGTAGAATGGTGAAAGCATTCGTTTTATAGACCAAGTAGTTTTTTTATGAAAAATTATTTTACATTGAAAATTTTGTTTTAATTACCGTATATTGAATTCTACTGCCATAGGAAACTGTTCCAAAAAATGTTCATGCAGCAAAATACTCCTTTAAAGTCTTATGGTAAAATATTAATTTAAGTTTTCTTTTGAAAGCTTTGTTTTAAGAGGAAAAATCTTCTCTTTCACTTTCAATATTAAGAGATATTCGGCGTTGATTAAATTATTTACATTCATTCTAAAGTTGCTATAACAAATTTCCACTCGTATTACGATAGATACTTGATAAAGATAAAAGCAGCGCAAGCTTAAAATCCAAATAATATTTAGATTTCCGTTATAAGTTTAAAAGCTTTATCAAGTTATAACTGTTATATTATTTGCGGACCATGCGCAATCCTTTAAACTTTTATATAAAAAGCCCTCTTATATGACACATATCTACACTCAAAGAATTATGTAGGTAAATTCCAGTGAATATTCACTTAAAACAAATGAAATTTTATTTAAAAACCATTCCACTGTTTTTTCATTTAAAATAAAAACACATTACAGTCAATTTTAAATGTTAATTTAATGACTAACTAAAACATTAAAAAACTAGTGAATATTCAGTTATTTTGTATTGAAAAACAGTAAAACTATAGAAGAAATTTTTTACTGCCGAAATTAAATGTAACAGAAAATTCGTTTTTAATACAGTAAATTATTTTTTTTTAAACTACAGAAACAGTAAAAAAATTAAATCCTTTATAAAATAAGTGATTTTTCTTTTAAAATGACTTTACTGATTACTTTTTAAAATAACCTACAAACAGTTAATGACATAATTTTCTTAGTGTAAGTAAATTCTTATAAATATTTAGCTGTATTACATTTACAGAATCGGCGTATTCTGTCATATTATCCTGAAGGTTCTATAAAAAAAATGACACTTTCACATAGATACATGAGTAAAATAAAAGCATTTTTAGCTTGAAATGCATGTAATAAGTTTGAAAGCTTTTAACATGATTAATCTGTTATATTAATTACAGTTCATTTATCTATAATATAAAAAGCCTTTGTAATGACACATACATATAAACATTTTTTAAAATAGAAATTTTATAAAACTCAAATATTATATTTATTAAAAAAGCATAAAACTTTAATATTTTATTTCAAAAAGCTTAATAGTTACCAGAACTTTTTAGCAAAAACAAAACATGTCTACATTAAAAAAAGTTTTATCCGTTGGCGTTTTGTAAATTCAATAGTTTTTATTATTTTCAACTACAAATGTTGTTGTTTTTCTATGACAATTTTCAAAACACTATTACACTCAAAATAATAGCTCTGTAAAATACTCTGTGAAATGACTGTAATCTCAATTCAACAGGTATTTAACAGAGTTTTCTGTCAAAATACAGATTTAAAGAAAATACTTTGTATTTTGTTGTGACAAAAAAACAAAGTTTCCTCTGTTATATTACTTTTTACTTTGTAATCTTAATTTTACAGATAATTAACAGATTTTTCTGCTAAAATACAGATTTTAGCAAAATACTTCGTATTTTTTATAACCAAAAAAGTTGTCTGTTTTGAGTAGTTTTTGTTACCAAACATCAAAGTTTTATCTGTATATTTTTTTTTTGAGAAAAATTGAAAAAGTAGCAAAAACAGTTGTCAAAAAAATCTTTTCAGAAATCTTATAAAAATTTTACAAAATAACATGCATTTAACTAAACTCTGTAAATTTACAGAGTTTTTTCTGTAATTTTTTTTTTGCATCAAATGCATTTTACAAATATATGTAAATTTACACAGTTTTCTTTGCTAAATTGTGGTTTATTTAACCAATATTTTACTAAAAACTCTGTAAATTAACAAATTTTTTTTGTCCAAGTCATTTTACAGGGTTTTCTCTGTCAAAAAGCTTTCATATTTAACCAATATTTTACTATAAGCTCTGTAAATTAACAGTTTTTTTGTCAAAATCCTTTTACAGAGTTTTTTAGTAAAATTACCAAGAAATGTTGTTAGCTGGAAAAGTATGGTGTACTCTGTTAAATTAGCAGAGTTTTTCTGAAATTTAACAGAGTTATTATTTTGAGTGTATAAATCGTTTTTACAACCATTTCACTCAAATGTACTTCCCAGTGGAGAATACATATTAACATAAAAACTGTTATAAATATAAAAATATGTCCAAGCCAGGTGCCCCAGAAGGCTAGTAGGTAGCGTGCTAGCCTGTGAGTCTGGGGGTCGTGGGTTCGATTCCCACCAGAGGCCTTGGTCTATTTCGCTACAACGAGACGAAGGTCATTGTTACCTGTTCTCGGTTAGGTAGCATATGATTTGTAATTATATGGTAATTCCTAATAAAACAAAACAAAAAAATGTCCAAGCTTTCAAAAATTTAATAAATTGTTATACGTTGGAGTATAAAAGTTTAATTCCTTATGTTTATCAAATAGGTAATTCTTATATGTTGTAAAATATAATATGTTATAATGTCGTGGTAATTTTTTTTTATATTTATAACAGTTATGTCAAAATTTGTCATTGGAAATTTGTTATACAAATCTGTTATAAAATTTTCATATTTTAGTTTTAGCAAACTAATTATTCTAAAAATTATTTTGAAATTTGTTATATATTTTTATTCGAGAAAAATTTATAACAGTATTTAATAATGGTAAAGTTTCTAGCTAAAAAGCTTTTTATAATATTACGTTAAGTTTTTTTAGTACTACTTACATTAGTCTTGTTATTAAAACATACTTAGAATATACAATTTTTATGAAGACCTCTATAAAAAAAACTCTACTGAAAAAAGCTTTGGACTAATGTTAAATAAAATATGTGTTATTGCATGACAAGAATTTTTTTTTTATTTTCATAATTTTGTTTTTCATCGAAAATTCTTGTTTCATCATTTTTTTCCATCAATATTTTGCTTTTCATCAATTTTTTTTTATCAATTTTTTTTTTTACATAAAATTTTTTTGATTCTGTTTTATTTATTGTTGGACTTTATATTTTATAATTGAAGTTTTATTTATTTCGAACACAGGCTAAGTGGAGATGTCGACATCTTTCGGAAGAAGCCACCCTTCCTTCGTCAGCACTCTTCGATTGTCACTGTAGTGTGTAAGATTAAAATCAGCTATTTAAACGTACATTAAGGTGAAAAAGCAAAAAATTTTTTTCATAAATTTTTTTTTTCCATATTTTTTTTTTTTTTCATCAAAAACTTTTGATGATATTATTTTTTCTAAAAAAAACTTTGCTTTGACAAGTACAACCAAATCTTCAGCAAAACATTATCATGATTTAATGTTTGGTACAAAAATTTGCAGGAATTTTTGTGATATTTGTTTAATAAACAGTTTTATACCATACTAGCTTACAATCCCGGTACTTCGTTACCGGTTGTATTGAATACCGGCTAATAGAAGGATCAGGATTACTCTATCGATTTTCAAAAAATTCCCCTACGTAGTCTTTGTTTTATTTACTTGTCGACGTTTAAGTCTTCCATAAAAAATATTTCAATGAATAATATAAACAATAAAATTTTAATAACTTTGCTGGTACGTTATCATGTTCGTTCCAGTGGAAAAATATAATGACAATTTTCGAGCCCTTATGTCGGGATTTTGGATTTTGAGTGAATAAATATTTCAGTCAAAAAAGAAATTGGAATAACAAAAAATATGAAGTAAAAAAAAGCTAAACACCAAAAATTTTAATTAAAAATATAATTCCATATTGTTCCCTGCTCTATTCCATATTGTTCCCCGTTCTACTCCATTTCATTTCCAATTCCAACTCAATCTTCTAATGTCATTATTATAGGTACAGAAAAAGTACCAAAAGTACACTTTATTACCCCCATTAGAAACGGAATTTAAAAAAAGTACATCTTTCTGAATGTTTTTTCTTCACCGAAGGATCCTACAATCCATATTTCAATTATCTAGGATCATTGTTTCAGCAAATATTAAAAGTACTTTTTATCCCCGTTAAGAAACGGAATTTCCAAAAAAAACTTTTCCCAATCCCTTTTTTCACCAAAGGATTTTACATTCCAAATTTTAAGTTTCTGGGGCCATTATATCAGGAAATAAATAAGTACACTTTTTTATTCCTTTTAACCCCATTATTTTCCGAGAGGCGAACCTTTTCCAAATTCAAGTTTCTATGTTTATTATTTCAGGATATAAAAAAGTACCAAAAGTGTAATTTCGGCATATTTAACAAAACGTACTTTTTATGGAAGGTACTTTTTATAAAAGTGCTTTTGATAAAAGGTACTTTTTATAAAAGGTACTTTTTATAAAAGGTACTTTTTATAAAAGGTACTTTTTATAAAAGGTACTTTTTATAAAAGGTACTTTTTATAAAAGGTACTTTTTATAAAAGGTACTTTTTATAAAAGGTACTTTTTATAAAAGGTACTTTTTATAAAAGGTACTTTTTATAAAAGGTACTTTTTATAAAAGGTACTTTTTATAAAAGGTACTTTTTATAAAAGGAACTTTTATAAAAGGTACTTTTTATAAAAGGTACTTTTTATAAAAGGTACTTTTTATAAAATGTACTTTTAATAAAAGGTACTTTTTATAAAAGGTACTTTTTATAAAAGGTACTTTTTATAAAAGGTACTTTTTATAAAAGGTACTTTTTATAAAAGGTACTTTTTATAAAAGGTCATTTTTATAAAAAGTACTTTTTATAAAAGGTACTTTTTATAAAAGGTACTTTTTATAAAATGTACTTTTTATAAAAGGTACTTTTTATAAAAGGTACTTTTTATAAAAGGTACTTTTTATAAAAGGAACTTTTCATAAAAGGTACTTTTTATAAAAGGTACTTTTTATAAAAGGTACTTTTTATAAAAGGAACTTTTATAAAAGGTACTTTTTATAAAAGGTATTTTTAATAAAAGGTACTTTTTATAAAAGGTACTTTTTATAAAAGGTACTTTTTATAAAAGGTATTTTTAAAATGTACTTTTTATAAAAGGAACTTTTTATAAAAGGTACTTTTTATAAAAGGTACTTTTTATAAAATGTACTTTTTATAAAAGGTACTTTTTATAAAAGGTACTTTTTATAAAAGGTACTTTTTATAAAAGGTACTTTTTATAAAAGGTCATTTTTATAAAAAGTACTTTTTATAAAAGGTACTTTTTATAAAAGGTACTTTTTATAAAAGGTACTTTTTATAAATGGTACTTTTTATAAAAGGTACTTTTTATAAAAGGTACTTTTTATAAAAGGTACTTTTTATAAATGGTACTTTTTATAAAAGGTACTTTTTATAAAAGGTACTTTTTATAAAAGGTACTTTTTATAAAAGGTACTTTTTATAAAAGGTACTTTTTATAAAAGGTACTTTTTATAAAAGGTACTTTTTATAAAAGGTACTTTTTATAAAAGGTACTTTTTATAAAAGTTACTTTTTATAAAAGGTACTTTTTATAAAAGGTACTTTTTAAAAAAGGTACTTTTTATAAAAGGTACTTTTTATAAAATGTACTTTTTATAAAAGGTACCATTATTTCAGTAAATTTAAAAAGTACCAAAAGTACACTTTTTTCCATTTTACCCCCGTAGAGTCAACATTGGCAAAAACCTACATTGCAAATTTTAAGTTTTTAGGACCATTATTTAAGAAAATATAGAAGGTACCAAAAGTACAGTTTTTTACCCTTTTTAACCCTTAGAATCAACATTGGCAAAATCCAGCCTTAGTAGATTTATATTCCGGGAGCTGAACCTACATTCAAAATTTCAAGTGTCTAGGACCATTATTTAAGGAAATATAAAAGGTACCAAAGGTACATTTTTTTACCCTTTTTACCCTCTTAGAATCAACATTGGCAAAAATCCAGCCTTACTGGATCTATATTCCGGGACGTGAACATACAGTCCAAATTTCAAGTTTCTGTGACCATTATTTCAGGAGATATAAAAAGTACCAAAAGTACAGTTTTTTACCCTTTTTACCCCCTTAGAATCAACATTGGCAAAAATCCGGCCTTACTGGATCTATATTCCAGGAGTTGAACATACAGTCCAAATTTCAAGTCTCTGTGACCATTATTTCAGGAGATATAAAAAGTACCAAAAGTACAGTTTTTTACCCTTTATGTCCCCTTAGAATTAACATTGGCAAAATTCCGGCTTTACTGGATCTATATTCCGGGAGGTGAACATACACTAAGAAAATTATGTCATTAACTGTTTGTAGGTTATTTTAAAAAGTAATCAGTAAAGTCATTTTAAAAGAAAAATCACTTATTTTATAAAGGATTTAATTTTTTTACTGTTTCTGTAGTTTAAAAAAAATAATTTACTGTATTAAAAACGAATTTTCTGTTACATTTAATTTCGGCAGTAAAAAATTTCTTCTATAGTTTTACTGTTTTTCAATACAAAATAACTGAATATTCACTAGTTTTTTAATGTTTTTGTTAGTCATTAAATTAACATTTAAAATTGACTGTAATGTGTTTTTATTTTAAATGAAAAAACAGTGGAATGGTTTTTAAATAAAATTTCATTTGTTTTAAGTGAATATTCACTGGAATTTACCTACATAATTCTTTGAGTGTACAGTCCAAATTTCAAGTCTCTATGACCATTATTTCAGGAGATATAAAAAGTACCAAAAGTACAGTTTTTTACCCTTTTTACCCCCTTAGAATCAACATTGGCAAAAATCCAGCCTTAGTGGATCTATATTCCGGGAGGTGGACCTACAGTCCAAATTTCAAGTCTCTAGCTTCAGCGGTTTGAGCTGGGCGATGATGAATGAGTATATAAGTCAGTCAGTCAGTCAGTCAGTCAGTCAGTCACATTACTCTTTTATATATATAGATGACTTTGACCAAGGGGACCAAGAAAATATTTTTTTTTGTCCTCAAACCCCTTTTTGGGGGCGTGGATATAAAAAAGGAAATAAATGATAATATAGTGAAAAACATATTTAATTTATCCATTTGTTAACCTATATCGAGAAAAGTGAAAATTTTAACTTTCATTTGCTTTTGGTCTTATCCCATTCCGATTTTAGTTGTTGAACTGTGTAAAAATTTTATTAGTCAACTTATTCTTATTTGTCCCCCAACTTCCCCCGCCGAAGTCTCCCACAAAATCTTCCCTGAAATGTTATGATTATTATTTTTTTGCTTTATTACATGTTGGAGTGTGTCATACATTCGGCACAGCCGAATTTAACACTCTCACTTGTTATATTTTATTTTTAGCAAGTTAATAAAATTCTAGTTATTTTTGTGGTTAAAGTAACTTTTGCCAAGTCTAAGAAATCTACCTACATAATATAATTTTACTGCACATGTACTAGGGTGGATCGATTTTTTTTCGAATTTGACTTTTTGTGTACTATTAACCGATGCTCCATAGCATTAAACCTTTTTTGAAAAAAAAAAAAAAAAATAGCTTCCCTCGTGAAGTTCTTGAGGTGGGGCAAAGGATTTAAATTTCTAAAAGCGTCAAAGATAAAAAATCATATAGAAAAGAGTTTTTGTGTTTATAATGTGTTTTCTTAATTCATTTATTTTTGGGACATTGTAATTTGGTTTAACAAAAAAGGACGAAAACTCCAATCTAGCAATTTTTGACCTCAATTTTAAACCAAAAACCTTTTTTACAAAAAATTGGTCGTCAAACGAATTGGAGGTCAAAAATGCGAATTTTTTCTACTGTATTTAAAAATTTTTATTTTTTGTTAAAGTTGTTTGAAAAAATAGTTGATAACTGAATAAAAACTATTCGAAAATTTTTAATGTTTGAACTTATACAAAATTGACTTAGAAATATTTTTAAGAAATTTCTGAAAAATTTCTATAAATAGTTTCATTTTGCAGATTGACCATCGTAGCACAATTATTATTTACTCAATCAGGACGCTATCAAGCTTAAATTAAAGCTTTATAAAATACCTACATAATTTTTTTTTTTATATTACACTTGTTTGATAATAATAACGTTGAGTATTTTTAACTTTGTCTTTAACAAATTGCATATACTATAGAAACGTTTCTAATTACTTGACAACCAGTGTAAATAATACGATAATTCAAAATATACATCTTCTGAATACTGAGCTAATATAACATTAGATTTTCAGAAAAAAAAACTTATTGAAAATATTTTTTTTTGCAAAACAAGAAACAAACTAAAAACATTTTTAACTACACTCCGCATCATAACTATAGCCGCATTGCATTTTTCGGTTTATTTAATGTTCAAGAAGTATTTTTATGAAACCTATTATGGTATATTACAGTGTTATAACAGTTCTCTTGTTTTTGTAAATTTGAGCCATCAGCTGTTTGAATTGAGAAAACGGCGACCTATAACTGTATTTGTCAGTGTTTCATAACTATAGCCGCATTTCAATAAAACCAGTTGAAATGAGTTCAAGTCAAAGTTTCGTGGCCAAATTATTTTTTTTTTTTTGGTAAAATTTGTTCCTCTATTAATTTTTAAACAAAATGCCACGTGGTAAATTTTTAAATGAAGTCGAACAAGTGAGAGTGTTACATTCGGCTGTGCCGAATCTTTTATACCCTCCGAAATGTAAAAAAAAATCCAGGGGCGTTTTTTTTTTTGGGGGGGGTTGTGGGAGACGTTAGGGGGCACCTTCCCCTTGCGATTGTGAACTTCTTCTGAGATAAGAATGTTGCATTTGCTTACCAAAAGTACAAAAAACTCTGCAAAAAATGCGTTTTTTCTTGGGTTGGTTTAGTTCTCCAAGGGGGAACTTTTTTCCCCTTGGTCCGATTTTGCCCATTTCCGAACTTAGCCTGCCTAGGAATATAATACATATTCGTGCCAAACTTTGGAAGTCTAGCTCTTTTATTTTGGACTGTATCGTGTCCTCTACAGACGGACAGACGGAAAGACGGACAGTCGGACGGACGGACATCGCTAGAATGTCTTAGAATCGATCACTGATCAATAAAATATATACTTTATGGGGTCCTAGACCGATATTTCGATGCGTTACACACGGAATGACAAAGTGAGTATACCCCCATACTGTGGTTGGAGGGTATTAAAAGTCAAAATTTTAGCCTTTTTAGAATGTGGTTTAAGTTATCGCGAAATTGGACGAAAAATCAAGCGGTCTGGCAAAGTTATCCGAATTTTTGTAAAAAATAAAAGTGGATACGGGATGAACAAAACAGGGGGTCAAAAAAAAAGATATCTGAGAGAGATCAACGCTGTATTATTAACGCTGCTAGCAATTCTATGAAAACTCTTTCGCAGATTGGTAATGAATGCGGGTTGAATGTGTCCAATTCTACAATAAGTTGAGTCTTAAAGGAGTCTGGAACGATAACAAGACTTTTATTTTTTACAAAATTTCGGATAACTTTGTCAGATCGCTTAATTTTTCGTCCAATTTCGCGATAACTTAAACCACTTTCTAAAAAGGCTAAAATTTTGCCTTTTTCGACTTCATTTAAAAATTTACCATGTGGCATTTTATTTAAAAATTAATAGAGGAACGAATTTACCAAAAAAAAAATTAATTTGGCCACGAAACTTTGACTTGAACTCATTTCAACTGATTTAATTGAAATGCGGCTATAGTTATGAAACACTGAGAAATACAGTTATAGGTCGCCGTTTTCTCAATTCAAACAGCTGATGGCTCAAATTTACAAAAACAAGAGAACTGTTATAGCACTGTAATATACCATAATAGGTTTCATAAAAATACTTCTTGAACATTAAATAAACCGAAAAATGCAATGCGGCTATAGTTATGATGCGGAGTGTACCAAAAAAAATTTTTTTGCTATAAAAACTGTTTCAGTAATGTCAGAATTTAGACTAATATCACTGTGCTACAGTGAAAAAATACTTCTAATGTGACATAGTATATGTTGTTGGTCTTGTCGAGTAGATCACAAAAATGCCCATTAAACTTGCCAGACACCCTCAAATTTTAGAGTTATTGTCAAAAAACGTTTTTTTGGGACTTTCTCACTAAACCTTGTGTAATTCAGAAAATTTTCAACCGATTTTAAATTTTTCAACTGTTTTTTATAGAAGAAAAATGGGGCTTTTCATGTGTGTGAATTGGTCTATACATATAAGAAAGATATTTATTGATTTTTTCAATAAAATCTAATTTTTTTGTTATTTTTTGAAAATTTTTCGAGTTTATCAATTTTTTTCTGCTATAGTTCGTTTAACGGTTTATAAAGGTTTATATTTATAAACGTATTTTTGAAGAAAATTTAATTCTGAATTCGATAAGCTTTATCCTGAAGAAATTGGATAACAATTGACAGACTTGTGATAATTTATCTAAAAAAGAAAATTAAGATTTTGCAGGAAATCGCCGTTCAGATATCCCAGGCAAAAAAAAAATAAAATTATCAAAAGAGGTCATGTACACTATTTTTATCTTAAATTGCTCTATCTCGTCAGGTTTTTGAGATATTTAACATAAATTGATATATCAAAATCTTATTAAAATAGCGCAATTTCAAGGTCAAAATCGAATTCAGGAGGCCAAAAACCTTTAAAATAATGATACGCGACCTCTTAGTATGTTCATCTATTTTTTATTTTTTTTGCCTGGGTTATCCGAACGCCAATTTCAAGAAAAATCTTAATTTTCTTTTTTAGAAAAATTATCACAACTCTGTCAATTGTTATCCGATTTTTTTGGTATAAAGCTCATCGTATTCACAATTAAATTTTCTTTAAGAATACGTTTATAAAAATAGATGTTGTTCAACGAACTATAGCAGAAAAAAATCGATAAACTTAAAAATTTTTCAAAAAATAACAAAAAAATTAGATATTGTTGAAAAAATCAATACATATCTTTTTTATATGTATAGACCAATTCACACACATGAAAAGCCCTATTCTTCTTCTATCCAAAACATTTGAAAAATTGAAAATCGGTTGAAAAATGTTTAAGTTACACGTGGTTTAGTGAGAAAAGTCCCAAAAAATAGTTTTTTGACAATAACTTGAAAATTTGAGGGTGTCTGGCAAGTTTGATGGGCATTTTTGTGATATTTTCGATCAGACCTACAACCTTAACTATCTCATTTTAAAAGTATTTTCGATTTTGTGTTTTTTGTAGCACAGTGTATTTTAAGCAAAAAAAAAGTTCAAATTCCTTTTTTTTCTTTGTTCGGAACTTTCCGATTTTTAAGTCAAAAAAGTAACTCAGAGCCATTTTCCTATGGGTCAAATATTTTTGTGTGTTAATATCGACCCTAAAAGGCAACTCTTCCGACCCCGACATTTTCGAAATTCGGAAAAAAACAAAATTTGCTCTACCCTAATGCATGCCAACAAAAATAATCAGAATCCAGCATAACTATAGAAGTGCTAAAACAAGAACACTTAAAAAAATACAATAGTAGATTTACTAATTTTTTTTCTAAAGTAGTAAACTTACTTTTAGCAAATTTTTTCAGCATGTTAGCAATAATATTTTGTAAACTTTATTTAGCTCATTAGCAATTTACAACAAACTTTGAATTTTTATTTTTATACCCTCCAACTACAGTATGAGGGTATACTCACTTTGTCATTCCGTGTGTAACGCATCGAAATATCTGTCGGGGACCCCATAAAGTATATATATTATTGATCAGTGATCGATTCTAAGACATTCTAGCGATGTCCGTCCGTCCGTCCGTCCGTCCGTCCGTCTGTTGGTCCGTCCGTCTGTAGTTAACACGATGCAGTCCAAAATAAAAGAGCTAGGAACCTCAAGTTTGGCACAAATATGTCTTATGTTCCTAGGCAGGTTAAGTTCGGAAATTGGCCAAATCGGACCAGGGGGAAAAAAGTTCCCCTCGAAGAACTAAACCAACCTCTAAAAAATACACGTTTTTACAAGTTTTTTTTTGTATTTTTGTTAAATAAATGAAACATGTGGTATATTTATCGCGATGGGAAGGTGCTCTCAACGTGCCCCACTGACCAACTCCCCCCCTCAAAAAAAAAAAAAAAAGAAACGCCTCTGTCAATTTTTTTTTTTTTTTACATTTTGGAGGGTATACAAGATTCCGCACAGCCGAATTTAACACTCTCACTTGTTTTTTCTTAATTTGAAATTAAGTTTACTAAATCTTTACAAAGGTTTTGCTAATATTACCAAACACAAATAGAAAAAATTTTGTGTTTTAAACCCTCCAACAACAGTATGTGGGTATACTCACTTTGTCATTCCGTGTGTAACGCATCGTAATATCGGTCGGGGACTAGATAAAGTATATGGGGGTTTTCGTGTCAACAGACACAACTTTTGAAACCGATGTCTTCCGATCGGGATGATTTTATAACAGGTTTATAAAATAGATTTCCATACGAAATTCGTTTTATAAACCTGTTATAAGTTTGTTAATTTCAATATGAATGAGGGCCTTAGAATCTATCATGGATCAATAATATATATGGGGGTTTTCGTGTCAACTGACACAACTTTTGAAACTGATGTCATCCGATCGGGATGAAATTTGCACCAAGGTTAGTCCTATTGGATAGTAGTTCAGACACAATTTTTCAACGAGATCGGTCAAAAACTCTCTGAGTTAGAGGGGTTGAAATTTGACATTTTGGCCAAAGAGGTGTTGATTCTCATCCATGTAACTTCTTACCTATTGTTTTTAGCAAAATGTGTCCTAAAGAGATTAGATAGCTATTTCTTCAGTCTTTCGAAAAAAAAATATAAAAAAAATAAAAAAAAAAATTTGATTTTTTTTCTTAAAAATCCAAAACTTTTTTGACTTTTCCTCAAATTGGGCCCTTTTTTTGATTCAAAAGAAAGCTTAGGTGATTTCCTTTAAGAGCTGTGGGGTCGCTTAGTGGGATGCGAGTGGGATATCTATGAAAAAATGTTTTTAAAAATGTTTTGTATGGGAGCCCCCTTAGGAAGTGGAAATAGGGGTAAGGTATGTTCAAGAAAAATGTTGGGGGCAGAAAATTATTGGAGGTCGGTCTCACATTGCACCCCTCCAGGGGCGTTTCTAGGGGAGTTTTGGGGCTTGTTGAGGATTTTTACCTCTTTACGCGTAGTTCAAAAAAGCACCAAAGCATCCCGGCGCGCCGCGGCGAACCCGTCCCCAAAAAACAACACTGACAAAGTTTTTTTAATTTTTTAAAAATGTTGTATTTAGCGGTGCATCTTTCTACCCTATTTTGACCATGTTGTCCCCTGACTGGGGTCGAGAAATTTTTTTAAATTTTCAGATTTTGTCATTTTATATCACATAGATAAAAATAGGAGTGTGAAAATTTTTTTAAACTTTTTTACAATATTTTTATTTTATTTTTTTCTTATATGGCGGAGAAACATTTTTTCCCATTTTCACCATGTTGTCCCCCTGACCAGGATCTTGACATTTTATGAAATTTTAGGTTTTTCCATTTTACATCACGTAAAAAAATATAGGAATGAGAAAATTTATTTAACGTTTTTTTTTTTTTAATTTTTAAAAATTTTTTTGTATGGATGATTTCTCCGATTTTGACCATGTTTTACTCTGACCCAGGTCTTGAAATGTTTTTAAACCGATTTTACTAAAATTTTACTAAATTTTTTGTTCATATTTCCTGCTATCTTCAGTTAACTAATTTTAAGCAAACAATTTTTGCTAACTTTACCAAAAAAAAACTTATAAATTTAAAAGCTTTAATTTCACTTTTTTTAGTGTACACACACACAAGTACACTTAGCCGCACACACATGTGGAAAGATTTTGCTACATTCACAACAATTAAACCAACAATTAGATAAGAAAAACAAGAAGAGAAATCTCGTACTTTACTTACTTATCTACAAATATGTTCTATCATGCGAACAGGGTTTGGACAAATGGATATGAAAGACGAGAAGTCATGTGACATTTTAAATTGAGCATATAAATGATGCTTGAAACAAAATATTTACGGGAAATAAGTCAGATTCCTAAGTTCGAATACAGAAATGGAATGCAAATTTTTGAATTGATTTTTTTTTTCGTAATTTGCTGATATCTTAAGTGCCTACTATAAAAGCGTCCACATTATTTTGGCCACCAACTAAACAATTTGTTGTCTTTATTTCTTTCCATTCTTTAATTTACTTTTCTTTTGGAAATTGAACAAAAACATTACAGCTTAAGCTTTAGAAATGTGTGTTGTTATTGCCATGTGTCTGTTCAGACTTTATTTGTTCTTTGTCTGATATGCTCAAGGATAAGATTTTGTATTTTTTAATTTCTCAGCCAAGTTAACCACAATTCATTTGACTTGAAATGTTACAACCACTAAGATATGGTCACATAAGCTATTGACACATATGTATGTACATTAGGATGACATTTATTTTAAAGCTCTAAGGAAAAGATTGGTATTTTGGATTTTTGCGTGATATGTAAAGTTGTAATGAAGTCAAGCTACATAAAATTAGGCCTATTAATTCAATTCCTTTTGGAAAAATTCCCGAAACGAAAGAAAATTCATTCCAGCAAATTACTAAAAAAAAAAATATACAAAAAAAAAAAAAAAATACAACAAACAATTTCTATAAAATTTAAAAATTTGCAATTTGCACAATTTTTTTTTTTTTTAATTCAGCAAACAGAATTGGTAAAATTACTGAAAAATTCCTGTTATTTTCGTAAACTGAATGAGAGAGAATTTAGGTAAAATACCTATTTAAGGAGAAAAATCTGCTGAAAGTTTTCTAATTCAAACTGAAATTTGTTTTACAGATTTTTCGACAGAGTTATTCTTCTGAGTGCACATAATCTCTGGATAACACTAGTTTACAGAGATCTTATAAAAATCTAACGCTGAATATACAATCCAAAGTTTCAAAAGTAGAACAGTTTTCGAGATATTGGCAACTTTTCAAATTTTCATCCTTTAAATAAAGTGATTTTACTTAAACTAAAATATCTCCGGAACAAATTAATGGATTTCATTGTTTTTGGCTTTAAATTAAAGGTAGTTTAGTTATCTATCAACCAGTCCACAACATTTTTCATTTTGATTATCAGCTTAGAAGGTATTAATCGATATAACCACAATTTCACTTAAATTTTAGCGAAATTGGGAAAAAAAGTAAATTATATTGTAAATTTTAGAAATATGTAAAAAAAAATAAAAATTTTATTTCTCCACTTACAATTCAAGTGTGATCTATTACAAAGAAAATATGATGGTTTTTAAGAAAATCCGTTAGAAGTTGTATAAGTTACTTGCATTTGAGTAAAAATGCGAAAAAAAAAATGCCTGCGAATTTTGTACTCTTGCCCAAAACATTTAGTCATGATAATGTTTTGCGGAAGATTTGGGTGTACTTGCCAAATCAAAGTTTTTTTTTAAAAAAATAATGTTATATTACTTTGCTATTTCATGCAAAACGAATTGAAATATCAGTCGAAGACCCCATTAAAAATCCAAAAGAGCTGTACATTTCGTAAGTGAGTGCAAAAAAGTGTTTTTACATTTTGGAGAGTATGAAAGATTCGGCACCAAAGAGTATAACACTCTCACTTGTTTTATGTACATTTGATAAACAAATGGAAAATTTTTATGCGAAAAGCTTAGACTTGGTGAAAAAGTAGTTTTGGTAAAAAATAAATGATTTTTTTTTCACGAAAAACTAAATTATATTAAAAAAAATTTAATGAACCCAAAATTTTTGGTGAAAAAAGTTTTGATGAAAAAAGTTTTTGATGAATTTTTTTAATGAAAAGAAAAATTTTTTGATGTGAAAAAAAAAAAATTATGAAAAAAAAATGTTGGTGAGAAAAAAAATTATAATAAAAAATTTGATAAAAAAAATTTGATGAAAAAAAATTGATGAAAAAACATGAAAAGAAAAGTTTGATGAAAAAAAAAAAAAATTTGATGAAAAAAAAAAATTCATGAAAACAAGTATAAAAGTTAAATTCGTCTTGACCGAATCTATTAATACCCTCCACAATGCCCTTTTTAAAGGATAGTAAATTTTTTAATGTATAAAAAATTAACGATTTTGATTAGAAATATTTTATTTTGAGTAAAAAACTTTTTTTTTGTCATTTTTGTAAAAAAAAAAAATAAATAATTATTTTTTTTTTGTGTGTAAATTTTTTTTCGAGTGTAAATTTGTTTTTTTAGTGTTAAATATTTCTGAGTGACAAAAATAATCTGTAAAGTACTTTTGTGGCTTATAATTGTTTTAAAATCTTGGTTTTTTAAAACTCGGGTTGTTCAACACGTGAATTTTAGGTGAAACCAATCTGAAATTCAGGGTTTTGCTAATAACTTTTGAACCACTGGACCGATTTGGCTGACATTTGAAGCAAACCGGAACAGACGAACGACAAATATATGTTGAAAGTTACCGTGTGTTATATCTCGTAAATTCATGAAAACCCCTTGCCGAAATTCAGTCTTTTGCACATAACTTTTGAACCACTGGACCGATTTCGCTGGGTTGCAATACCAACTTGACCAGGTAATTGCCCAATATATGTGCTAAAGTTCAGGAGCCTTCGTAAAGTCTTTCAAAAGTTAGCGTGTTTTCAACAGACAGACAGACAGACGGACAGACGGATGGACGGACGGACGGACGGACATCGCTAGATCGTCTTAAAATCGATTGAGGATCATGAATATATATACTTTATGGGGTCTTAGACCAATATTTCGAGGTGTTACAAACGGAATGACAAACTTATATATACCCTCTATCACTACAGTGGAGGGTATAAAAAAAAATTGATGAAAAAAAAAAAATTTGATGAAAAAAAATTGATGAAAAAAAAAATTGATACAAAAAAAAAAAAAATATGAAAAAAAAATTTAATGAAAAAAAAAATTGATACAAAAAAAAAATATAAAAAAAAAATTTTATGGAAAAAAAAATTTTATGGAAAAAAAAAATTGATGAAAAAAACAAAAAAAAAATTTATGAAAAAAAAAAGGTTTGATGAAAAAAATTAATGAAAAAAAAAAAATTATGAAAAAAAAAAATTGATGAAAAAAGAAATTTTTTGAAAAAGAAAATTTTATGAAAAAAAAAATTGATGACAAAAAAAAAAATTGATAAAAAAAAATGATAAAAAAAAAAATTTATGAAAAAGAAAAAATTTTAATGAAAAAAAAAAAATTGATGGAAAAAAAAATTGATGAAAAAAAAAATTTATGAAAAAAAAATTTTTTTTTTGTTGAAAAATAATTATGTTACTTTTTATTCACCACCTGGTGAAAAACGGTTTTATTCATCACGAGATGAATTATTACCCACGTTACAAAGCCAAGTTATTAAAAGTTTTGGTTTTAAGAAAATGAAAATAGTAATTCTTGACACCAGCCTAAAAACATTATCATGTTAAAATTTATAAAATTTTTAGACGGCCCTAAATTTTTTTTGGGGCAAAACTTTAACCACCCCAAGGCAAAGGTTATTTTTGTCCAATTTGGCTAAAAATTCAAACAGTTTTTAGATCAAAACGAACGATAGTTTGTCCGGCGATTGACGAAATTCGAAAAAAGTCATAATTTGGCCACCCTAATGTATGTGTGGTTAGATTGGCAATTTTTTTCTCAACTTTCGATTTTCCCAAGTGTCCGGGCAAATTTTTATTGTCCAAGGTCTAAAACTTATGTGGTACAAATTTGAGGTCAATCGGATTAAATTAACCCGTGGCGCCCGGCGGTTAGAATTTTGGATTTTTGAAAAATTAAAAAACAAATATAAAAAATTTAAATTTTTTGGACACATCATGTTTGTTATTTTTGATGCGGTGAGCACGAATATCAAGAAAAAATTAAGATCGGTCGAACGGTTTTCGAGATATCGCCATTTGAAATTTGCAAAAAATTGCGGTTTTTTCCTACGTTCAAGAAATTTTTTAAAAAACATCACAATTTTTTTTCCTTCGGCCCTTTCATAGAGCTTACGACAATCTTTCATTTAAATCTAATTTGAGCCAAATCCGATCATTTTATCCCGTGGCGCCCTTCGGTCAAAGTTTTGGATTTTTGAAAAATTTCCACCAAAAAAAAATTAGAATTTATAAAAATTTAAAAAAAAAAAAATGTTTTTGATACATTATTTTAATTAATTTTGGCATGCTGAAAACGAATGTCATAAAATTTCTTGAATCGGTGTAACGTTTTCGAGATATCCCCATTTTAAATTTTCCAAAAAATGCCCAAAATGGTGGTTTTTTCCTACGTTTAAGAAATTTTTGAAAAAACATCACATTTTTTTTCCTCGGCCATTTCATAGACCTTAAGACAATCTTTCATTTAAATCTAATTTGAGCCAAATCCGATCATTTTATCCCGTGACGCCCTTCGGTCAAAGTTTTGGATTTTTAGTGGAAATTTTCATAAAAATGGCGATATCTCGAAAACCGTTCGACCGATCTTAATTTTTTCTTGATATTCGTGCTCACCGCATCAAAATTAACAAATATGATGTGTCGAAAAAAATTTTCAAAAATCCAAAACTTTGACCGCCGGGCGCCACGGGTTAATTTAATCCGATTGACCTCAAATTTGTGCAACATCCGTTTTAGTCCTAGTAGAATAAAAAATGCCCGGACTTTGAAAATTGGAAGAAAATTTTTTTGGCCATAGAGAAAAATGCCAGTCTAATGAGTGGTATGTATGTTACACACATAAAATTTAATTGCAACTTTTGGGAAATATTAGAAATATTTATACACATGTACATCAGTGTTTTGCCATATAGTCACAAACATTTCATATCGTCACCTAAAATGCAAAAGGCCCTAACTAACAAAATATTAAAAATTGGTATTTTGATTGATTCTGGTGTATTTTAATAACCTACACGTCCTTACAAAAAATTTGGGTAACGTAATAAAAATTAGCGATTTTATAGCCAAAAATTAAAAACATGTGAATTGTGAATTCGCCAATGGACGCAACTACAAATACATTTTTAATCCTTTTGTGATTAATTTAGATACAAATTACCAGGCGTACGTCCTCACAAAATTTTTTCATAATTCATTCAAAACCAACAAAGTTATTAACAAATTTAAAATTTTACTCTATGCTGTTTTTTGCTTCTCCTGTAAAATTAATAAAATTGTAGTTAGGGCCTTTTGCATCTCAGGTGACGATATTATCTTCTGTAATTTGTTTGTGTTGTTGTTTTTATTTTTTTTTTTTAATGAAGGTGTTTGTAGTGGACTTGAAATTGTATTTGAATGAAATTAAGTTTTCGAAGAAAATATTTGTATGCCTGCAGTCATTGTTTGGTTATAATCTCAGATCTAGTAACCACAATAATTAAACTTTGTCTGTATTTGGTTAGATTTGTAAAGCTCTTGTGCCAACAAAGACAAATAAATGATTTTAGATAGATCATTTGAGAAATCACAATGTTAACCTTAATTATGATTAAAAATTTTTAAATGACTTGGGGCGGCTTAATCAGTAACCAGTTAGCAGTTAACTGTCGCTTAAACGTAGCGAGAAATTTGTATTAAAAAGTTAAATTAAACGGAGCATTGAGTAATCTAGCCTTAAAAACTTAAAATTTGCTATTGGGATTATTTGTTTAACAAAGTAAAATAAAAAAAATTTATTTATAGAATTGACAAGATTGTATATGTTTGTATGAAGTTAAATTTGACAATAATAGGATTTAGAAAATAGTTTGAACTTTAACTGTAATCGATTTATCAAAAATATTTTATATTTTATAAACTCTTTCATATGCAGTTATGTTACAAGTCATTTTTTTACCCTACAGTTAAGGGGGTTATATTAATTCTGTTGTTACATATGAACATTTTCATATATTTGAAGAAGATTTTAGATTTTTATTTTAAACTATCTATTAAATAAAGATTAAGTCCTTCTGATGATTTCCATACAAGACTGAAGGCATGCATGCATGATAAAGAACGCTTTTAAAACTATTTTTAATTCTGGTTTAGATTTTAAATTAACAAAAATTAGTTTATTATTCGATTTAAAAATTTTTATTTTAAGAAATATTGCTTAAACTCAAGGTCAAATTTCTTTACTAATATTTAAGGTGATATTGTCAAACCATCTCTTTGAAATAAATGATTAGTAAATTTTTGATAGTATTGAGTAAAAATCAATTTATTTTTTTCAAATGCTACCCCTGTAGGTTAGCTTGTAGCTTGTCGTCCCATGAACCAGAGTTCGTGGGTCCGATTCCAACCAGATTGATTTTCCTTTAGAAATGTCTCAGAATTTAAGACTTTTTCTTTACGAAAATATTAGAAACTGACACTTTTTCTATAGGAAAAGTTTTTTCTGAATCGCATAGAAAAATGCCTGCGAATTTTGTACTCTTGTCCAAATTATTAAATCATGAGAATGTTTTGCGGAGGATTTGGGCGTACTTGCCAAAGCAAAGTTTTTTTTAGAAAAAATAATGTTATATTACTTTGCTATTCCATGCAAAACGAATTGAAATATCAGTCGAGGACCCCATTAAGTTTATATATTATTGATCCGTTTCCAAGACACTCTAGCTATATACATCCGTCCATCTGTCTGTGGAAAGCAAGATGCAGTTCAAACCAAAAGAGCTATACATTTGGTAAATGAGTGCAAAAATAAGTGCAAAACTGTGTTTTTACATTTTTGAGAGTATAAAAGATTCGGCACTTAAGAATTAAGCTCGCTTACTTGTTTTATGTACATTTGATAAACAAATGGAATATTTTAATGTAAAAGTTTAGACTTGTTGAAAAAGTAGTTTTGGTAAAAAAGGGGAAAACGATTTTTGGTGAAAAAAAATGTTTGATGAAGAAAAAAAAATTTTTAATACAAAAAAAAAATTTTTGAAAAAATCAAAAAAAAACTTTGAAAAAAAAATAAAAAAAAAATTGATGAAAAAAAAGATTTAATGAAAAAAAAAATTGATAAAAAAACCACAAAAATTGAAAAAAAAAAAACAAGTAAAAAAGTTAAATTCGGCCTTGCCGAATGTAGTGATACCCTCCACAAAAAGATTATTGCAAAAAACTTTATTTAAAAAGAAAATTACTTTTGAAAAAAAAAAAAAAAAATTTGAAAAAAAATTTCCGCGAAAAAAATTTTGGTTAAAAAAAAATCCGCGATTTTTTTATTTTTTTGTTAAAAAATATGTTCGTACTTGTTTAAATACCATTGGTGTTCAATTATGTTCACATATGTCAACCAGAAGCGGAATTAAAGCATTTTGTATTTTTAGGTTATGTTGAATGTACTGAAATTTTTGAGGTGTGCTTACATTTTCGTTCATAACTTTTGAACCGCTGAACCGATATCGCTTAAATGCAATACCAAACTTCTCGGGAGAACTTCCAATAAATATGTTAAGTTTCAGTCATCTCTGTGCAATATTTTGTCCGCGACAGCATTTTCCACAGACAGACAGACAGACGGACAGACGGACAGACGGACAGACGGACATCGCTAGAATGTCTTAAAATCGATCGGTCATCATGAATATATATACTTTATGGGGTCCCAGATCGATATTTCGATGAGTTACAAACAGAATGACAAACTTATATATACCCTCTTTCACTAAGTGGAGGGTATAAAAATTGATTAAAAAAAAAAAATTTAATGAAAAAAAAAAAAAAAACATGATGAAAAAAAAATTTTATGAAAAAAAATTTTATGGGAATAAAAATAGATGAAAAAAAAAATTAATGAAAAAAAAAATTTGATGAAAAAAAAAATTTTTGTTGAAAAATAATTATATTAATTTTTATTCACCAGCTGGTGAAAAATGGTTTTATTCACCCGAGGTGAATTATTATCCAAGTTACAAACCCAAGATACTAAAATTTTTGGTTTTAAGAAAATGAAAATATAATTCTTGTTTTCTTTTTCGTTAAATAGCTTATATAGTCAAAACAGAGGTGGCGTCCTGCAATTTTTTTTTTAAATTAGACACCAGCCTAAAAAAAACATTATCATGTTAAAACTATGCGAAAACTTTTGAAATATAAAAAAAAAACTACCCCTGAAAATGAGAGATAGAGAGTTAATATATTCCAAGAAAAGAACCGCCATCAAATTCCACTGAAGACATGTGATAACATTATTTTTCTCGGAAGTACATTAATACATATTTCGATTTATTTTACATTTCTTTATGGATTTTTCGCGAAAAACGCGAATTGATTTAAAAAAACCTGAGAGACACGGGAATCTTATTTTAATCTCTACTTTCTGACTAAAGAGAACTTTTTCCATAGTGCAAACATTTGTATACCCTACACCACTCTGTGGTACAGGGTATAATTTGTTTGTGCTGATGTTTGTAACTACCCCAAATATTGGTCCTAGACCCACCTTCAAGTATACCGATAGACTCAGAATCACATTTTGAGTTGATTTAACGATGTCCGGACGTCCGTCCGTCTGTCCGTCTGTCCGTCTGTCCGTCTGTCCGTCTGTCCGTCTGTCCGTCTGTCCGTCTGTCCGTCTGTCCGTCTGTCCGTCTGTCCGTCTGTCCGTCTGTCCGTCTGTCCGTCTGTCCGTCTGTCCGTCTGTCCGTCTGTCCGTCTGTCCGTCTGTCCGTCTGTCCGTCTGTCCGTCTGTCCGTCTGTCCGTCTGTCCGTCTGTCCGTCTGTCCGTCTGTCCGTCTGTCCGTCTGTCCGTCTGTCCGTCTGTCCGTCTGTCCGTCTGTCCGTCTGTCCGTCTGTCCGTCTGTCCGTCTGTCCGTCTGTCCGTCTGTCCGTCTGTCCGTCTGTCCGTCTGTCCGTCTGTCCGTCTGTCCGTCTGTCCGTCTGTCCGTCTGTCCGTCTGTCCGTCTGTCCGGCTGTCCGTCTGTCCGTCTGTCCGTCTGTCCGTCCTTGTAAACGTTGTGCGCAGGACACAGGTTGCAATTTTTAACCGATTTGTCTGACGGACGCTACTGAAATTGGAAAAAATCGGTCCATGTTTTGACCTAGCCCCCATACAAACGTCCCCTTCAAATATGGGTTAAATGACCCTAACAACCGCATTTTAATAGGTATCCTTTCGAAACTTGACAGGTATACATGTTTTGTACTCACAAATCACTCTTCCAAATTTAAAGGAATCGGACCAGTTCTTCATGTAGCTCCCATACAAACCACCCTCCCGATATTTACATAAACCTCTAAATTTACATAAACTTCTAAAAATTCATAAAAATAGCAAATATTTTATTAAAATTTTATTTGTGTGTGTAACGAGTACTTTAATAACCCAAGCAAATCTGATTATAATCACACCAGTTTTGGACTTAGGCCCCATATTAAAATTTCGCCCGATATTCACTTAAAGCTGTTTATTGACAACAAATAGAAGAATATTTCACACAATTTTGGTTTGTAAGTGTTTTCTACACTTGTTTAAGATTTAACAAAAGACAGACCCAATCGGTCCATGTTTGGACTTAGGACACATTTTCCGGGAAACACTGGTTTAGGATAATATATAATTTTCTTACTTGTTACTATACCCTCCACTCTAGTGATCAGGGTATATATAAGTTTGTCATTCCGTTTGTAACACCTCGAAATATTGGTCTAGGACCCCATAAAGTATATATATTCATGATCCTCGATCGATTTTAAGACGATCTAGCGATGTCCGTCCGTCTGTCTGTCTGTTGAAAACACGCTAACTTTTGAAAGACTTTACGGAGGCTCCTGAAGTTTGGCATGTATGTTGGGCATTGACCTGGTCAGGCTGGTATTGAAATCCAGCAAAATCGGTCTAGTGGTTCAAAAGTTATGAGCAAGAGACTGAATTTCGGCAAGGCTTTTTGGTGAATTTACGAGATAAAAAACAACGCTAACTTTCGAAAGGCAATTCTGAGGATACTGACGCTTAGTATATATATTTGTCGTTCCCCAGGCTTAGTTTTTATTGAATTTCAGCCAAATCGGTCTAGTGGGTCAAAAGTTATTAGAAAAACCGTGAAAATCTGATTAAATTCACGTGTTGAAAACCAGTTAAACATGTTTTAAAAACATTGGTTAGTCACAAAAATATTTTACAAAGTATTCTTGTCACTCAAAAATATTTTACGTGAAAAAAAAAAAAAAAAATACACTCGAAAAAAATTTTACACTCAAAAAACATTTTGCATTAAAAAAAAATTAGTATATCGTCGAACTATATTCAATAAATGCCAACTCGAAAAAGCTTACTGTTCAGGAGAGCTAAAAAACTAGTTATTTCGCATATTATTGCAAAAATAAACAATGTACCTTCCACAAGATGGTTTAAATATTCTAAATAATTTTTACCTATGCAAAAATTTTCATATTTTGCACTTGTTTGCGTATTTTTCAGAGATGGCATTTATTACTGTATCAAAAAACAAATATTTTTTTAGAGTTGGCATATTTTGTCGGAAAATAAAAATAATTTTTTTTTTGGAAAAATTTTTAATATTTTTTTTTTGGTTTTTGTTATCCTTAGAACGGTAATTGCAAAAACTGAACAAAAAATTAAAAATCTTTGCATATTTTTAAAAGTTACTAGCTCCGAAAGTCCTTTAATCTCAGGGTGGTCAACTTTGGCACTCTGTAACTCACGCTGTATTGCAATAGGGTCACTCCAAACTAGCTATTTTGAAAGATTATATCATTAACTTTATTTGTCCCATTCATAATATTTTAATCTGATAAATAGTTTGAAAGGTACATCTATATAAACAATTTTTTTTTTTTGCAAACACTATTAACCGATATTTTAAAAATGACAATATATCGAAAACTAGCCATTAGATATCAAAATCTGTACCAGATTCGTGTTCAGCATGGCAAATGCAATAAGATATGTGGTCTATTTTTTTTTTAAAAAAATTTTGAAAAGTTTTTGGAAATTTACAATGGGAGTTGGCATTTATTTTCACCAAAAAAATATGTACTTTGAGTTAGCAGAATAACAAAAATGGATGTAAAACGACAACAAATTACTTTTTTGCTCTAAAATTTTTATGGCAGATAGGTATTACATAGGGGAGCTATTTGCCATCGGAAACTCATTTCCGTCAAATTTGAGTTGGCATATTTTGAATATAGGTTCACGATATTATTTTTATTGTTTCTTTTTTTCAAAAATTACTTAAAAAAAAGTTTTTTCACACAAAATAAAATATTTCTAATCAAAAATTTTATTTTTTCAAGTTCGAAAATTTACTATCACTTAAAAAGGGCATTGTGGAGGGTATTCATAGATTCGGCCAAGTCGAATTTAACTTTTCAACTTGTTTTTTGTATTTTTAGCGAAACGCAAATTGATCTGGAAAAACTGGGAGATACGGGTATTATATTTTTGGCCCAATTCTCAGAATTTTTTTGACAAATTTTAAATTTGACAGACGGTGCTATTTGGATCCTTTACCAGCAAGAAAGTCGATTTCGATTTTTTTTTAATTTTCCTAAAAAAAAAACATTTAAAACCGGCTTTACGATTTGGAGAACACTACGATGATTATTCTTTTTAAATTATTGCCTTAGGGAACGTATAAAGTTGGCTCCAACCAAAATCTGTGGAGAAAATTTTTGTTGGAAGGTCTTTATGATTTTCTTGGTTATTGGCTGCAATTCTGTTATCTTCAGTGCGCTTTGTAATACACCTACGGATGCATAAGTTGTCCTTTAAACTTAAACAAAAATGTCTTCCCCCTTAAAATCCTCTTGAAGAAATTTAAATTCTTCATTAAATATTCCTATGATATGCTTAACTTAGAATACCATTATTTTTTAAAACATTTGACACAAAGTTTAAAAATTGTCTTTGACTATCTTGAACTAAACATAAAATAGATCTCTACTTTGCAAGTACATACTAGTTACTACATTTCTATAAATCAAATATTCTACCACATACACAAAAAGTATGCAACTGTGTTGGAAAAATAGAACAGTACTACAAGTAATATGAAGTTGAAAATCTTGTGTAATTTATAACAACTTATCGATGTCATCAATCACATGTACTCTGGTATAAAGACAAGCATACGATACGATTATAGAGAGAACATTTCTTTTTATACTTGTACTTTCATTTTGTGGTGCTTTTTACAGGGTTACAACGTAAAATATATTTAATGTGAAATCGTAAGAGATATCAGCAGTTACATATGAGACGGCCTGTTAAATTAAATGTTAAAATTAGTTTGGAGAAAAAAACGAAATTTATTTTAGATAAACATGTGAATTATGAAAATGAAAATTTATAAACTGATTTTTAAATTAAATGGCGCCCAAATAGGGACCTGGGCTCGAAAGCACAGAAAAAACGAATTGTTATATTGACCCCCATATATGTGAATACAATACATTTTTCACTGAAAGTGCTCCTATACGGAAATTTATAATATCAAGAAACGTTTGTAAATTTTTATTGTTGAAAATAGAATTTTGTTTTTTTTTTCAACAAAGAAATTCAACAAACACAATTTGTTGATCTGACAAAAGTAAAAAATCTTAATTTTTTTTTCAACAAAGAAATTCAACAAAAACAAACACGATTTGCTGATTTGACAAAAGATTTTTTTTTTTTCAACAAAGAAATTTAACTAACACAAACATTATTTATTGATGTGATAAAAGAATTTTGAAATAAAATTACTTGACTGAGTTTGTTGAAAACAAAATCGAAGTTTTGTATTATCGACTAACAGGCAGCCGTTTTTACTAAATGTTTGGTTGATATCATGGTTGGTTGATTTACAATTCATGTTTGTTGATGCTCAAGTACAAAACAAACGATATTTTTAAACTTTTGCGATAATTTCAAAATTTTATACCATTCAAGTCTGTTAAACTTACATAACATAACCACAAAACCGTGCATTTTTTCGCGAAAAATATTTTTTGTTCGCGAAAAATCTTTATTTTCGTGAAAAAATTGGTTCAATTCGAATATTTTTCGTTTGATTTGAATTAACGACAGCCATCTTGTAAAGCCAGTTAATTTTTTTTATTTTTTATTAAAAAAACACATTTTTTGTTTACTATTTCGACAATTTCTGAATTTTTATTATCTGAACTCTATTGAATATAAAAAAAAAATTCGCGGAAATTTTTTTTCGCGTTTTTTTTGCGAATTTTTTTTTTTATTTTTTTTTTATTTTGCCATTTATTTATGAAAATGCGTAGAGTACGATACATTACAGACAGAAAATTTTTCGAAAATTTTTTTTTTTCGCAATTTTTTTTTTTGCGGAATTTTTTTTTTTTCGCGAAAAAACATTTTCTAAATTTTTATTTAAAAACTATCCCAAAAGCATGAAAATTAAATTTTTGTAGTACTTTAGCTAACTTCGAAAAATGGCTAGCACCATTGAATTCAGCGAACCCGAAATAGCTTTACCTGATATGAAGGGTGCCCAAATTGTTAATTTTTGCGACTAGCACAGTGCAGTTATTAATCTATAAAATACAAATGACACAACTTGAACATAAAATAAACAAACTACTAAATAAACTACTAAATCTGAGGGAGCCACAGTCAAAAAAAGTGAACTAATATCTGGGAAAAGTAACTTAATTTTGTGAAAACGAGGGAATGATTTGGCTCCAAGATTTTTATACCCTCCACTCTAGTGATAGAGGGTATATATAAGTTTGTCATTCCGTTTGTAACACCTCGAAATATTGGTCTAGGACCCCATAAAGTATATATATTTATGATCCTCGATCGATTTTAAGTCGATCTAGCGATGTCCGTCCGTCCGTCCGTCTGTCTGTCTGTCTGTCTGTCTGTCCGTCCGTAGAAAACACGCTAACTTTTGAAAGACTTTACAGAGGCTACTGAAGTTTGGCATATATGTTTGACATTTACCTGGTCAGGTTGGTGTTGCAATCCAGCCAAATCGGTCCAGTGGTTCAAAAGTTATGAGCAAAAGAGTAAATTTCGGCAATTGTGTTTCGCGAATTTACGAGATAAAAAACACGATAACTTTCGAAAGACAATAATGAGACTACTGAAGCTTGGCATGTATCTTTGCCGTTCCCCGGGTCTATTTGGTATTAAATTTCAGCTCAATCGGTCCAGTGGTTCAAAAGTTATAAGCAAAACCCTGAATTTCAGATTAGTTTCATCTAAAATGCCACGTGTTTTAACAAGTTTTAAAAGCATTGGTGGAAACTAAACAATGCTTTTCAAACTTGCTTAATTTTAAAGCAATGATTTTTAAACTGGTTTAGTTTTAAAGGCATTGGTAACTTAAAAATCACCCTCGAAAAAAATTTTACACTCAAAAAAAATTTTATATATTAAAAAAAAATTTTACACTCAAAAAAAAATTTACACAAAAAAAATTTAGTTTTTTTTTTGACAAAAATGACAATATTTTGTGTACATACGTACGTGCATTCACTCAGAAATATTTTTACAGTAAAAAAAACATTACACTCGAAAAAAATTTTACACTCAAAAAAAAAATTAGTAATTTTTCTTTAAAAAAAAAAAATTACAAAAAAGAGTTTTTTACTCAAAATAAAATATTTCTAATCAAAATTGTTAATTTTTTCACGTTAAAAAATGTACTACCCTTTAAAAAAAATGCATTGTGGAGGGTATTCATAGACTCGGCAAAGTCGAATTTAACTTTTCTACTTGTTTTCTTGATTTTAGTTCATAATTTTCCCAAAAATAAGGAAAACAAAGTTATTTAATTTTAAGCCAATTTTAATTAGAAAATGGGAAAATTATATTACACTTTAGTTCATTCACATTTTAGAACTAGATTAGGTTTAGACCTTGGACCCATGGGCTTGGACCCCATGTTAACTCGAGACCCCGTTGGGTACTTTAAGGGTCCCCATAGATTTTGACCCAAAACGTGTGTCCGTTTCGCTCTACCTTCCCAGTTGGCAACGTCCTCGAGCCATCCTCAGTGACGGATTGGTGACATGTCATAGTCACTGCTGACATCCACAAGACATCTCTATGTACTGGGTTGAGAACAGTTTCATACAAATTTTCAAAATGTCCTCACTCAAAGTCAGCAGTGGTCAGGGCTGACCTTCTGGGGACATGTCACCTAAGATTTCTTTTGGGAAATGTCTTACATAGATCATGCGAAAATACAAAAAAATTTCGTATTTCCTTTAGTTTTTACTTATATCAATTTTCCTTTATAAGTTATCTTTCTCATATTTAGAAAAAATTTTTTGCTTTTTTAGTCCCAACTAGATTTGAACCTGGAACCTCCAGTTTAATACTCCACACATAACTACTTGTTCCAAACTTTATTTTGAAAATTGTTTGTCTATTTATTACTTTTATTCTACTTGTTAGATTTTGAATTTATTTTAAATAAATCGATAATATTGCCATCTGTTTCTTGGAAATTGAAGAGTTGCCAGATTTAAAATTCTAATTTAATATTCTGCTATTCTAAAGACATTTTCTTTTAGACACATTTTCCAACTGGGTTGTTTAGTTTTTGAGATACGGTAATAAGAGGTTTGATAGGGACTTGAGAATCTTAAAAACTGGATAACTCAAAAATAATTAATCGATGGGCTTTCGAGTATTTTGCGGAAGTGTTCTACGAGTCAAGAGCTACAAAAATGCCGTTGAATCTTTTCTTGTGTTGGCAGTATTCACCGAGATATGTGCATATATAAAATCTCTGGAATTTCAAATTTTAGATCTAAAATTAGCGTCTTGAGACCCCGACAGATATGTAGGCTAGCCTATTCCACATTTTTCTTCGTAGTCTTAGTTTTTGAGATATCGCCATTTTGAATTTTTAACTAAATTCTAATTCGGGTACTTTGCGGAAGTGTTCTACGAGTCAAGAGCTACAAAAATGCCGTTGGATTTGTTCTCGTGCCGGCAGTATTTACCGAGATATGTGCATTAAGGGTGTTCTTAAGAGTAAGGGAAAATTTTAAAATGTTTTAATTGCTTGCCACTGGGTAAATTATTGTTCCTTTATACTAAAAACTAAAAAAAATAAAATTTGGAGTTAATCCGATAACTATAAGTGGACGCGGAAACGAACTGAAGTTTGAAACACGGATTACAAGGAGAAAAATGACTTTTTACTCATTTTCTCAATTTTTTCGATATTTAAAGTTAAGTTTGAATTCAAATAGTTAAAGAATTGTGATGTGGAGTACAATACCTTCGTAATAAGGCAATAAAAACTAAAAGCGGTTAAAAATCAACCAAGTTATTACAACTGCCCCAGGCAACTAATGTGTGGCAGACCACTTGATCAAAGTTTTCGAGTTCAATTTTTGAAATTGATTGAAATTATCTACTATAGCAACATTTTTTTATTCTTTACTTGCCAATGTACTAAGGTAATAGGTATTTTTCATATTGTGTTATGCTTACTTGTTTTTAATTAATGGTAAAAAGGTCTAAATTTTTCAACCCTGTTTTCAAATCTCCAATTTTAAATTTAATTTTTTTTTGGCAAATAAAATTTAAAAAATTGACCATTGGACCATAGGATTTTGTTAAGCACATATAAGGGAATAAAAATTACAAAAATTGTAGACATTCCTTATTTTATTCGGCTAGTTTAGCGATTTTATTTCGGCGGACTTCGAGATAATAGTGTTTTTGGTAACTTTTTTGGCTTTAAGTTAATTTTTTTATTTTTTTTTTTAACAAAATTCATATGTTTTCTACCGAATTACTACAGAATAACATAGAATACTTCAATGCCTTTAATCAGGGCAAAATTGAGATATGAAAAATTGACCCAGTTAATGGTCAAAAGTCAAGTTTGAGAACAATTTGAATTTTTAAAGATTAACAATTTTTTTGAGCAGATATTTATGAAACTCCTTGATGTTATTTTAATATGACTAAACATAAATGGTTTATTATAAAAATTCGGAAAATTAACCCATAAGTGCTATTGGGGTCTATATTTTTTTTTTTAATGGAGAAAATATATGTATATTATTTCATAGGGTCATAAAGATCCCAACAGCACTTAAGGGTTAATGTTCTGAATTTTTATAATAAGCCATTAATTTGTAAACGTTATTAAAATAACATTTAGGAGTATCATTAATATCCGCTCGAAAAATCTGTAAATCTTTAAAAATTTAAATTCTTCTAAAATTTGACCTTTGACCTTTAACTGGGTCAATTTTTCATATCTCAATTTTGCCCTGATTAAAGGAATTAAAGTATTCTATATTATTCTGTAGTAATTCGGTAGAAAACATATGAAGTTTGTTAAAAAAAAAATAAAAAAATTAACTAAAAGCTAAAAAAGTTACCAAAATCACTATTATCTCGAAATCCGCCGAAATAAAATCGCTAAACTAGCCGAAAAAAGGAATGTCTGCAATTTTTATAATTTTTATTCCCTTATATGTGCTTAACAAAATCCTATGGTCCAATGGTCGATTTTTTAAATTTTATTTGCCTAAAAAAATTTAAATTTAAAATTGGAGATTTGAAAACAGGGTTGAAAAATTTAGACCTATTTACCATTAATTAAAAACAAGTTAGCATAACACAATATGAAAAATACCTATTACCTTAGTACATTGGCAAGTAAAGAATAGAAAAATGTTGCTATAGTAGAAAATTTCAATCAATTTCAAAAATTGAACTCGAAATCTTTGATCAAGTGGTCTTCCACACGCTAGTTGCCTGGGGCAGTTTTAATAACTTGGCTGATTTTTAACCGATTTTAATTTTTATGGCCTTATTACAAAGGTAATGTACTCCACATTACAATTCTGTAACCATTTGAATTCAAACTTAACTTTAAATATCGAAAAAATTGAGAAAATGAGTAAAAAGTAATTTTTCCCCTTGTAATCCGTTATTCAAACTTTAGGTCGTTTCCGCGTCCACTTAAAGTTATCGGATTAATTCCAAATTTTTTATTATTAGGTTTTTAGTTCAAAGGAACAAAATTCTGCCCAGTGAAACACAAAAATCCGAAATAAAAAAATAAGAACACCCTTAATGTGCATATATAAAATCTCGGGAATTTAAAATTTCAAATCAAAAATTAGGGTCTTGAGACCCCGACAGATAGGCAGAGCTAGGCTATTCCATATTTTTCTTTGCAGTCTTTCTTATGAAAATTTCATCCATTTTTTAGTTAAATTTAACTAAATTTTAGGAAAATTCATGATAAATTTTTAAAGACATTTTTTCCTTAATTTTAGTTATGTCTTTTTTTCAGTGCAGCTGATGAGAAAGTTTTCCTTTAAGAAAAATAAGTCTCTTTAACCCATAAACACCTCCCCTTTACGGTTATCACTTAAGCTCTGTTTCATCATTCTACTGAGCATTAAAACTTGTCAAATAATCGTGTGTTTTCTGATTTTGAAATATTTCAAAAACTGGCTGATTTTTGTTTTTTTTTATGATTTTTTGGCAGTATAAGACTTTGGTAATATTTTACTTGCTTAAAATTTAAAGACTCGGAGAGATGATACAAACACACCTTTACGTATATTTCATGTGAAATTACTGTTATACGAAAAGACAACTAGAAAAAAGTTGCAATGTTTAAGTTTATTTCTTTGAGATAAATATAATTTTATTTGAAAAATATTATGCTGAAGAAAAACAGAGAAAATGATTTTTTTATTTTCTATTTCTAGCAAATAATATTTTTATGTGCATTAGGGTGACTTTTTAGTTTGACAACTCACAATCAGTGCAAGTCTATTTAAACTGAACTAGCGCTCCCGTCCGGTAATAATAAATATCGGAGAATAGTTGGATCAGTATTAGAGCCCATATTTCTGAAACTATCCTTTGCTTAATTTTTATTTTGCAAATTTTGCTGGGATGGCATGCTCCTTCTTATTTTTATTTGTATTTTTTCAAAATTTGTATTTTTTCAAAATTTGTATTTTTTCAAAATTTGTATTTTTTCAAAAATTGTTTAATGCTCTTCAATAAAAAATGCACGCTATCACTCAAAAAAAAAAAAAAAAACATTTTAAATTCACATTTTTTAATTAAATTTTATAAAACAAGTTACCACCCTAATGTTCATATGTTATACAGTATTGTAAACTATAGGGCTCCTTTAAATGTGTATGTGTTAGCAACATATGAATATAAATCACTGTATGTTAAGAATTTGTAATATGGTTAGGATTCTAAAACATGAAATATCATTTGATAGTAGATAAAATACAAAAACAGAACTCAAAAAAAAACTGAAAATAAAAATATTAAACTCATAGATATGTATTTGAAATTTTATCATTTGTAAAGATTATGTTTCTGAAAATGTATGTTGCTTATTTTATTTTTTGTATCTGTTCATTCCCAAATTAATGATAATAAATTAATTTGTAAAACAAAATTTGTAGCTTTAGATATGTTTTACAAAATATCTAGTTACATTTGATGAGGAAAGCTACATAAATGTATTAAAAGTTCCTAGAAAAAATACATACTTATTATACCCTCCAGTTAGGAGTATTGATAGAATTTAAATATTAGTCTGTCTTCCCGTTTGTAACACCAAGAAATATCGGTATAGGATTTTACAAATATACTCACGAACCTCAATAATGCTAGATCTACAAAACTATTGTTAAATTGATTGATTAAAAAAATATAAGGAAAATATTACTTTTCGTAAAAAATACTTAGTGATAAAGAGTACATATAAGTTTATCATTCCGTTTGTAAATTCTATCGATTCTAATACATTCTAGTGATGTATGTCGGTCTGTTGAAATGGTGATTACGTTCAAAATATTACACAGATATGACTGACAATTAACGTATTTAATTTCTGTTATCCTAATGAGTACGGGTTTTCAGTTCAGAGATATCATTTCAGTGGTTCAAAAGGTATGAGCGAAAATGTAAGGCAGGCGCGGATCTCCAAACCGAATTCGAAAAAAAAGGAAAAGGAAAATTAAAAGTAAAAAGAAAAGGAAAAGGAAAAATGAAAAAAGAATGAAAAGGAAAGAAGAGGATAGGCCAGGGAAAAAATGAAAGCGAAATAGAAGTTAAAATAATTTGACAATCTTTTTCTCTAAAAAAAATTCGTGAGTCTTAAAATTTTTCTAAAGGAAAAATATCTCGGAATATTCAACTTTTTTTATGTGAAAAAATTTAAGATTTTTGTTAAAGGAAAATAATTTTCTTAAAGAAAAAATATAGAATTTTTATATATGAATAGCTTGCGAACTTTTCCATACGAAAAATCTAAGAATTTTTCTTTCGGAGAATTTTTTTAAAGAAATTCTTCTATTTAAAATGTCAATTTATTTTAAAATTTTTCTTAAGAAAAAATGTTAAGGAATTTTGGAATATTTTTATACAAAAAAGTCACGGAATATTAAAATATTTCTCTTGAAAAAATATAAAAATTTTTTAGACAAACATTTTGGGAATTTTTCCATAGGAAAAATTTGTGAATTTTTCTATACAAATAACACAGTACAACACCCAAAATCGGAATGGGATGAAACCAAAAGCAAATGAAAGTTGACATATTCCATAACAAACTCCTCAAGGTTTTTTTTTAGTTCAGAGCTAGATTTTTTTTTACACGCATTTGAAATTAGTGCCCTTTTATTATAATTATAATAATAAATGCTTGAAAACTGTATTAGTGGCGAATGGTTAATATTGTAATTGCCTTTAAATAACAATCATACGCAACGGTGTCCAGTGGTTTATATTAATAATTGCCTTTAAATAACAATCATACGCAACGGTGTACAGTGGTTTATTTTAATAATTTGGCTATTCAGTAAATAGGTACTGAACAGATTGCAGCAAAATTCATACCAGTCATAGCTGAAGTTATTTTGAGCTTAAGTTTGGAAACTGGACCCTACACGTCCAATAAGGGCACCACCAGGGGCCTTTAAAGTAGGACATGTTTAGTACACAAAAACTTTAAATGCTTTAAAATCACCAACTTTAAATGCGTGTAAAATAAAATCTAGCTCTGACCTTAAAAAAAGGCCTTGAGGGTTTTGTTATGGAAAACGTCAGCTTTCAAAGTTCAAAGTTCGATTTGTAATTTGCGAACTTTTCTTAGAATTGTCCATGGGAAAAATATGAGAATTTTTCTATGGAAAAATCTGACAATTTTTTATAGAGAAAATATGACAATTATTCTATAAAAAAATTCTAAGAACTTTTGTATAGAAAAAATCTATGAACTTTTTTATAGGAAAAAACTGAGAATTTTCTATAGGAAAAATTTGTCAATTTTTCTTTCGAAAAAAACTGAGAAGAAGATGAGTAAAAAGGAAAGAGAAAATTAAAGGAAATTATGAGAGCTTTTTTTCTAGCAAAATTGCCCAAATATTTTTAATCTTTGCCTTAATGAATCTTAGATTTTTTAATGGGACAAAGTGTCGCAATCTTTAAATTTTTCTATAGAAAAAACAAGAAAAATTTCTTCAGGGAAAATTTTAGAATTTTCTATAGAAAAATTAATAAAATTTTTATTATGGAAAAATTTGAGAATTTTCTTTAGAAAAAATGTCATAGAATCTGATACTTTTTCTATTGGAAAAATTACACAGAATCTGTAACTTTTCTATAGGAAAAATGTCTCTGAATCTGAGTTTTTTTTTCTATTTAAAAGAAGTCTTAGATTAAGACATTTCTTCAGGAATTATCTCAGATTCTGAGATAGCATTTCAGAATCTGAGATTATTTTTATTTGAAATATGTCTCAGAATCGAAGACTTTTTAATAGGAAAATCTAAGACCCTTTCTATACACGGATAAAAATGAGTTGTTAGATCAAGCACGAAATACACCAGGTTGAGCATTATTTTAATTAAAAGTCATCTAATGAGAAAAATTGTTGGATTAAGCACGAAAATTGTAGGTCAGTCATTGACTGTTCCTTGATTAAATCAATGCTTGATTTGAGTAATTTGTTAATTGTTGCTTTTCTGTTATTTTTGATTAAACTAATACTTGATTTGAGTGAGCGGTTAATCAATAATTTTGTGTTATTATTGATTAATCCAATGCTTGATCTGAGTGAATGGTTAATCATTATTTTACAGTTGTAGTGTTTTTTGTCAGTCTTTTCAAGTCTTTTGTTTAAATTGTTTTTTTTTTTGTTCTTTGTTTTTTTTTCGTCTTGTGTGCATGCAAGTACTTTTTTATTTGACGACTAACGAAAACTAAAACAAAAAACGCAACAGCCTTCATCGCATTATTACTCAAGCCTACTAAGTATGATGAGTTTTTTTGTTTTTATAATCTTTTTTGTGAATTTTTCAGATTTGAGCAAATGGTTAATTGATTCAAGTAAAATTTAATTGAATGTGAAATTTTAAGCTGAGCAAATATTTAATTGTTTTTTGCCATTGAATATTTTTTTCTGTGTAGCAAAAAGGTCTTAGAATCCTAGAAAATAGATCTTAGACTTTTTCTATAAGAAAAATGTCTCTGAACTTGTAAGTTCTGAGAGTTTTTTTTATAAGAAAAATTACTCAGAATCTGAGACTTTTTCTATAGAAAAAATGTCTCAGAATCTGAGTAAATGCCTTAGATTCTGAAATTTTGTCTATAATTTAGAAAAATGTCTGAGATCCGACTCTATGACTTTTTTTCTTAACACCGAAAAAAATCCATGCATTTTACGAAATAAAATTCCGTAATTGCTTGTTTCGTAAAATATACAAAAATTTAATTTATATTACGAAAAACAAATTAGTCCAGACTTTCGTAAATTTACAAAACAAACGAAAATATTTCGTAATTACGAAAATGATTATTTTCCGTTCAGGAAAAGTGACCGGTCCGTGATAGGTCAAGTGAAATGTCCCACGGATTCAAATAACCTTTCACAGCTTTACGCCTTTCATATAAAAAGGCCTAGAACTTAAAAAAAATTTCAAAGTTTTTTCGGAAATTTTATAGTTTTATTATTTTTGTCAGAAAATATTTGTCAATCTTTGACATTTTCTAAGAAAAAGTGTTCAGAAAACTATACTTTTTCTACAGGAAAATGACTATAGAAAAATTAAATTGCCTCAAAAAATTTAAAAATCTTTTAAAGTCTTAACCCCAGTTTCTGTAATTCGAACGCTATTCGTTCGTGACGAATTTGTGTGTATTTTGTTATTGTAACAAAAACAAAATACATGCAAATTCGTCGCAGACGAATGGCGTTCGTGTTACAGAAACTGGGGGTTAAATTTTTCTGATCTCAGGTACTTTTTATACAAGTTCATATAAAAACCTAAAAACTTTGGAGTAGAAAGAATGCTACCGTATCTTAGACTATTTCTGTAGAAAAATAGAACGGAAAAAAATATTTCAAAACCTAAGAAGTTTTCTATTAGGAGATTTTTTCTAAACGAATTTTTTTCTAAGTTTCTTTTATAGCAAGAATTTAAATAAATTCTAAACGCTTTTCTGTAGCAAAATGCCTCAGAATTTTTCTATGGGGAAAATGTTTTAGAATCATAAAATTTCTCTTTAAGCAAATGACTCAGACAATATTTAAAATAAGAAAACTTTTTTGGAATAAACATGTCTCAAATCTTATATATTTTCTATTGAAATTTTTTTAACATGATAATGTTTTTAGGCTGTTGTCTAAAGTCAGTTTGACTTTATAATCTAACAATTAATGAAAAAGAAAACAAGAATTACTATTTTCATTTTCTTAAAACCAAAAATTTTAATAACTTGGGTTTGTAACATGGATAATAATTCACCTCGTGGTGAATAAAACGGGTTTTCACCAGCTGGTGAATAAAAAGTAACATAATTATTTTTCAACAAAAAAATTTTTTTTTTTCCATCAAATTTTTTTTTTCATAATTTTTTTCATAATTTTTTTCATCAATTTTTTTTTTCATAAAACTTTTTTTTTCATCCATTTTTTTATATCAAACTTTTTTTTTATTTTTTTTTTATCAAACTTATTTTTTCAGCATTTTTTTTTATAAATTTTTTTTTTCTTTTCATCAATTTTTTTTTATCAAATTTTTTTTCATCAATTTTTTTTTTGTTTTCATAAATTTTTTTTTCATCAATTTTTTTTTTGTTTTCATAAATTTTTTTTTCCATCAAATTTTTTTTTTTCATCAAAATTTTTTTTTTCATCAAAAAATTTTTTTTTCATCAAAAAAAATTTTTTTTATCAATTTTTTGGTTTTTTTTTTCATCAATTTTTTTTCATTAATTTTTTTTTCATCAAATTTTTTTTTCATCAATTTTTTTTTTTTTATCATATTTTTTATAAATTTTTTTTTAATTAAATTTTTTTATCAAAATTTTTTTTTATCAATTTTTTTCTCACCAAAAAAATTTAGTTTTTCGTAAAAAAAAAAACATTTTTTTTTACCAAAACTACTTTTTCACCAAGTCTAAGCTTTTCGGATAAAAATTTTCCATTTGTTTATCAAATGTACATAAAACAAGTGAGAGTGTTATATTCCTTAGTGCCGAATCTTTTATACTCTCCAAAATGTAAAAACACTTTTTTGTACTCACTTACGACATGTACATCTCTTTTGGTTTTTTAATGGGGTCCTCGACTGATATTTAAATTCGTTTTGCATGGAATAGCCAAAGTAATATATCATTATTTTTTCTAAAAAAAAGTACACCCAAACCTTCCGCAAAACATTATCATGATTTAATGTTTTGGGCAAGAGTACAAAATTCGTAGGCATTTTTTTTTTATTCTGGGCACTCTAGTAACTAACGTCTATCATTAATTGGAGGTTTTTATACAATTGGTAAGATTTGCTAGTTGTTTAAAATGGATTTGTGATATACTCATCTGTTCTACAACCTACAATGGAGCATTTGAAAATTATAAATCACTGCAGCACCATCTAATTATAATAAACATAAATTATTCTTGGTTACATAAAACGTTTTGCATTACTGTCACTCAATGGTTTTTCATATTTGAATACAAGTATATTAATTTCCTTACAATATTGTTATCTTATAACTGATAAAATATCTTTTAAGCTATACAACATATTGAAACGTAATTAGAATAACATATGGTTTTGTATGTTAAACATATTAAATTATATTAGACACGTACACAGGTAGTTTTACATTACTACATTATGACGTACATTAAAGATGGATAGAATTTTAAAAATATAAAAATAACCCAGGACGAATAGTGAAAGATTTTAAAACAAGCTTGCCACTGAAGGATGTTATTTATATACTTTTTCTTTAATAGTTTTTAAGTTTCTGAATTTTCATTAGAGGTTAATGGTCGAGAAATAATATACCGATATTTTGTGTCCTTAAAACACTAAAACTGATCTGTAATCAAATTTGTTACCTACTCGCCGAAAGCCCTATTTTAAAATTTTTTATGCCTACACAAAATCTGTTTATAGATTCCAGGCACCGCAATAAGTGAACCGCATTACCAACCTTAAGAATAAATTGCAGTGTAGTTTTTCAAATGTTAAAAAAAAAAAAACTGTTAAGACCTTATAACCCAAATATTAAACTTTTACTAAAAATATTATAATCCCTTAATGAAAAACTTAAATACACGCCTGCATAATTTTTAAATAACTGCCAAAAGAAAAGAAAAATATTTTTTTGCAAGATATTGTACAAGTAAAATTTTTAACTAACAATACTTGAAGTTGTTTCAATTTCGGTTGAAAAAAATAAGAAGTACTAACTTATCTAGTCGTTAAGAAATTTTTTAAACAAAAATATGAAAAATAAAAGGATTATTTTAGTGGGTTACAACCTTCAACGTGTTTTATTTTAACCCTTTTGTGAGTGACAGGGTACTTGGGTACTAGGCCGTATAAATTTTTACATTTATTTTATGTTTTAGCTGAAAGGGGTCAAAAAAATTTCTATTGGGTGTCGAAATGACTCCATAAAATTTTGGTGATAATCAAAAATGTCCTTGCCCTCCCGCATTGCGGTTAAAGTAAAAACTCCAAAACATTACATATTTCATTTAATTTCTAAGCAACCAATTTTTTTTTTGTTGTTGTTACTATTTTAAAAAATAGGCCTTCTATGTCTAGAAAAGATCACATTCAAAAATATTGCAACAAATTTTTTTTGCGAATTATGGGACTTTTGAGTGATAAATAATCGCGAAATCGTAACTTTATTATGAATTTCTCCGAGTTAAGCCACTTTAAAAAATTATACCATGGTGGAAAACTTTCTGTTAGTATTCCAAATGCTACCCCCGACGTCATATAAAATTAAAAAAAATCCTTGGACACCCACATCGCGGATTAAATAAAAATCCCCAAAAAACTATACTACACTAAAAAAAATATATCATTAACTGTTTTTAGTTTATTTAAAAAGTATTACGTTTTATCGCTTTTAAAAGAAAACACATTTGTTTAACGTCCAGTTTTTTAAATGACTATTTCTGTTCTTTGTTTTAAAAATAACAACATATAAAATAATGACTTTCATGAGCATTCAATTTTTAAAGTCATTTATTTTTGTTTTTTAGTAAAAATAAGTGATTCTTCTTTCATTTTTAATGATTTGTGTACGTTATTTTTTTTTTTTAATTGTTGGCATTTTTTTAAGAGAAATCATTAGTTTTTACCTACTTGTGTGGATTATTTTTTTTTGTAGAAAAAAAAAATCAAAAAGTTATTTATAGAAATATAAAAGCAATATAAAGTGACTTTGAAACATAAAGTGAATTTGGCACGATGGGTAGAGTGTCTGGCCAGATAATTTAATAAAAAAATGTAAAAAATAACATACGAAATCATTAATTTTTAATGTTTTCGTATGTTATTTTTTTGAATTTGTTCGTATAACTAACAGAACTATCATTAATTTAAAATGTTTTCGTAAGTTATTCTTTTCAAATATGTTGGTAAAAAATGCCTGCGAATTTTGTACTCTTGTGCAAAACATTAAATCATGATAATGTTGTGCGGAAGATTTGGATGTACTTGCCAAAGCAAAGTTATTTTAGAAAAAATAATGTTATATTTCTTTGCTATTCCATGCACTACAAATTGAAATATCAGTCGAGGACCCCATTAAAAAACCAAAAGAGCTGTACATTTCGTAAGTGAGTGCAAAAATAAGTGCAAAAAGGTGTTTTTACATTTTGGAGAGTATAAAAGATTCGGCACCAAAGAATATAACACTCTTACTTGTTTTATGTACATTTGATAAACAAATGGAAAATTTTTATGCGAAAAGCTAGACTTGGTGAAAAAGTAGTTTTGGTAAAAAATGATTTTTTTTTACGAAAAACAAAATTATGTTAAAAAAAATATTTGGTGAACAAAAATTTTGATGAAAAAAAGTTTTTGATGAATTTTTTTGATGAAAAGAAAAATTTTTTGATGTGAAAAAATTGATGAAAAAAAAAAAAAAAACAAGTCAGAATGTTAAATTCTGCTGTGCTGAATCTTTTATACTCTCCAAAATGTAAAAAAAATAAAAAAAAAAAATTGTCAGGGGCGTTCGTTTTTTTTTTTTGGGGGGGGGGGGGGGGGGGTAATGGGGGTCAGTGGGGACGTTGAAAGCACCTTCCCATCCCGATAAATATAACAAATGTTTCATTTATTTAACAAAAAAACATGTAAAAAAGTGTATTTTTTCAGAGGTTGGTTCAGTTCTTCAAGGGGGAACTTTTTTCCCCCTGATCCGATTTTGCCCATTTACGAACTTAACCTGCCTAGGACCATAAGACATATTCATTCCAAATAGCAGGAGGCTATCTCTTTTATTTTGGAATGCATCGTGCCGTCTACAGACGGACGGACGGACGGACATTCACAGAATGTCTTAGAATCGATCATGGATCAATAATATATACATATACTTTATGGGGTCCCCGACCGATATTTGGATGCGTTACAAACGGAATGACAAAGTGAGTATACCCCCGTACTCTGGTTGGAGGGTATAAAAATTTGGTGAGAAAAAAATTGATAATAAAAAATTAGTAAAAAAATTTGATGAAAAAAAATTGATGGAAAAAAATATGAAAAAAAAAATATTTATGAAAAAAAATTTCATGAAAAAAAAAAAAATTTATAAAAAAAAATTTATCAAAAAAATATTGATGAAAAAAAAAAATTGATGAAAAAACAAAAAAAAAAATGAAAAAGAAAATTAGTGAAAAAAAAATTGATGAAAAAAAAATTTAATAAAAAAAAAAATTGATGAAAAAAAAATTTAATGAAAAAAAAAAATGGTGAAAAAAAGTTTAATGAAAAAAAAAAAAATTATGAAAAAAAAAAAAATTATGAAAAAAAAAAAATTGATGGAAAAAAAAAATTTGATGGAAAAAAATTTATGAAAAAATAAAAAATGTTGATAAAATTTTTTTTTTTTTTTTTGATGAAAATTATGTTATTATGTTACCTTTTATTCACCAGCTGGTTAAAAACGGTTTTATTCACCACGAGGTGAATTATGATCCAAGTTACAAACCCAAGTTATTAAAATTTTTGGTTTTAAGAAAATGAAAATAGTAATTCTTGTTTTCTTTTTCGTTAATTGTTAGCTTATATAGTCAATCTGAGGCGGCGAAATTAGACACCAGCCTAAAAACATTGTCATGTTAAAATAAAACATTGTCAATTTACTAGAAAAAGTCTCGTAATCCCATTTTACCAATATTTGACAGTTTCTTTGTTTTTAAACAAATAGTTTTCGATCGAAATTTACATTTTTTGTTTGTACTTTTACAGTTTTTCTTGTTATTTTACAAATTTCTAAGATTTTTTACAAAAAAAATCTAGTAAATTTTTTAGAATTTCTTGTACATTTTATTTCGCCAAAAAAGTTGTAAAATTACAAAGTTGTTTTGTAAAACTACAAAAAATCTCGTAACTTTTACCAGGAATTCTTGTAAAATAGGAGGTAGCAAAAAATCTAGTTAAGTCACGAAACCTCCTTGTAAGTTTTATCGCGTCAATAAAATTGTAAATTTACAATATTATTCGTAAAAAGTTTGTAAAATTACAAAAATATTGGTTAAAAGCTTGTAAAATTACAAGGAGTTCCTGTCAAATAGGAGGTAGCAAAAAAAAAAAAAGCTACAAACTTTTCTTGTCATTTTACAAGGTTTTTTTTGAGTGTATATTTAATATACTTTTCAAACTTCCCAGCAAAACTTAGATTACCAAATAAGGTATAAAATAAGGTATAGGATCTCTTATTTTATACATTGCAGCATTGATGATTTTAACAGGCGATGAGACTCAAAGTAATGCATCCACATTATCACAAAGAATACCAGTAAGGTATAAAATAAGTCATAAATTTATAACGAAGAATACGAGTAAGGTGTAAAATATATGATATTTTATAGGTTACGAGAAATGAAATAATATAGCCAGAAGATAATATATAAGGTGTTACGAGTAGTGAAAAAGTAATTTTGTATTAAATTTACTCACGTGATTGTAAGTGAGTGTAAGTAGATAAAATATGCTCGTGAGTGAGTGTCGTTAGAAATTTTCTGTCGTGAGCCCATCTCTAGTTTAAACTTATGCATTTTTTAAAAAATTATTATTTTTTATGTTATTGTAATGCATTATGCATCCAATTATAAATAATGCATTATTTCAAACTTTCAAATAATACATAATGTAACCAAATATAAGTCATCCATGATTTAATGTTTAGAAATAATAAATATTAAATACATTTTTTCCAATAATCATGCATTACGTAGCAAATTATTAGTAATGCATTATTTTACACTTGAAAATAATACGTTGTGGAAAAAATGTTTGGTAAGACATCCTAAAATAATGCTACAAATAAGGTATATACACTACCTGGTAATGTGTTATATAATCACTACCCATTACCAAAGTTTTGCTGGGTTATTTCACACTTCCTTTGTGAAACACAATTTAACAAAATATTTTTTTCACATTTTTCGTGAAAAACTCGAATTGATGTAAAAGATACGGAAATGTTATTTTTATCCGTATTTTCTGACTGAAGTGAACTTTTATTTAGTGCAAATTTTTTTTTGCATTTTTCGCGAAACGCGAATTTATTTTGGGCCCTACTCTCAGAATTTTTTGGTCCGGTTCTTGTGTACATCCTAAATGTGAAACTTGTCGCATGGTGTAATAACTTAAAAATTTTAGCACCCACGAAAAAAAATTACGTGTTTTTATAATTTACCAAACACTAGCAAATAACAAAAAATTAACAAAATCGCTGATTCGTTAAATCAATTTTCCATGGTAAATTTTCCGTTTTCAATATTTTCTTAAAATTTTTAATCTAAAAATTATATTTTTTTCACTACTTACCAATTAATAGAAGTTTCCAAATATGCATTTGAATATTAAATGCTGTTGAGTCCATTCAAAGTGAAAATCATCAATTTTATGGAATAATAATTTTTACGATTTCTTCCTTTACAATCACAGCAAAAACATGAATTCAAATTGATATTTACAATTTCTTTGTACTCATTCCCAATATCCATACATATTGGGGATTTCAATTAATATTTACATTGGAAATTAAGGATATAAGCTGATTTCAATTTAGCTTTGTTCTGTTTCCGTTTGCTTTTTTCTTCTGTTGCTGCCAACAACTGCTATCAGAAATTTAACTATTCAATTCACCAAAGTTGCCATCAAAAAGCAACAGTTTTATGGCTTCCTTAAATTAAGGTATTTATGTGGCATTTAATATAGAATCCTTTCAATGGCTTTGGTATTATTGTTGCAAATGTATCCTTATATATTTTATTTAATTATTTTAATTTTGTTTTTTTTTTTTTGCTGTATTAGAACGACTGACTTTAGTTGCAGGTTGTAGTTTTTGCTTGTTGATTATTTTTTTCTTGATTCTTTTATTCCTTTTCTAGTTCTTGTCTCTCTCGCTTAATCTTGATTACTACAATTAAGTGTTTAAGTTGTTTCTTGTTCTTCTTACTTACTCCTTTGATAGTTTCTTTCTTTAAGTTTGAAATTGGTTTTATTTGACTTTTGTGTTCTTCGATTTTGTCTTACAATTAAAAGCATTTTTTAATTATTCCTTTTCTTAAAGTGTCTGTACGCATAAAAAAGTTCTTCTGGTGATTATTGTATAAAATAGGATTTCGTTGACCATTGATTGTTTCAATTAAACTGAAAGTAAAAAAAAAATAATAGAATTAAAATTATTTCTATGTTTAATAAACGTAAAAAGATATTTTATAATTAAACTTAATTAGTGAAAGCACACGGAAATTTTCTGCTAAGTATTAAAAAAATAAAGATCAGAAAAAGCTCTTTTTTAGAAATGAAACGCTTGCCAAAGCTTCAAATAAAAACGTATAAAAAGCCCTAGAAGTATTTTCCCTGCAGGATGGTCCACTATCCTTGCAAGGTCACGTGACATATCAAAATTGATCCAAATGACCTATCACAAACTTTCTATCTTTCATATTAACCACCTGCCATTTTGCCAGTTCAATAGTGGCATATCACAAACCACACAAGAAAAAAAACCTTTGTAAAATGACAAGAAAAGCTTGCAATTTTAATTTACGAGCTTTTTTTGTAATTTTACAAGCTTTTTACCATTAAAATTGTAAATTTTCAACTTTATTAACGCGATATAACTTACAAGGAGTTCTCGTGATTTTACTAGAGTTTTTGCTACCTCCTATTGTACGAGAGTTCCTAGTAAAAATTACGAGATTTTTTGTAATTTTACAAGCTTAAAATTATAATTTACAACTTTTTGACCCGATACATTTTAAAAGGAATTCTCATGTTTGCTTTACTATTTTGTAAAATTACTTTGGAAATTTGTACATTTACAAAAAAATTTGTAAAACTACAAAAAAAAATGCAAATTGCGATCGACCAAACCAAAAAAAATTGTTACATAACAAAGAATATTGTTGAAATGGGATTACGAGACTTTTTCTTATAATCTAACAAGCTTATGTTTTTTTAGTTTATCAGAGGTTGTTTTTGGGGCTTTTTCAAAATTGGGCTAATTTATACCCTCCCCTTGCAGTATAGGGCGTGGATTCCCAACCTTCAATTCTAACGCCACTGGACGGCAACTTGAGGCTTTAAGTGAGGCAACGAACAGATTTTAAGGATGTTTTATTTATTTTAACATGATAATGATTTTAGGCTGGTGTCTAATTTTAAAAAAATTGCAGGACGCCACCTCATTTTGAATATATAAGCTAACAATTAACGAAAAAGAAAACAAGAATTACTATTTTCATTTTCTTAAAACCAAAAATTTTAGTAACTTGGGTTTTTAACTTAGATAACAATTCACCTCGTGGTGAATAAAACCGTTTTTCACCAGCTGGTGAATAAAAAGTAACATAATTATTTTTCAACAAAAAAACTTTTCATCAATTTTTTTCATCAAATTTTTGTTTTCATCAATTTTTTTTTTTTCATCAATTTTTTTTTTTATCAATTTTTTTTTTTCATAAATTTTTTTTCATAAATTTTTTTTCATCAATTTTTTTTATCAATTTTTTTTTTCATCAAATTTTTTTCATCAAAATTTTTTTTCATCAATTTTTTTTTTCATCAAACTTTTTTTTCATCAAATTTTTTTTTTGTCAATTTTTTTTTCATCAAATTTTTTTTTGTCAACTTTATTTTTTCATCAATTTTTTTTTTTTTTTCATTATTTTTTTTTTATTAGTTTTTTTTCATCAATTTTTTTTTTTTTTATCAGTTATTTTTCATAATTTTTTTTTTTTTCAAAAAAAAAAAAAATTTGTTTTATTAATTTTTTTTTTTATAAATTTTTTTTTTCGTCATCAAAACTTTTTTCATCCTTCAAACATATTTTTTCACCAAAAATAATATTTCCCCTTTTTTTACCAAAACTTCTTTTTTAACAAGTCTAAACTTTTCACATAAAAATGTTCCATTTGTTTATCAAATGTACATAAAACAAGTGAGAGTGTTAAATTCTTCGGTGCCGAATCTTTTATGCTTTCCAAAATTTAAAAACACTTTTTTGCACTTATTTTTGCTTTTATTTACCAAATGTACAGCTCTTTTGCTTTGGACTGCATCTTGTATATCATGAAATCTTTTTTAAATTTCAACTCAGTGAAACTGAAATAAATGTTTAAAAAAACCGGCAGTTTTTGGAATTTAGAAAAACTGTAAATGCAGTTGTGTAAACAAGACCTTAAACCATCACTGAGTAATGTTTAAGGATTACCCCACTTTATCCGTAAAAGTTACAGAGGGTTAAAGTTTAAAAATCGATAAAAATGGCTTGAAATATTCCATAGTTTTTACCTTCTTTCGCATTTTTTTTTTAAGTTCTCCTTATATTTCAATCTTTTCCGGCATAACACAAAGTCAGTACATATAAAAGATTATTTTAATGTTGGCTTAATAGATGCTTCATCGCTTGGTCAGAAGTTATAAGACGGTTAAGTTTTGAAACCAAAAATTAAGAGTTTTTAAATTTTCGAGGTTTTTAGATCAGGGATTTCGGCCCCCTCTATAAAATGAAAAAAGTTGAACTAGAGTTGGTAGCTGTTGTAATTCTTTACATTTTGGAATTAATCCCGTTAATGCGCCACGAATAGTTAAGGAGCTTCAGCAGATCAAAGTTCGAAAGAAAAAACGTAATTTTTTTAAAATACCAGTTTTTCGCGAGGCACATTCGCGGTTTCATTCGAAATTTGGTGGACTCTTGCGTAAACCGAGTTTTTTAGGAGTTTACATAAAAAAATCACTGGCGGGTTTATAAAAAATAAATTGCAAAAATTTTATGGCATTTTTGAAAATTGAGCGAAATTTGCAAATCTGTTTCCAATTTTTTTTAGTAGCAATTAATGCATCATGTTCATTTTAATACACCAAAAGACGTGCCTTAACGAGTAGAACTGATTTGCTTTTTGACTTTTTACTTTAAGCCATTCTGTGCGGAAAACGCGATGATTTTATCTAAACCTGTTTTGATCTGGCACATCCAAGGCTTTACACGAAATCGGATGAAATTTTTTTTAAATGAAAGCCCACTTGATGTGTCATCATAAAATCAGAGTCGGGCTAAAAAATTTTGATGATTATAGATTTTTTGGACCATATTAAATTTTCTTGTTATAAAAAAGCATCACCGATTTTTTTAAACACTGGTACAATGATACGATTTTCCGTGATTTTTTTTTTCAGTAAAACCAACGCGCATTGCCTAAATATGTTATAAAAATTGTGAAACTTTTCTTTTACCGCGAATTAATCGCGATTTTAGGTACTTAGATATTTTTTTTTTAAATCGTTTGGTCATTAAAGGGTTAAATTTATATCATATATTTTAGAAGAAATGATATATCCTGGCATGTTTTAATAACGCATGCAACAAATGTGTAGAAAAAAAATATTTAAAATATTTTTAAGATTTTTTAAAACCGCTAAATCTTAAAACCGCCATAACTTTTGACCCCCTTGCGCGATTTAATTGACGCGAACGAATTTCTTATTCTTAAATAGCTTCTACTATTTATGCCAACTTTCATCGATGTGCCATCAAAACAAAAATCACATCTTTTTTACCTCAAAATTTAAGTCTTAAAAATGGATCAAAAATATATAAACTTAATGAAGTCCTCGACTGATATTTCAATTCGTTTTGCATGGAATAGCAAAGTAATATAACATTATTTTTTCTAAAAAAAAACTGTGCTTTGGCAAGTACACCCCAATCTTTCGCAAAACATTATCATGATTTAATGTTTTGGGCAAGAGTACAAAATTCGCAGGCATTTTTGTTATACACTCCACTTATTGTTAGCGATAGAGGATATATATAAGTTTGTCATTCCGTTTTTAACTCATCGAAATATCGGTCTGGGACCCCATAAAGTATGTATATTCATAATCCCCGATCGATTTTAAGACACTCTAGCGATGTTCGTCTGTCCGTCTGTCAGTCTGTCTGTCTGCCTGTCTGTCAGTCTGTCTGTGGAAATGGTGATCACGGCCAAAATATTACACGGAGATGACTGAAACTAAACATATTTATTGAAAGTTCTCCCGAGAAGTTTTGTATTTCATTTGAGCGATATCGGTTTAGCGGTTCAAAAGTTATAAACGAAAATGTAAGGACACTTCAAAATTTTTAGTACATTCAACATAACCTTAATATACAAAATGCTTTAATTCGGCTGCTGGTTGACATATGTGAACATAATTGAACACCAAATGGTATTTAAACTAGTACGAACATATTATTTGACAATTAAATAAAAAAATCGCGGTTTTTTTTTACCAACAATTTTTTTTTCGCGGAAATTTTTTTCAATGGTAAATTCCTTTTAAATACAGTTTACTGTGCAGAAAGGCCGAATATAAATTTTTAATTGTTTTTATTTTCTTTCGTGTTTTAATATGTATCAATAGAAATTGTGATTGTAGAAAACATTGTTATCCTGACTTTTAGAAATATAAAGGCAACAATTTACGGACACTGTTTAGGAGCTATCAGCAATATGATTTTGCGATAAACAGTATAAAACAGTTAAAAAAGTTAAATGTGGTCTTGCAAAATGTATTAATACTCCCGATAATGTAAAAAAAATTATTTGAAAATAAAAAAAATATATTTTTATTTTTGGTGTAAAACAAAATCTGCAAAAAAATGTTTTTTTTCGAGAAAAATAAATATTAATGGAAAAAAAAAAAATATTGATAAAAAATATTGATGAAAAAAATATTGATGAAAAAATATATTGATGAAAAAAAAACATAACTGAAGTTTTTTATTTATTTCGGTTTGAGTCCATATTCATTATTTCTGAGAAATAATAATTTTTGTTGTACATGAGAAAATCTGAAAAAAATAATTGACAACACAGGCTAAGTTGAGATGTCGACAGCTTTTGGAAGAAGCCACCCTTCCTTCGTCAGCACTCTTCAAATAAAAAAAATATATATTGATGAGAAAAAAATATTGATGAAAAAACATATTGATGAAAATAAAATATTGATGAAAAAACTATTGATGAAAAAAAAACTGATGAAAAAAATATTGATGAAAAAATATTGATTAAAACAAAATATTGATGACAACAAAATATTGATGGAAACAAAATATTGATGAAAAAAAAAAATATTGATGAAAAAAAAAAAATATTGATGAAAAAAAATATTGGTGAAAAAAAAAATATTGATGAAAAAAAAAAAAAAATGATAAAAAAATATTGGTGAAAAAAATATTGATAAAAATATCATCGTTTTAGAAGATTTTAAGGAATCTGGAATCGATTTGTTAGAGCATTTTTTTTTTGCATATTTTAGCCTTAAGAGCATATTTTTGCATATTTAAGGTTTAAGAGCATATTTTAGCATAGGAGCATATTTTTAGAGCACTTTTCAATTTTCAGAGCATTTTTGCCCTTTAAAGAGCATTTTTTTTTTAATTTTTTAGAGCATTTTTTTAATTTTAAGATCATAATTTTCCAAATTTTTTTATAACAACACTTATTTTAAAATTTTTTTAATTTTGTGGGAAGTTTTTTTAAAATGTTTGTTTAGGTTTGTTTTCTTGACATTTTGAAATGACTGGTGACTCTGCAAGAAAAAAAAATATATTGAACAAAAATTTTAAAGATTTCCAAAATTACGAGGTTCTGTCGATTGATTCCCCTTTGGCCTTTTCTTGCTTCATATCGGTAAAAATGAAACTAAATAAAACTATGTTTTCTTTAGATTTGAGTGTAGGGCATATCCAGCAACATTATAAAAAATATTAAGCCAAAATTTTTGTAGAACATATTTACCCTCTAACGGTGTTTTTTGGGTCTATTCTCTAAATTGTAAAAAACACAGAAAATACGGGGACATCATTTTTTAAGAGCTTATTTTTACTGTTTTTATACCCTCCACTCTAGTGACAGGTATAATAGATAATAAGAGCATATTTATGGTTACCCTGGTGATCAGAAAAATATTGATGAAAAAAAAAGATATTGATAAAAAAAATATTGATGAAAATAAAATATTGATGACAAAAAAATATTTATTTAAAAAATATTGATGAAAAAATGTCAATGAAAAAATATTGATGAAAAAAAATATTGATGAAAAAAAATAATGATGAAAAAAAAATACTGATGAAAAAAATTTATGAAAACTAATTATGTTACGTTTTATTCACCACGAGGTGAATTATTATCCAAGTTACTAAAATTATATTAAACAGTCAAACTGAGGTGGCGTCCTGCAACTTTTTTAAAATTAGACACCAGCCTTAAAACATAAGAATGTTTAAAATCATTGTCTCACTTCTAACAAATTTTTTATAGATTGAATGAACATTTTCAGTACAGTAAAAAAAAATCCTTCTAGTGTATATATCAAAGGCATGTCAGTTCCAACTCATATTCAGCACACTTCGGTTAAAGAGGGGTCTAACATTTTATTTTTAATGTTTTGCTTTAAAAAATTGTGGTTTGATTTATTTTTCTTCAATTGTGATAGTGTCTGTCGTTCATGTTCAGCTACAGTTTTTTTTTCTTAAAAAAAAAAAAACATTTCTGAAATGCAGAAAAACGTTAAAAAAAACATACTCATCACATTTGTTTATATTCGTTCATACATTTTAGTGTTATTATTTTAAAACCCCTTCAAACCACATACCACAAAATATTCCCGTAGTTTGTCTCTGTTCCAAACGGAAATAGTTACGTATGCTTCTGATGTCTCTGTGTGTTATTGTAGTTGTGATAGTTGTCATTATTTTATTTATTGTATGTATACTAGGGTGCTCCAAGAAAATGAAGTTGTTACATATTGGCCGTAACTCCCCCTAGAAATATGCATTTGGGTGTAAAAATATGTTTTGCAAATTTTTAGGATAATCGGATGTGGGTAAGGCGTGCCGCATCGACCCTGAAGTTTGAAAAACGGATTACAAGAGGAAAATATGACTTTTTTGTGATTTTCTCATTTTTTTTTGGTATTTTCAGTTAAGTTTGAATTCAAATGATTACTGAATTTTGATTTAGAGCTAATTGCCTATCTAATAAGGTATTAAAAATTAAAATCGGTTGAAAATCAGCCAAGTTATTACAACTTCCCCAGGCAACTAACGTGTGTCAGACCACTTAATCAAGTAATTCGAGCCCCATTTTTGAAATTTATTGAAATTATCTACTGTAAAAACATTTTTTATTCTTCAAGTCCCAATGTACTAATATGATGATTACACTGTGCTACAAATGAGCAAAAATAAAATATGCAGGGGTTCTCATATGAAAATTCGGGTTGGTTGGAGTCCATAGAGTACTGATATACTCATAGTTTTTCTGGATCACTTCGTTAAGTACGTTTTTTATTGGCAAATGTGTTGAAAAACGGCAATTCTTAAATTACAACTTTAAAAAATTATTACTTTGTTAGTTTGCAACCGATTTTCGATTTTATAGATTTTTTTGAAAGGTATAAGTCTTACCTTTTAAACAAAACAAAAATATTAAAAATCGATCAAGAATTGGCTGAGCTACGATCGTTTAAGTTAAAAAAAATCCAATTTTTTGAAAAATTTGTCATGTTCTTTATACTATAAGTTGAAAGTGCATCATTAAACAATTTTTTTTTTTATTTTTGTATAAAAGTATAGTAAAGTAGCTTTCCAAAACACCAAAAAACATAACAATCGGTTAAAAAATGAATGAGTTATGCTAAGTTTTGTGATAGGACATTTTTAATTTTTTTTTTAGAAATGCTTGTAATTCAGGTATTATTCATAAATCTTATTGCTAGTAGTAATTTTATGTGCCTATGCATATAAACAAGAGATGGTAACATAATTAGATTTGTGCATGATTGACACATGATCACAAGTGAGCGTGATTGAAAATCAATTTTACTCACGTCGTTGTGAGTGAGTGTCAGTGGAATAAAAAAGTGTGAGTGAAATAAAAAAAAATTTCAGAACCCGTTCTGAAATTTTCCATTTTTTAAAAAAGTCAATTTATAAAAAATCCGGCCACATTTGTTTTTTTTTGTAATTTTTTTTTAAAGATTAGATGTTTGTCTAAGAGATGGTCACGTGAGTGAATTTTAACTTTCATAATAATTTTTCTTCTAACACTCACTCACAATCACGTGTGTAAATTTAATACAACTCACACTCACGTACGCCGATGCAAGAGTCACTCACGCTAACGTTGACTCACACTCACGATATTCTTATTTATACTAAAAATAATTTCAAAAATCTTTCAAAATTTTCAGCAAAATCTAAAATTTTACATTTATTTTGATTTTTTCGGGACGAAATCTGAAGTTAAGCAAAATTTTACATTTTTTTGTTGCTTTTTTTGGAATGAAAGGAAATATGAAGAGAAAATAAATCACGCAAACTCACACAAAAAAATCAACTCACGCTCACTCTTTCACGCAATAATCTTTCTCACACTCACTCACAATCACGTGAGTAAAATTGAATTCAGTCACACTCACGCTCTTATCTGCTCATATTCCCATCTCTAGTTTGTCTATCCACACAAAAAAATTGTAATGTGTTTTTTTCGTTATTTTCGAGAAATCGCATTTGAATTTTGAATTTCATGACAATTTGGTAATTTGCTTGGTTCAACGTAGCGTATGACTAATGCAAATATTAAATAGTCATTCGCTACGTTGAAACAAGAAAATACAAGCAAATTACAAAATTGTTATCAAAATTAATATTCAAATGCGATTTTCTGAAAAAACATATGTCTGAATTTATTTGTGTGGATAGACAAACATCTAAGCTTAAAAAAAAGTGGCCGGGTTTTTGATTAATTGACTTTTTTAAAAATGCAAAAATTTCAGAACTAATTCTGAAAAAATTCAGAAAATCGCATTTGAATATTAATTTTGATAACAATTTTGTAATTTGCTTGTATTTTCTTGTTTCAACGTAGCGAATGACTATTTAATATTTGCATTAGTCATACGCTACGTTGAACCAAGCAAATTACCAAATTGTCATGAAATTCAAAATTCAAATGCGATTTCTCGAAAATAACGAAAAAAACACATTACAATTTTTTTGTGTGGATAGACAAACTAGAGATGGGAATATGAGCAGATAAGAGCGTGAGTGTGACTGAATTCAATTTTACTCACGTGATTGTGAGTGAGTGTGAGAAAGATTATTGCGTGAAAGAGTGAGCGTGAGTTGATTTTTTTGCGTGAGTTTGCGTGATTTATTTTCTCTTCATATTTCCTTTCATTCCAAAAAAAGCCACAAAAAATGTAAAATTTTGCTTAACTTCAGATTTCGTCCCGAAAAAATCAAAACAAATGTAAAATTTTAGATTTTGCTGAAAATTTTGAAAGATTTTTGAAATTATTTTTAGTATAAATAAGAATATCGTGAGTGTGAGTCAACGTTAGCGTGAGTGACTCTTGCATCGGCGTACGTGAGTGTGAGTTGTATTAAATTTACACACGTGATTGTGAGTGAGTGTTAGAAGAAAAATTATTATGAAAGTTAAAATTCACTCACGTGACCATCTCTTAGACAAACATCTAATCTTTAAAAAAAAATTACAAAAAAAACAAATGTGACCGGATTTTTTATAAATTGACTTTTTTAAAAAATGGAAAATTTCAGAACGGGTTCTGAAATTTTTTTTTATTTCACTCACACTTTTTTATTCCACTGACACTCACTCACAACGACGTGAGTAAAATTGATTTTCAATCACGCTCACTTGTGATCATGTGTCAATCATGCACAAATCTAATTATGTTACCATCTCTTGTTTATATGCATAGGCACATAAAATTACTACTAGCAATAAGATTTATGAATAATACCTGAATTACAAGCATTTCTGAAAAAAATTAAAAATGTCCTATCACAAAACTTAGCATAACTCATTCATTTTTTAACCGATTGTTATGTTTTTTGGTGTTTTGGAAAGCTACTTTACTATACTTTTATACAAAAATAAAAAAAAAAATTGTTTAATGATGCACTTTCAACTTATAGTATAAAGAACATGACAAATTTTTCAAAAAATTGGATTTTTTTTAACTTAAACGATCGTAGCTCAGCCAATTCTTGATCGATTTTTAATATTTTTGTTTTGTTTAAAAGGTAAGACTTATACCTTTCAAAAAAATCTATAAAATCGAAAATCGGTTGCAAACTAACAAAGTAATAATTTTTTAAAGTTGTAATTTAAGAATTGCCGTTTTTCAACACATTTGCCAATAAAAAACGTACTTAACGAAGTGATCCAGAAAAACTATGAGTATATCAGTACTCTATGGACTCCAACCAACCCGAATTTTCATATGAGAACCCCTGCATTTTTTTGGTGTAGCACAGTGTTATTTATAATATTGTGTTTTGCTAACTTGGTTTAATTTTATGCTAAGAATGTCTGAATTTTTAAGAACGGTTTTCAAATCTCCAATTTTAAATTTTTATTTTTTTTTTGTTAAAGAAATTTTTAAAAATCGACTATTGGAGTTTAAGGATTTGTTAAGCACATATAAAGGAATAAAAAATTTCGGCGGATTTCTGGAAAGTAGTTATTTTTGGCCCTTTTTTAGCTTTTATTTATTTTTTTTGGTTTTTTTTTTACAAACTTGATATGTTTTGGACCGAATTTTATCAACACATGATAGAATTCTTCAATTCGCAAAATTAGGGCGAAATTGAGATATAAAAAATTGCTCCTGTTAAGGGTGAAAGGTCAAATTTTAGAAAATTTTGAATTTTTAAACATTAACAGATTTGCTGGGCGGATTTTGCTGAATCTACTTGATGTTATTTTAATTGGTCTTAACAAAATGGCAAATAATTAAAATTTAGAAATTTAACCTTTAAGTGCTGTTGGGGCCTTTATTTTTTTCCATTTAATAGAGATAATGTATGTGTATTTTGTTCAAAGGGTCGAATAGGCCCCACTAGCAGTAATGGGTTAATATTCTGAATTTTAATAAAAAGACATATGCTTAGACCTTTTAAAATGACATCAGGTAGTTACGTATATTTCCACTCAGAAAATCTGTTAATGTTTAAATATTCAAAATATTCTAAAATTTTACCTTTGACCTTTAGTTTGGGGCAATTTTTAATTTCTCAATTTTGCCCTAAATTTTTGAATTGAAGTATTCTATCTCGTGTTGATATAATTCGGTCCAAAATATGTGAAGTTTGTAAAAAAAACCAAAAATAAACAAATAAAAGCTAAAAAAGTGCCAAAAAATCTCTACTTTCCCGAAATCCGCCGAAATTACATCACTGTAATAGCCAAATGAAAACAGCAAAGCCTACAATTTTGGGAGTTTTTATTCCTTTATGTGTGCTTAACAAATCCTTATATAGTCCAATAGTAGATTTTTTAAAATTTCTTTAACAAAAAAAATAAAAATTTAAAATTGGAGATTTGAAAACCGTGCTTAAAAATTCAGACCTTTTAAATTAAAACAAGTTTGGAAAGAACAATATGATAAAAACTCATCATCTTAGGACATTGAAGCGTGAAGAATAAACAAATTTTATTACAGTAGATAATTTCAATAAATTTCAAAAATGGGGCTCGAATTCCTTGATCAAGTGGTCTGCCACACGTTAGTTGCCGGGGGAAGTTGTAATAACTCTGCTAATTTTCAACCGATTTTAATTTTTAATACCTTATTTGATAGACAATTAACTCTTTATCAAAAGTCAGTCACCATTTGAATTCAAACTTTACTTAAAATATCAAAAAAATTGAGAAAATGAAAAAAAAAATAATATTTTCCCCTTGTAATCCGTTTTTCAAACTTCAGGGCCGATGCGGCACGCCTTATCCACATCAATCGGATAATTTATAATTTTGCAAAACATATTTTTACACCCAAATGCATATTTCTAGGGGGAGTTACGGCCAATATTTAACAACTTCATTTTTTTGGAGCACCCTAATGTATACGCTGCACACATCGTGTTGTTTATTGTTAGTTGGTGTATATACTTCAACAATAAAATATGTTTGTAGTCTGCTATTTTTCTTGAAATACCCTACGCAGTTAGAATCATGATACATTGGGATTGTAACTACTCGATATATTGGATATTTGGATACCCACCCAGAATACCCACCCAGAATAACGGTATATGGCTATTGTATTGCAACCAATAAAGATATGGAGATTTTTAAAAGCGATTATTAAAGTAGATGAAATTTCTATACCTTTATAATACCGTTTGAAATGATATTTTAAAGGTATTTACCTATATACATAGCGAAAATGAACCGGTAAAAACACGAAGTAACTCATCAAAAATACTAGAAATTTCATCGACTTTAATAATCGCTTTTAAAATGTCCATATCTTTATTAGTTGAGGTACAATAGCCAAATACTGTTATTTTGGGTGGGTATCTATTGCCAACCTTGAAATAAAGTTAAAAATTTAATTAAACAATTAATTATATTAATTAAAAATTAATTATTATAATTAAATTAAAACACAATTAAAATGTTAATTAAAATAAAATATACGATATTATTTTCTGTGTGTTTTCCGGAAAACATTGGTGTAGGGTATTATGTGGTCGGTCTTAACCGACTATAACTTTCTTAATTATTTTTTATTATTTTCAATGTGCTTGTATACGATTTAAAATGTTTTTTAGTGTAGTTTGTCTCTTTAAAATTCATTTATGTATGTCGCGTTACTATTGCAACTAAATGTTGGATAATGGAATAAGCGATATCCTCAACAGTGGTAAGTTGGGGACTCCTTGTCCCTCGCGGTATATGCTAACAAGTTATATTTGTTTTCTGCTTTGTGCACTAAAGTATTAAAATTTTATTATTATTAAAATTATTGTTTTTATCCACGCCCTGAAAAGGGGGCGGTTAAAAACGCGATATTTTTTAATCCCCTGGGCCCAACCGCAGGACTTTGAACATCTGCGAATATAAAAATGTATCATTTGTTTAAAAAAAATCCTCGTAAAAATCCGATTTGAAATGGAACCATAAAATTTCCGGGGAACCATCTGGATATCCGCAGAAAAATTTAAATTTTCATGCAACATATAAACGATACCCAATACCCATTTAAAGTGCAACTTTCAAATTTTACTTTTAAAGACAACAACACTTTTTCTCTTAGCTAACAAAACGAATTCCATATTTTCCCCAGTTTTGTTTCAAATCAAATTTCTGTCAACAGTAGTTATTTTTATACACATTTGTACCCTCCTTTTGATGGTAGAGGGTATATTAGTTTGTCATTACGTTTGTAGAATCTCGAAATATTGGTCTATGACCCCATAAAGTGTATATATTAGGGTATTCAAATAATCGAGTTTCTTGTTTAATCGGTTAGTCGAGCAAATAATTAATTGGGGTGCAGATTTAATCGTAATAATTATTCGATTAACCGCATAAAATCAATTTTAAATTAAAATTAGCAACCAAACCCCGAATTGTATGTACTTTAATGTATGTATTTTATTAATTAAAATGCCCTCCAAAATGTTAACCCAAGTAAAGATTTTTGAGTACACTGAAACCCCATATTTTAAGCCGTACGCTAAATCAAAAATACACCGTACACTAAATCAAAATCTGGCATTGCTTGAAAAATATTGGCAGATGAGCTCAACTCAAAACTTTTTGTTTTCTTATTGAAAGATGTTTATGACCGAAAATACAATAGTTTCTTCGATCGATCTCCCTGTGTTGAAAAAAAATATCTGAAAGATTTGAAAAACAAATTGAAGAGAAAAATTTTTATTTTTAGGTGTGCTGAAAAGTTTTCAGGTTAAAAAATCGCGGTTTTAAAGGTTCCCGAACATAGCGAACATTTTACTTTTTTGGCGATATGGTAAATTGAAAACTTAAGAACTTAATAAGATAGATCAATTCTAAAGGCAGATTCGGTGTAAGCTCTTAAAAAGCTATTCGACAAATGTATAGTGGTGGAATTGTAAACAAATTTGGCCGGGGTTACCAGAGCCATTTTTGTTTAACCTAAATATCTTTTTAGGACCTCTATTGATTATTTTTTTGAGGACCGTATGCCCAGAAAGTTTGGTAATCACTTTGGGGCCTGAACGTTTTTTTAGCAGGACCATGATTTGAATTAAAACTTAAAAATTAATACACAATAAATAAGTAAAAGTACAAAAAAATAAATTTTCGTTAATCGGTTATTCGACTCAAATTAACCGATTTATTTGTTATTTGAAAATTGGCCATTTTATATTATTCGAACAAAATTAATCGACCAAAATTAATCGACCAAATTAAACCGATGAACGGTTAATCGATTGAATACCCTAGTATATACTCATGATCCTCGATCCGTCTGTCTGTTGAAAACACGCTAACTTTTGAAAGACTTTACAGAGTCTATTAAAGTTTGGCATATATGTTGGTCATTAACCTGGTCAGGTTTTTATTGCAATTCAGAAAAATCGGTTAGTGGTTCAAATGTTGTAAGCAGAGACTGGACCTTCATTCAAATGCATGAATCTTCTCCTTAGTCTGAGAAAATTGTTAATAAGTTATCTTTTCGAATCAACAAATTTGGATTAAAATGGCATTGATTTGTAAGTGCATATTTTTGAATATTTTAGCATTTTTTTAGTGATATCTTGTAATATTTAAGAAAAAATTCATATTTTTTATATATTACATTTTTCGAATTTTATTTTTTATCAATGACATCATTTTGACGCTTTTTGGGTATTTTCTGCAGCTTTTTAATCGTACCTAGACGTACTTTTTTTTTGTGAACTGTTATTTTTTTTTGAGTGTTGGCATTACTGAACTTGGTGTTTCAGTTGTCCTCTTTATACCCTACACCACACTGTGGTACAGGGTATAATAAGTTTGTGCTTATGTTTGTAACTACCCGAAATATTGGACCTAGACCCACTTTTAAGTATACCTATCGACTTAGAATCACTTTTTGAGTTGATTTAGCGATGTCCATCCGTCTGTCTGTCCATGTAAACGGTGTAAACATAATACAGGTCGCAATTTTTTTTTTAACCAATTGACTTGAAATTTAAAACTTAAGCCACTCTTGGCCCAAGGACGAAGCCTATTGAAATTGGAAAAAATAGGTCCATATTTAGACCTAGCCCCCATACAATGGTCCTCTTTAGTTTTGGCTCAAATAACTCTAATAGCCGTATTATAATAGGTATCTTTTCGAAATTTGGCAGGTAAATGTGTTTTGTCTTCACAAATCACCATTCCCAATTTTAAAGGAATCGGACCAGGTGTTCTTGTAGCCCCCATGCAAACCACCTACCCGATTTTCACACAATTCTCTCAAATTTCATGAAAATAGAAAATAATTAATTAAAATTTTGTTTGTGTATGTTAAACGCGTAGGTACTTTAATAACCTTATCAAATCTTATTATCATCGGACCATTTTTGGACTAAGGCTCCATGTGAAGATTTTGCCCGATATTAAGTTAAACTGGTTTATTGTCAACAAATAGAAGCCTATTGCACTTAAATTTGATTTGTGAGTGTTTTTTACAATTATTAATGACCAATTTACTGGGAAACTCTGGTGTAGGGTATTAAATGGTCGGTCTTGACTGACTATAATTTTCTTACTTGTTTTCATATAAAAACAAATTCCAAGAAAACACACTTCAAAAGAATTAGCCTCGCTAAAATATGCTCCAATCACATCCGTAGCTGTAGAGCGATCATTTTCAATTTTTTTTAATTTTTTTTTATTTTTAATGTAAATAAATTTTTTTTTTAAGTTTTACTAAAGTCAATAATTTTTTATTTTTTAATCTGCAAGAATGAATTTTGCTGTTGTTTTTATATTTAAATAAAATACAAAAAAAAAAATGCATTTAGCATATTTTTTAAATTTTTGTTGCATATTTTAGGATTATTTTAAGCATATTTTAAGCGCTTAAAACAAAGTTTTTAGATGCATAAAGTTCCAGTCTCTGGTTATAAGCAAAAGAATAAATTTCGGCAAGGGTTTTTTGCGACTTTACGAGAAAAAAAACACGATTCGAAAGAAAATCCTGAGGATGCAAAAGCTTGGCATATATATTCATCCTTCCCATGGTCTAGTTGTTATTGAATATTAGCCAAATCGGTTATGTGGAAGTTATTAGCAAAACTGTGAATTCACGAGTTGAAAACCCGAGCTTTGAAAAACAAACTTTAAAACATTAGTAAGCCACAAAATTAACTTACGAAGTATTTTCTGCACTCATACATTTTAAACACTAAAAAAAATTACACCTGAAAAAATAATAATTTTTCTTTTTTTTACAAAAAACCACATAAAAATTTTTTTTACCTAAAATAAAATATTTTTAATCAAAATTGTTAATTTTTTCACATTAAAAAATTTACTATCAATTTAAAAAGGGCATTGTGGAGGGTATTCATAGATTCTACCAAGTCAAATTTAACTTTTCAACTTGTTTCCGTTTGTATCGGTTTGATATTGATTTTGAGAGATATCGGTTCAGCGGTTCAAAAGTTAGAATCAAAATACAGTCGAACCCGGTTATAACGAACTCCGAGGGACCAGTGAAAATAGTTCGCTATAAGCGAAGTTCGCTAAAAGCGGGGTATATTTTGTATCAACCTAGTTTTATTTCCAAAAAAATAGATCCGATTTTGTTGAATTGATGTTTTTTACGTAAATAAACTACTTATTGAGAAGAAATCATTAAAAATATAAATAATTTTTTTTAAAATTATAATATAAACCAAAAAATTCCAACCTTTTCCTAGTTTGATAAACATGATAGCCACACTTAAAAAAATATTTATGGGAGTTCGTTATAAAAAGGTAAAAAAAACATGAAATTGTGTTCGTGGGACCATTATAAGCAGTTCGTTTTAACCGAGGATTCGTTATAACCGAGTTCGTTATAAAAGAAGTATTTTGAGTGAAAATTTATGCTAAAACGTCGGGACTTTAGAATTAGTTCATTATAACCGAGAATTCGTTATAACCGAGTTCGTTATAACCAAGTTTGACTGTATAAGGATACCTCAAAAATTTTGTTACATTCCACATAACCTTAAAATACAAAATACTTTAATTCCGATGTAGGTGGACATATGCGAGCAGAATTAGATACCAAATAGTATTAAAACATTAACAAACATTTTTTTACTCAAAAAAAAAAAAAAATTACCAAAATTTTTTTTTCACAAAAAAGAAAAAAAAAAATACTAAATTTTTTTTTTTCACAAAAAAGGAAAAAAACTTCTCCAAAAAAATTTTTTGAATTTTTTTTTTTCAGAATAGTTTTGTTTTATAAGTTTTGTTTTGTACAAAATATTTTCCAAACATTTTTTCAACAGTTCTCTGTTGAAAGTTTTCTCAATTGTGGTTTTTACATTTTGTAGGGTTTTAATATTTTCTGCTAGGCTGAATTTAACTTTTTTACTTGTTTTTTTAGTTGTTGTCTACCATTTAAAAAAAAACAAATCCCTCTTTTGTTTTACGTATTTAGTAGAGCGTAAAACTATTGAAAATTGTTTTGTTTTCCTGAAATAAAACAAATTCATAAAGTTGACGACAGACAATACAAAAATATTTCAACATTTTTATGTTACAAAAAAAAAAACATTATGTTTAAAACGGGTAAATAAAAGGGGACTGAAAAATGTAAAGAGTAAAAATGAATCACAATGATAGACGTCATAGATGAATTTAGCAGTCGCAATTGTGGTTAAAATTATAAAAAAGAAATTAAATTGAAATTTAGTTTTTATCGTAATTTTATTCTTACTACGTAAATCCTAGATTAAGTTTTCCAATAATATAATAACAATGTTAGTTGTTAGTCTCTATTGTCTTTTAAAATGTTTACACAAGTGCAACATTATGAAACCCAAATCATAGTTTCTTTGAATAGCTTTTAATTATCAACTGACAGAAATGATTCATTTAATTTAGATAATATCATCAACGTACACATAAATTCATTGACCACAACTATTTAACTCAATCCCCTTTTTGGCAAAAACTTTAACCACAAATCTAGTATGTTGAGGTTTTACACTACATTTAAGCAATATTCATACAATATTTAAGGACATTAAATCAATGGTAACATCAAAATATTGGTAAACCACATAAATCCACAGCAACATTTTAACCAAATCATATACATTAAACTTTATACACTAGAATGAACAGAAACAAAAGGATACAAACAAAAAAAATATGTTCAAAGATTATGGACTGGACATCATAATTCACTACATAATATTAAAATGTGACAGAACCATTCATAGGTTTGTGGTTTTGAATTTAAGAAATTAGATTTTTAAAAAAATAAATAAAAAATGATTAATGATATGTTTGGCTCAGATTCTGCGAGATTTTTTCTAATAAATATTCTTTTACTCTGAGATATACCATTCCATGCAAAACGAATTAAAATATCGGTCGAGGACCCCATTAAGTTTAATATTATTGATTAATATCACTGTGCTACAGTGAAAAAATACTTCTAATGTGACATGGTATAGGTTGTTGGTTTTGTCGAGTAGATCACAAAAATGCCCATTTAACTTGCCAGACACCCTCAAATTTTAGAGTTATTGTCAAAAAACGTATTTTTTGGGACTTTGCTCACTAAACCTTGTGTAATTCAGAAAATTTTCAACCGATTTTAAATTTTTTAACTGTTTTGGATAGAAGAAGGATAAGGCTTTCCATGTGTGTGAATTGGTCTACACATATAAGAAAGATATCTATTGAGTTTTTCTATAATATCTAATTTTTTGGTTATTTTTTTGAAAATTTTTCGATTTTATCGATTTTTTTCTGCTATAGTTCGTTTAACAACCTTTATATTTATAAACATATTTTTAAAGAAAATTTAGTTCTAAATTCGATGAGCTTTATCCTGTAAAAATCAGAAAGGAATTGACAGAGTTGTGATAATTTTTCTAAAAAAGAAAATTAAGATTTTTCAGGAAATCGCCGTTCAGACAACCCAGGCAAAAAAATAAATTTATCATAAGAGGTCATGTACAATATTTTTAAATGTTTTTGGCGCGCTGTATCCGAATCTGGCCTTTAAATTGCTCTATCGCGTCAGGTTTTTGAGATATTAAACATAAATTGATATATCAAAAACTTAATAAGATAGCGCAATTTCAAGGTCAAATTCGAATTCAGGGGGCCAAAAACCTTTAAAATAATGATACGCAACCTCTCAGTAAGTTCGTTTATTTTTTTTGCCTGGGTTGTCCGAGCGGCAATTTCATGCAAATCTTAATTTTATTTTTTAGATAAATTATCACAACTCTGTCAATTGTTATTCGATTTTTTCGTCATAAAGCTCATCGTATTCACAATAAAATTTTCTTTAAGAATACGTTTATAAATATAAATATTTTTGAACGAACTATAGCAGAAAAAAATCGATAAACTCAAAAATTTTTCAAAAAATTACAAAAAATTAGATATTGTTGAAAAAATCAATACATATCTTTCTTAAATGTATAGACCAATTTACACACATAAAAAGCCCTATATTTCTTCTATCCAAAACAGTTAAAAAATTTAAAATCGGTGGACTACTTTTTAAGTTACACGTGGTTTAGTGAGAAAAGTCCCAAAATAACGTTTTTTGACAATAAATTTAAAATTTGAGGGTGTCTGGTAAGTTTGATGGACATTTTTGTTATCTTTTCGACGAGACCTACGACCTTAACTACCTCATTTCAAAAGTATATTAGATTTTGTGTTTTTTGTAGCACAGTGTATTTAAGACAATCTAGCTTATACATCCATCTGTTTGTGGAAATAAAACCAGTCCTAACCAAAAGAGTTGTAAGTTTAGTACATGAGTGTATTACACCGTCCGATAGCCAACATTTAACATGAACAGGATGATATACGCCTGAAAGTAGAGATCAACAACTGCATTTAAAGTTTTTCATTTCGTGATCCTGTTTCCTTTTAAAAGGACTACAAAATTATAAAGAATTACATTTTGTAAAATATTTTTTAATATTTGTACTTGTCCTAGGATGACACTGGTAATAGCAAATGAAAGAAAAGGATCTCCACTAATTTTTAACGTGATAATGTTTTTAGGCTGGTGTCTAATTTTAAAAAGGATGCAGGACGCCACCTCAGTTTGACTATGTAAGCTAACAATCAACGAAAAAGAAAACAAGAATTACTATTTTCATTTTCTTAAAGCCAAAAAGTTTTAATAACTTGGGTTTGTAACTTGGATAATAATTCACCTTGTGGTGAATAAACCCGATTTTCACCAGCTGGTGAATAAAAAGTAACATAATTATTTTTCAACAAAAAAAAATATTTTTTTCATCATATTTTTTTTTTTCATCACATTTTTTTTTCATCAATTTTTTTTTTCATCAAATTTTTTTCATCATTTTTTTTTTTCATCAAACTTTTTTTTTCATAAATTTTTTTTTTCATCAAACTTTTTTTTCATAAATTTTTTTATCAATTTTCTTTTTTATCATTTTTTTTTTTTTTTATCAAAATTTTTTTTTCATCAATTTTTTTTTTCATAATTTTTTTTTTCATAAAATTTTTTTTTATCAAAAATTTTTTTTTTATCAACATTTTTTCATTTTTTCATCAATTTTTTTCGTTTTTTCATAAAATTTTTTTTTTCATCAATTTTTTTATCATTAATTTTTTTTTTATCAAATTTTTTTTTCATCAAATTTTTTTTTTCATAATTTTTTTTTTATCATATTTTTTCATCAATTTTTTTTCATCAAATTTTTTATTATCAATTTTTTTCTCACCAAATTTTTTTCATATTCTTTTCATCAATTTTTTTTTTATCAAAAAATTTTTCATTTTCCTCAAAAAAATTCATCAAAATTTTTTTACCAAAAATTTTGGGTTCATTAAATTTTTTTTAACATAATTTTGTTTTTCGTGAAAAATTATTTTTTTTTTTAACAAAACTACTTTTAACTAAACTACTAAGCTATTCGCATAAAAATGTTCTATTTGTTTATCAAATGTACATAAAACAAATGAGAGTGTTATATACTTTGGTGCCGAATCTTTTATACTCTCCAAAATGTAAAAACACTTTTTTGCACTTATTTTTGCACTCACTTACGAAATGTACAGCTTTTTTGGTTTTTTAATGGGGTCCTCGACTGATATTTCAATTCGTTTGGCATGGGATAGCAAAGTAATATTACATTATTTTTTCTAAAAAAAAATTTGCTTTGGCAAGTACATCCAAATCTTCCGCAAAACATTATCATGATTTAATGTTTTGGGCAAGAGTACAAAGTTCGCAGGCATTTTTTTTTTGCCATATCTGGAGAAAATAATGTGAATAACGTCCTTTGAAAACTTAATCAAAATATTTTGTTGAAAATTTCAAATGATATTGAAAGATAAAGTTTTGAAAGGACGTAACATTCCTTCTTTTTCCAGAAATATTAAAAAAATTAAAAAGAAAAATTAGGGAAGATCCTTCACATTCATTTGCCATCACTAGTGGCAACCTTGGACAAACACAAATTTTAAAAAAATATTTTATAAAATTTAGGCGCTCCAGTAGCGTGCTTGCCTTGAGTCTGGTGGTCGTGGGATCGATCACCACCAGATGCATTGGTCTGTATCGCTACAATGAGACAATGGTCATTGTCACCCGTCTCGGTTGGGCCAATTAAGTATATGATTTGTAATTACATGTTAAAAATTAATACATAAACAATAAAAAAATTTTATAAAATTTAATCCTCTAAAATTTTGAAGTCCTTTTAAATGGAAACAGGATCACGAAATGAAAAACTGTAAATGCAGTTCTACTACATTTAGTCTCTAGTTTCAAACGTATATCCACTTCTTGTTAAAAGAGTTTTTTAATTTTTCTCGGACGGTGTTACTTAAGATGGATTTAACACTCTTACTTGGTTTTTGAATATTTGTTAAACAAATGGAAAACTTTGAATAGTTTTGGTAAAAAAAATAAGAAAAAACAACTGTTACATTGATGTAATAACATTTTTTTGATGAAAACAAAAATATTAATAAAACAAATTTTTTTACGAAAAAAAAATTTTTGATGAAAAAAAAAATTTTGATGAAAAAATGCAGAAAAAAAAATTTTGTGAAAAACAAAATTTTTGACGAAAAAAAAAATTTTTGATGAAAAAAAAATTTTAATGAAAAAAATGCAGAAAAAAAAATTTTTGTGAAAAAAAAATTTTTGAAGGAAAACAAAAATTTTTGTTAAAAAAAATTTGGTGAAAAAAATTAAATTAAAAAAAAATATTGATAAAAAAAACATTTTATGAAAAAAACCAGAAATTTAATGAAAAAAAAAAAATTGTTGAAAAAAAAGTTAATGAAAAAAAAACTTTTTAATGTAAATTGATATATTTTTTTGATGAATTTATAAATTATTAATGAAAAAAAACTTTTTGATGAAAAAAAATTTTTGATGAAAAAAAATTTTTGATGAAAAAAAAATTTTGATTAAAAAATGTTGATGTAAAAAATATTGATAAAAGAAAAATAATGAAAGCAAACTTGATTAAAAAAATAAAAAATTTATTCACCAGCAGATGAAAAAAGCAGCAGGAGAATTACCCAGCAAAACTTAGATTACCAAATAAGGTATAAAATAAGGTATAGGAGATCTTATTTTATACATTGCAGCATTGATGATTTTAACAGGCGATGAGACTCAAAGTAATGCATCCACATTATCACAAAGAATACCAGTAAGGTATAAAATAAGTCATTAATTTATAACGAAGAATACAAGTAATAATATATATAATAGGTTACGAGAAATGAAATAATATAGCATACCAGAAGATAATATATAAGGTGTTACAAATAGTGAAAAAGTAATTTTGTATTAAATTTACTCACGTGATTGTAAGTGAGTGTAAATAGATAAAATATGCTCGTGAGTGTGTGTCGTTAGAAATTTCCTGTCGTGAGCCCATCTCTAGTTTAAACTTATGCATTTTTTTATAAAATAATTATTTTTTATGTTATTGTAATGCATTATGCATCCAATTATAAATAATACATTATTTCAAACTTTCAAATAATTCATAATGTAACCAAATATAAGTCATCCATGATTTAATGTTTAGAAATAACAAATATGAAATATATTTTTTCCAATAATCATGCATTACGTAGCAAATTATTAGTAATGCATTATTTTTCACTTGAAAATAATACGTTATGGAACAAATGTTTGGCAAGACATCATAAAATAATGCTACAAATAAGTAATATGCATTACCTGGTAATGTGTTATATAATCACTACCCATTACCAAAGTTTTGCTGGGTAGTGTCCAAATTACAAATCGAAGTTACGAACCTTTTTGATTTAAGAAAATAATTTTTTAGTCGGCAAAACTGAGGTCAAACTAAGGTGGCGTCCATGATCATTTTTAAAATTAGACACCAGCCTAAAAACATTATCATGTTAAAAATGTTTAAGATTCTGAAATAGTTTTCCTACAGAAAAAAACATAAATTATGAAGCATTTTTGTGGTAAATGTCTGAGATTTTGAAACAATTTCAATACAAAAACAATTTTCATACAAAAGAATTTTTCTATACAAAAAATTTCTCAGAAACTTAGATTTTTCTTTACGAAAAGTGTTTCAGAATCTGTGAAATGTCTCAGAATTTGAGAATTTTTCTACACGAAAAATGTCTTAAAATCTGAGCCTTTTTCTATATGAAAAATGAATCAAAAACTAATAGTAAGACTTTTTTTATACGATAAACATTTCAGAATCTGAGATTTTTTCTATACGACAAATGTCTCAAAATCTGAGACTTTTTCTATACAAAAAATGAATCCGAAAAATGCCTCTGAATCTGAGACTTTTTCTATACGAAAATTGTGTCAGAATCTGACAATTTTTCTATGTGAAAAATGTCTCTGAAGCTGAGACTTTTTCTATACTATCTCAGAATCTGAAAGTTTTTCTGTCGAAAAATGTCTCAGAATATGAGACTTTTTCTATACGAAAAATGCCTCAGAATCTGAGACTTTTTCTATATGAAAAATGTCTCAGAATCTGAGACTTTGTCTATATGAATATGTCTCTAAATATGAGACTTATTCCATACGAAAATTTCCCAAAAGTCTAAGACTTTTTCCTTACGAAAAATGTGTCAGAATTTGAGACTTTTTCTGTACGAAAAATGCATCAGAATCTGAGACTTTTTTGTACAAAAAATATCTCAGAATCTGAGAATTTTTCTATACAAAAAATGTCCATGAATCTGAGACTTTTTCTATACGAAAAATGTCTCTGAATCTGAGACTTTTTCTATTCGAAGAATGTTTCAGAATCTGAGACTTTTTTTATACAGAAAATGTCTCAGAATCTGTGACTTTTTCAGGGGCGTATCCAGGATTTTATTTCGGTGGGGGCCCAAAATTTTTTTCAATTTTTTTTTTTACAAAAAATTTACATAACAACACATGTTTAAGGATTTTTCTCGATCGTTTCCTTGAACTGAATATAACACAATCAGATTCTTCATTTTTGTGTAAGTTTAAAACTGTTAAGGGGGAAAAAAATTAAAATTTTTTTATATTTTAAAATTTTTTGAGAGACTTAAGCCTTTTTTTAAAGTGTGAATTGTATCAGATGCTGATACATTTTCACAAAGAATATTAACAGAATCTGAAGTGTTTTTTTTTCAAAGAAAAGTCTAAGATTCTATGACAATTTCCAGTTTTTGTTATAGAAAAAGTCAAAGACTCTAAATCATATTTCCAATCGAAAACGTTTCTGGGGAAAAAGTCATGTTAGAAAATTATTCTACAAACATATTCATAAAATATCTTTTCTCAGAATCTGAGATATTTCTAGTCTACCACATTTTCCCAGATTCTGAAATATTCTACAAAAAAAGATTTAGATTCGCTTTTTCTATAAGAAAAATAATTTAGATTCTGAGATATTTTTAAAAAGAAAACAGTATAAAAAAAGCCTTAGATTCTAAAACCTTTTTCCGAAAGAAAACTTTTCGGATTCTAAGAACATTGTCCTATAGAAAAAGTCTAAAATTCTTATAAATTTTTTCTATAGAAAAAGTCACGGATTCTTAGACATTTTTCCTAAAAAAAAAAGGTTTCAAATTCTGAGACATTTTTCCTATAGAAAAAGTTCAAAATTCTGAGACAGTTTTCCTACAGAAAAAGTCTCAGATTCTTCGACATTTTCCTATAGAAAATGTCTTAGATTTTCAGACATTTTTTCTACAGAAAATTGTTTAGATTCTGAGACATTTTTTCTATCGAAAAAGTCTCAGATTCATAAACACTTTTCCTATAGAAAAAGTCCCAAATTCTTAGACAGTTTCCTATAGAACAAGTCTCAGATACTGACACATTTTGCCTATAGAAAATTGTCAGATTCTGAAAAATTTTTCATATAGAAAAAGCTTCAGATTCTGAGACATTTTTCCTACACAGAAAAAATTTGAAACGAATTTCAATCAACAAAAACGCGGATTCAATCAATTTTTTGATTGAAACTCCTCCAATTAAAAAAATTGTTATACCAATCATCAAATTGTAGGTGATTGATTGAAATTTTTTTCAATCAAACATTTTTTGGACTTTGATCAAAAATTTGATCAATTTTGTGTTTAAAGTCAATCAAAATAATGATTGATTTAACAAATGAATTGTAAGCTTATGACAAAATTATCAAAAAATTCAACTTTTTTGCTTTCCAATATGTTGCCAACAATAAAAAAAGTAAAGCCCGATTATTTTGTATATTTTTGAATTAATCTATTCAAATAAATTAAAGCAAAAAAAAAATCTGGTATGTTGAAAATTTGTTACAAAAAATAGAAAAAATTTTAATCAAAACATTGATTGACTCATTTTAATATTGTTGATCAATACATTTGATTGAAAATTTTTAGCCAATAATTTTTTGTGTGTAAAGAAAAAGTCTCAGATTCTGAAATATTTTTCCCATACAAAAATACTCAGATTCTGAGACATTACTCTTATAGAAAAAGATATATTTACAATAGAAAAAGTCTCAGATTTTGAGCATTTTTTTATAGAAAAAATCTAAGAATTTGAGACATTTTTCAGATTCAGAGACATTATTCCTATAGAGAGTTTTCAGATTCTGAAACATTTTTCATATAGAAAAGTCTCACATTCTGAGAATTTTTTATAGAAAAAGTCTCGGATTCTGAGACATTTTTCCTATAGAAAAAGTCTTAGATTCTGAGAAAAGAGCCAATATTTTAAGACCATATTCCTATAGAAAAAGTCTTAGATTCTCAGACATTTTTCTTATACAAAGTTTTAGATTCTGAGACATTTTTTTAGAAAAGTTTAAGATTCTCATTTTTCGAAAAGATTTTACTTCATTTTACTTACAATTAAGTCCATTTTGGTGTACATTAAACTCCAGGTTTTAAGATATTTTTTCATTAGAATCTTAAGTTGAAAAGTTTCAAATTCTAAGTAAAAATTTTCAGATTTTGAGATTTTTTGACAGATAAATTTTTAGTTTCAAAACATTTTTCTTCAAAAAATTTCTTAATGTTTTTCGATTTTTTTTAAGAAGTTTTTTAATGTTGTACTTGTTATTTAATACCAAATTCTGAAATTTGTGAAATCATTTCGGGGGGGGGCCCGGGCCCCCGGGTCCCCCCCCTGTATACGCCACTGGACTTTTTCTACACGAAAAATGTGTCAGAATCTTAGACTTTTTCAAAACGAAAAATTTCTCAGAGTCTGAGACTTTTTCTATACAAAAAGTGTCTCAGAATCTGAGACTTTTTCTATACGAAAAATGTCTCAGAATCTGAGACTTTTGCTATACGAAATTGTCTCAGAATCTAAGACTTTTTCTATACGAAAAATTTCTCAGAATCTGAGACTTTTTCTATTCGAAAATTTCTCAGAATTTGAGACTTTTGCTGTATGAAATATTTTTAAATCTGAGACTTTTTCTATAAAAAAAGTTTCTCAAAATTTCAGACTTTTTTTATACGAAAAATTACTTAGAATCTAAGAATTTTTCTTTACAAAAAAATATCTTAGAATCTGAGACTTTTTCTATACGAAAAATGTCTCAGAATCTATGATTTTTTTCTGTACGACAATTGTCTCTAAATCTAAGACTTTTTCCATACGAAAATTTCACTAAACCGAAGACTTTTTCTATACGAAAAATGTGTCAGAATTTGAGACTTTTTCTATACGAAAGGCTCAGAATCTGAGACTTTTTCTTTAAGAAAAATTTCTCAGAATCTGAGACTTTTTCTTTAAGAAAAATGTTTCAAAATCTGTGATTTTTAATTTTAGAAAAATGTCTCAGAATCTGAGACTTTTTCTTTAAGAAAATGTTTTAGAATCTGAGCCTTATTCTTTACGAAAAATGTCTTAGAATCTGAGACTTTTCTATGCGACAAATTTCGCAGAATCAGAGCCTTTTTCTATTCAAAATGTCTTAGAATCTGAAACGAAAAATGTCTCGGAATCTGCCACTTTTTTTACGAAAAATGTCTCAGAATCTGAGACTTTTTCAAAACGAAAAATGTCTCAGAATATTGGAATCTGAGACTTTTTTAACGAAAAATATCTTAGAATTAGTAAAAAAAAATATCTATAAATCTAAGTGTTTTTCTATGTGCACAAAAATTGTCTTAGAATTCTGAAAAAAATTTTAGATTCGGACACATTTTTCCGTTACTCTTAGATTCTGAGACATTTTTCCTAAAGTCTCATACTTATTTTAAGTCATTATTCTTTTTGAAATGCTTACTCTCAGATTCTATGATATATTTCGCAAAAAACAGTTCTCAGAATCTTAAATATTTGCCAATATAATTAAGTGCTACCCATTAAATTATTTTAATCTGAAATTTGATCAAAAGATTTTAGGTAAATAATACTACTAATTTTTGTTTTGCAGTTCTAAAATTTTTTTAAAAGTCGATTATGCTGCTGCTGTTGATGATGTTTGTTAAATAATGAGCATATGTTGTCAATGTATTTGCCACAACACACACACACACATACACCCAAACAAAATGAAATGCTACAGGACAATTTTGTATTAAAGGGTTTTACAATACAAAACCAAATGAAAAATTCTTATGGCTCATTAAATCGATGCTTTGTTGAATTTTATGAAAATTTCCAAAATAAGCATTTAAAATCATTTCCATATACCAGCCTTTATGATGGGGTCCATTTGGTTAATTTATAAATGTATGCTCGTTGATTGTTCTATATACCTGTGTATGTATATTAGGGCGGAGCGTGATTTTGTTTTTTATTTCGCTCAGCATCGGATTCAAATTAGTTGCTCTTTTGGGCCAGTACTAACACAATAAAAATAATGGACCTTTAAGCTCCTTTTTGACTTGATAAGCGGGAAGTTCCGAATAAAGAAATAAAAATATTTATTTAAATTTTGTTTTATTTTTGCTGATAATATAAGTTAATATTAGGATTTTACTAAAAATTCCTTTTTATGGTAATCGAAAATTTTTTTTGTTCGGTACAGAAATTATATTTTTTTTCTTAAAAAATATTTTTTTTTGTTGAAAATAAAACGTATTATTTGATCAATATTGAAAATATGTAATAATATATTTTTGATTACCGTATTATTTTAAACAATTTTAAAAAATATTTCCGACCAATTTATAATTCTTTTTTCAATAATTTCCTTATGAAGCAAAAAAGTTAAAAAAATATTGTTTTTTGCTCCGCCCTAATATTTTGTGTGCATGTGGTTAAAGGCAAAATGTATGTATTTTTAGACCCTTTTATTATGTCATCAGTTAACACGAATTTTCAAACGTGTGGATTTGTGGTTTATGATGTTATTATGCTACAATAAGATTTTATTTTTCGACTTTTTTGCAGTCAGTGACTTTGTACTTGGACATCCTACACGTAAATCTGTTTCGTACATTTTGAAATTATCGTTTCTGAATGACAAAAATAATACTGTTTAACAAATTTTAGGTATTTTGTGTGTATTTTGAATGAGAAAAAACAAAAAAAAAATTACTTCGAATTTTGTACTCTTGCCCAAAATATTAAAACATGATTATGTTATTTATAAGGGTTCAAATTGAAAAATGCAGAAGAAAAATCGAATTTCTAAAAATTATAGACATTTCTGGTATTTCCCATACCGATTTCAAACACCCCAGTTAGTGTTATCATCAGTAGGATTTTAAATGTCGGTTTGTCTTGTTAATGAAAACTGTTTTTTATACATGTGATTATTTATAGTTTCTACAGAATAAATTTTGACAGTTTCCAACACTACAATTCTATTTCTAGCAATCTCAACCTCGCTTCATACTTTGCTGAAGATTTGGGTGTTCTTGTCAAAGTAAATTTTTTTTTTTTTGAAAAAATAATGTTATTTGCCAATCCATGCAAAACGAATGAAAATATCGGTCGAGGACCCCATTAAGTTTATATATTATTGATCCATTTCTAAGACAATCTAGCTATATACATCCGTCTATCGGTCTGTAAATTTGTGTATTACTTATGTGCAAAAAGGTATTTCTACATTTTGGAAAGTTTAAATTATTTGGCACAGAAGCATTTAACACTCTCATTATTTTTCCTGTACATTTGTTTAACAAATGGAACATTTTTTTGTCAGAAGTTTAGACTTACCAGGTCAGTCTCCCTAGTGTCACCCGCGAATCTTTATGAAATTGGTTTTATTTTGTAGAGCAGGTAAAATTAAGCCACATGTATTTTTTCAGCGACCAAAATTCATATTTAGGGGGTTCAAATGGGCACGGTGAGCCTCAACGATTATTAAGTTCAATTTCAGTGTCGATGAAAAGTGTAAACGCAGTTCGATATCTTCTTGATTAAATGTCACAAAACTGCTAACAGCGAAATCGAGGCTGCTCGCATTCGCGAGATATCGCGAAATTTGGGTTTATGTATTTTCTAAAATTTTGACAATGACGTTTTAATTGTTAATTTAATTGTTTACAGCCTTATAACCTTTAATCAATAGCAAATCAAACTGCATTTCGTGTTTTTGAACAATGTTAAAGAAACTTCTTTTAATAATAAAAACAAGAAATACCCTCAAAAAGCTGTTTTTCGCTATTTCTCGTGAAAGTGAGCAGCTATAATTTTTTTGTGGGCAGTTTTAATTTCTTCCAACATGCTCAAATCAAACCACTTTTTTTATAATTTCTAAAGAACTGGTTTTAAAATAAAAATAAATAAGAAAAAACAAGTAGAAAAGTTAAATTCGACTTTGCCGAATCTATGAATACCCATCACAATGCATTTTTTTAAAGGGTAGTACATTTTTTAACGTGAAAAAAATTCACAATTTTGATTAGAAATATTTTATTTTGAGTAAAAACTCTTTTTTTGTCATTTTTTTTTTTTAAAGAAAAATTACTAATTTTTTTTTTTTTGAGTGTAAAATTTTTTCGAGTGTAATGTTCTTTTTACTGTAAAAATATTTTCGAGGGAATGCACGTACGTATGTACACAAAATATTGTCATTTTTGTAAAAAAAAAATAAAAAATTTTTGTGTAAATTTTTTTTTAGTGTAAAATTTTTTTGAGTGTAAAATTTTTTTTGCGTGTAAAATTTTTTTTGAGTGCAATTTCTAAGTTACCAATGCTTTTATCCCTTCTGCACTCCTTGGGTCAATTTGACCCAATTTTGGTTTTCAAACGCAAAATTGTTCCATTTAGTTATAAGATATCAACGTGAAACTTTAATTTATCCACTACAGGGACGAAAATTATGGTTTTAAAAGAAAATAATAAAATTTCAATTTTTTCTCCCCTCTCCACATTTAAAAACACGATTTACACACATTTAATATCCTTTGGGTCAATATGACCCAACAAGCGATAATGCAAGTTTAGTTCTACTTTACCATTTTTTTCTTCTGAATATAATTGAATTGGGTTCATTTTCATTCAGAATGATAGATCAATAATTTTGTCGGTCAAAGAATCAATAAAATCGCTTTCATTGAATAGTTTTTCATTCTAAATTTTATTATTCTCGTTAATTATTTTATTATTCAAAATTTTATAATTCTCGTACTGTGGGTGGGATTTTAAGAAACCCGGAAAGGTCCGCCAACCCCAGAAAAGGGTAAGGTAACAAAACAGAGAATTAACGCCAAATAGCAATTTTCTTTACGCTCTCGCAGGTCATGAAGAGCATGATAAATCACCACTTGGTAAATTATCTGGAGTCCGATTCACTCTTGTTTCGTAGTAAGCATGATCTTACGACAATATCCGAGTAGGGTCTTGCAAAAAGGATCGATTTTAATGCTCGTAAGGCCCAATGTTATGTGTTGACCCAAACATGTTTTTCAAGTGTCGAAAGAAGCATTCAAGTGTCTTGATTTCCTAAAACGGTGCAAGAATTTCTTCACTCCGTCTGATCTCACTATTTATGCCACCTAAATCCGACCGAAAATGGAATACAACTCGCCTATCTGGGCAGGTGCTTCAAGGTCTATCTGATCAGGTGCAAAGGAGTGCGTTGAAGCTCATCAACGACAGTAGGGTATCCAGCTGTGTTGTGAGTCATTGTTATTGAGTCATTGTTATATAAATAAAACCACGGTAAGTATTCATCTGAGATAGGCGCCTTTCCAGCAGATCACATCCTTTCGTTGTCTACTGTCCAATGTCTTGCACAACGAATTACAGAGAAAATTCGTTTTTCATCAGTCAAACTAGCCCTATGTGGAATTAAATCCCTGCAGAAGTCTACCCAGTCAGCTACATTAAAAAAAAAATACCTTGTAAAATTACAAGAAAAATTTTTACTTTTTTAGCTACCTTTTATTTTACAAGAATTCCTAGTAATTTTACAAGCTTTTAAACAATAATTTTGTAATTTTACAAGGTTTTTATCAATAAAATTGTAAATTTACAAATTTTTGGACACGATAAATATACAAGGAGATTTCGTAACTTTACTAGATTTTTTTCTAATTCCTATTTTACGGGATTTCTAGTAATTTTACAATATTTTACCAACTTTTTACCAATAAAATTGTAAATTTACAGTTTTTGGCGCAATTAAAATCACAAGGAATTCTCGTGAATTTACTGGATTTTTTGTAAATTTTTTTTGGAAATTTGTAAAATTACAAAAAAAATTGTATAATTTCAAAAAAAGATGTAAATTTAGATCCAAATTTGTTTGTTAAAAAACAAGAAAAACTGTCAAATATTAGTAAAATGGTAAAATTACGAGACTTTTTCTAGTAATTTGAAAAGTTTTTTTTTGTATGTGTATAATTTGAAAAAATTCAAATTAAATATCCACAAACACTACTACGTCATTCCTTCTCCTCATAACCCATTTTCTAATACCAACACAATGCATTGCATTAAGTGTTGGCTCAAAGTGAAAAAGGTTAAATTTCAAATTTGATTTTATTTTTTTTAATTAATTGCTCTGGAAGGGCTGATTTATTTTAGTTTTCATTATTATTGATTATATTAAAACATGGAATTTTGTTTACATTTTAATGTTGGGTCATATTGACCCAAAGGATCATAGGAAGGGCACATATGCAAGGGATGCAGAAGGGTTAAAACTAAACAAGTTTAAAAAGCATTGCTTTAAAATTAAACAAGTTTGAAAAGCATTGTTTAGTTACCACCAATGCTTTTAAAACTTGTTAAAACACGTGGCATTTTAGATGAAACAAATCTGAAATTCAAGGTTTTGCTTATAACTTTTGAACCACTGGACCGATTGAGCTGAAATTTAATACCAAACAGACATGGGGAACGGCAAAGATACACGTCACGCTTCAGTAGTCTCATTATTGTCTTTCGAAAGTTATCGTGTTTTTTATCTCGTAAATACGCGAAACACCCTTGCCGAAATTTACTCTTTTACTCATAACTTTTAAACCACTGGACCGATTTGGCTGGCTTGCAATACCAACCTGACCAGGTAAATGACAAACATATATCCCAAACTTCAGTAGCCTCTGTAAAGTCTTTCAAAAGTTAGCGTGTTTTCTACGGACGGACAGACAGACGGACGGACGGACGGACATCGCTAGACCGACTTAAAATCGATCGAGGATCATAAATATATATACTTTATGGGGTCCTAGACCAATGTTTCGAGGTGTTATAAATGGAATGACAAACTTATATATACCCTCTATCACTAGAGTGGAGGGTATAAAAATTATATAATTACGCAATATCTCGCCAAATTTAACACCTACAATTTCGATGTCAACAGCTCACAGTGCCACATTTGGCCAATCTAGGACGACAAAAATCCAATTTTATTTATTTTGACTCGAAATTCAGTATACATGTTCGTTTTGACTTCAAAAACAACATTATGAAAAATATGGGAGGCCAATTAATGGCCACGCCCACTTTTTAAAAAACTTTTAATTTTGGTTGTAATTTCTTTAAACTTGGTATATATACTCTCAAGGACTGTAGAAATAATAACACCAAATAAGGGGGCGGTCAAACAACTGCCACGCCCACTTTTTAAAAATACGTTTAAAAAATATGTAAAAACAAGGTTTACATATCGCCCCACTGTAGTCGGCGTCGCAGACGGTCGCAAAAGTTACCCGTTAAAATAAGTACTATGGATATTGGTCAATATGTCTGAAAAAGTTCGGCGACCAATAAGGACCAAATACAAAAGTTCTATTCCATCAAAAAAAAATGAATATATAATTTTCTTTTAAAATTTTTTTATTATGTTAAAAATTTAATAAAAAATAGAAAAAAATGTTAAAACAAAAAAAGAAAAGATATGACTTTAAGCCTTAAAATTCCTTTAAAGTTATCAAAAAAGAGTGTATAAATATCTTTTTTTGTTAAAAAGTTACAACAGTTTAAAATCGACTTAATTAATGCGAAATAATGAACACTACTTACAGGATTTTACAAGATGCAACTTTATGCACCCACATCGTAATAACGAACAGAATTATCGTTCTTATATGAGTATTTTCGTGCTATTAGGAATGTTTTATAATACATACAAATAAATCATAAAAATCGGGGAACTTTTTTTTTTGATTTTTGTCGTGCTAGATTGGCCAAATGTGGCACTGTGCAGCTGTGTGACCTTTGAGCAAGCACAAGTAAAACTGCATACCATGTTTTTATGAAATTTTACAGAAACCTTTCTTAAGATAGGTCGCGATTTAATTTCGCGATTTCTCGCAAACTAAATAAGAAAGGATGTTGATACATACTGTTTTGTGACCTTTAAATTAGTACAATTAAAACTGTATACTTAGTTTTTAAAAATATTAAAAAAACTTCAATGTCAAAATTTAAAAAAATACAAAACACTAATTTCGCGTTATCTCCCGAATGCGAGCAGCTACGATTTCGCTGTTAACAGTTTTGTAACATTTAATCTTGTAGAAATCAAACTGCGCTTACACTTTTCGTCGACACTAAAGTTCAACCTAAACATCGCTGTGGCTCACCGTGTGGGGGGCAAAGAAACAACCTTACTCCATTTTTTTGTTTATCTCCTTTTATATGCAAATAAACCTAGTAATGATGACCAACCTTTGGAAAACCTATCCAAGTGTCTAAAGAACGTATCCAAACATGCACAACTTTTCGTTATATTGAGAAAAATAACAAAATTTAACGACTTTTTTGATAATAATTTGAAAATATTTGTCTTTTTTGGCACGTTGTTTAAAAAGACGCTAGGGATAGCAAATGAAAGAGGAGGGTTTCCCCTAATTTTCCTTTTATATTATTTTTACATATCAAAAATTTATTCTTCAATATCATTCAAAATTATCAACAAAATTCACATCCTTTTATCCTGATATGGCAAAATAAAAAATTGAAAAAAAAAATAGGAGAGATCCTCTCCTTTCATTTTCCATCACCAGTGCCATCCTAGGACAAGTACAAATATATCAAAAATATTTTACAATATGTGTCCTTTAAAACTTTGAAGTCCTTTAAAAAGGAAACAGTATCACGAAATGAAAAACTGCAAATGTAGGTTTACTCCATTTGATCTATACTTTCGGACGTTTAGCATCCGGTTCATATTTCATATTGGCTGCCAGACAGTGTAATATTAAAAAAAAAATTGTTCGCGCTAGCGTGGTTTTTAAACTACCCGGATAGACCGGTCTAACCCGACAACCTGGGAAGTCCGGTCTACCCGGGTAATTTAAAAAACAGGTCTTAAGACCGGTCTTCATGGAATACCCGGGTATCAAGGCCTACAATTAAGTTGACAAAATTTCATTGAAAAATCCACTTCAGTTATGGTTAATAAGGACTTTTCCGACCAACCCCAATTTGTTGGGTATTACATTAGTAAATTTAATTAAGGTTAAATACATAAAATAATATGATAGTTAAACTCATACTCCTGCAAAATAATGTTATATGGTATGTATGTTTGCATGTGTGCATGAAAACTATTAAATAAACATACACAAACACATCCATCCCATTTTAATTGCAACCAAGTGTCTATAATTAAGCTGGTATTTTATTTAATGTTTGGTCTTTAATAATATCAACCAACATCAAGAACATCAAGATGAGGACAAACAACGAAAATGAAACAAGAATAAATGAAACTAAAATGGAAAACATGTTACTGCTCATTGCCAAGCACTACAGTTACTATATTTATATAAGTGATGCTAATGCAGCCGTTTTTTTGTTTGTACAACATAAAAACAAAATAAGAAAAACTAACAAACAAATGGAAAAATTAGCTAAATTGGACAAAGAATGCAAATGATTTGGCGCTTAAGATTTTTTTAAGTTCATATCCCGAGTAAAAATTTTTATATGATGCAATATATAATGATATATGACACAATATATATTAATACGCAATTTGATCCGAATAATGGTGGATGTTTTTGCATTAAAAAAGATCTACTTGTATAAAATATGATTTGATTTCATCCGAGTTTTGACCAGACATTGCGTGGATCTAATTAGATCTAATTGCACAAAAACATATAAAATCCTGGTGTTTTTTGGTTTGGCTTGAGATACACCACAGGTCAACGATACATTCACCAAACATATAATTTTCAAAAACAAAAAAAATGTTTGGGTACGCTTCGAACCAGATAGGTGATATACATAACCCTAACAAGGAAATGTTTAGGAACCCGAGTAAAAATAAACATACATTACAATATATAACTTGATACAAACATAATAAATTATATATGATTATACATCCGTGAGATATTTTTTAAATTTTTTTAATGCAGTCATATGTAGTAATATATAATTTAATCATGATTCGGATTAAAAGGTGTACGGTTGATATAATTAAATAAATTAATATGAGGGTCAATACAAAATCTGTTTTTCTGTATAATTTAACATCAAATTATATATAGCTTATTCTGTTCCATATAAAACTTTTTATGTTTCCAATTAACCAACAATTTTCTAAGTTTTTTAGGCAAAGTATAAGAAACTTTTTAAAATGTTCCTAAACATTTCCTTATTAGGGTTATGTATATCACCTATCTGGTTCGAAGCGTACCCAAACATTTTTTTTGTTTTAGAAAATTATATGTTTGGTGAATGTATCGTTGACCTGTGGTGTATCTCAACCCAAACCAAAAAACACCAGGATTTTATATGTTTTTATGCAATTAGATCTAATTAGATCCACCAATATATAGCAATGTCTGGTCAAAACTCGGATGAAATCAAATCATATTTTATACAAGTTGATCTTTTTTAATGCAAAAACATCCACCATTATTCGGATCAAATTGCGTATAAATATATATTGTGTTACATATCATTATATATTGCATCTTATAAAAATTTTTACTCGGGAACATTTTAAAAAAAATTTTATAGTTTGCCTAAAAAACTTAAAAAATTTTTTGTTAATTGGAAACATATATAGTTTTATATGGAACAGAATAAGCTATATATAATGTTATGTTAAATTATACAGAAAAACAAATTTTGTATTGACCCTCATATAATTTTATATAATTATATCAACCGTACACCTTTTAATCCGAATCATGATTAAATTATATATTACTACATATGACTGCATTAAAAAAATTTAGAAAATATCTCAAGGATGTATAATCATATATAATTTATTATGTTTGTATCAAGTTATATATTGTAATATATGTTTATTTTTACTCGGGATTTTACTTAAAAATTTGTGTAGTAACACTTTGCTAGAATTTTCCAATTTTTTAACAAGCTGGGCAACCTATTGGCAAAGTTAATTCGAGAACGCTGAATTTAATGGTGCAAGCCGTTTTTTTGAAGTTAATATTCGCGATGGCTGTGGGCAAAATCAGACAAAGAATAATCGCACAAAAAATTTATGGAAAATCACCCAAATGCAAAATAGCCCAAAAAATATTAAAAATTACCCAAAAAGAAAAATACAAAACTTGGCCCAAAATTAGCGAAAAAAAAGCTCAAGAAAAAAATAAAAAAACCTGATAATTTTGTACTCTTGCCCAAGACATCAAATCATAATAATGTTTTGCGGCAGATTTGGGTGTACTTGCCAAAGCAAAGTTTTTTTTAGAAAAAATAATGTTATATTACTTTGCTATTCCATGCACAACAACTGAAAAGAGCTGTACATTTCGTAAGAGAGTGTAAAAATAAATGCAAAAGAATATAACACTCTCACTTGTTTTATGTACATTTGATAAACAAATAGAAAATTTTTACGTGAAAAGCTTAGACTTGGTAAAAAAGTAGTTTTTGTAAAAAAAAAGATTTTTTTTCACGAAAAACAAAATTTAATGAACCCAAAAAAATTTGATGAAAAGAAAAATTTTTTTGATATAACAAAAAATTGATAAAAAAAAAAATATAAAAAAAAAATGTTGATGAGAAAAAAATTTATGAGAAAAATATGATAAAAAAAAATTTATGAAAAAAAAAATTTTGATGAAAACAAAAAATTTAATGAAAAAAAAATTTGATAAAAAAAAAATTGATGAAAAAAAAAATTTGATGAAAAAAAAAATTTGATGAAAAAAAAATTTTTTTGATGAAAAAAAAAAAAAAAATAATGAAAAAAAAAAAAAAATTGATAAAAAAAAAAAAAAAAATTGATGAAAAAAAAAAAAATGTTTAAAGAAATGAAGAAAAAAAAAAATTATGAAAAAAAAAGTTTGATGAAAAAAAAAAAGATGAAAAAAAATTTGAATGCAAAAAAAAGTTTGACGAAAACAAAAAAAATTGATGAAAAAAAAATTTTTTTTGTTGAAAAATAATTATGTTACTTTTTATTCACCAGCTGGTGAAAAACGGTTTTATTCACCACGAGGTGAATTATTATCCAAGTTACAAACCCAAGTTATTAAAGTTTTTGGTTAAGAAAATGAAAATAGTAATGCTTGTTTTCTATTTCGTTAATTGTTAGCTTATATAGTCAAACTGAGGTGGCCTCCTGCAACTTTTTTAAAAGTAGACACCATCCTAAAAACATTATCATGTTAAAATTATCCAAAATTAAGAAACGATTTTTCCCAAAACACATTTTTCCCAAAACACATATTACCCAAAAAAATATATTTTGGAGAGGGTGTGTTTAAGGTAGGGTTTGTAATGGGGTTTTAATCGTAACCGTAACCGCGGTTAACCGCACTATTTAACCGTAACCGTAACCCCATAAAAAGTCTTGCGGTTAAGGTTAAATTTTAATTTAACTAACATACGAAGGACATGATTGTTTTTTTAGAAAAAAACTACGAAAAAGAAAACAAAAGAATTATAAAACTAAAAAATATTGTAGATACAAAAATGCTGAATCTGAAACTTTTTCTGTAGAATGAATACCTCGATTCTGAAGTTTTTTTTTTAGAATATATGCCTCAAAGAAAAAAATCTGAAACAGTTTCTTTCGATAATATGTCTTAGAATCTAAAACTTTTTCTATAGAAAAAATGTCTCTGATTCTAACACTTTTTCACATTGTGAATAAAATCAGTAAAAATGAATGAGAAGAAATTAAATTCTAAGATTTTATTTAAATTTAAGTTATTACGTCTATTATATTTTTACTAAATATAAAAATAATAAAATTAAAGTTATTCTCAAAGAGTGCGGTTAACCGTTAACCGCGGTTAATCGCTTGAAATTTAACCGTAACCGCGGTTAAGAAAAACTGCAGTTATTTACAAAAACCAGTTTAAGGCATGAAGTTAGTAAGCCCTAAGCCCGACCGACAGTCGGTTTTCTTCATAATATAGCCTGTAAAATCCATAAGTAATTGAAGTATAAACATTAAGTGTGCAACTTAAATTATAAAGAAATAGAAAAATTGGATCGAACAACAAATTTTTACAAAAAATTGCGGGATTTTTATATAAAGAAAATTCTCAGATTTTCTATCATAGATTTTTCCTATAGAAAAATTGTTATATTTTCTCTACAAACAATTGTAAGATTTTTCCTACAATTTTATTAGTAAAAAGATTGTAAAACTACAAAATTATTGGTAAAAAGCTTGCAAAATTTCAAAAAAAAAGTTACAAACTTTTCTTGTCGTTTTACAAGGTTTTATTTTTGCGTGTTACGAAAAATTTTAAAGTTCTCGAATTTCACACATTTCGGCAGTATTTAGCGAGATATGTGCATTTTTAAATTTCCCGGAATGCTAACTTTTTTAGATTCAAAATATGGACCCAATGGGGTCGACCCATGTGTAGAGGCCTAGCGATACTATGGCGATCCCAAGAACCAAAAATGTGCTCCGTTTTGCTCTATCTTGCTTAGTTTTCGAGATATCGCCATTTTAAATTTAAAAAAAAAATCTCAAAAGTTCGCAAACAGAACACTAAAAGAACTTTATTTTTTTCTAACCTAGTTCGGTACGTTATCGTAAAGTTTCTGTTCTTCAACTCGCAGGCATAAAGTTCGGAATTCTGTTTGCGAACACCTTCACAACCACTAAAAAACTTTTTAATGAATGTGTTCTTGGAACGGAACGTTAAATAACGTACTGTTTTTTTTCGAACACTGGTTTGCACATTGCGACAAGTTTTTCTTTATATTTTTTGATGCTGGAATTCCATCAGTCTGACTCTTTTTTAAAACACAAGAGTTGCTATCATTGTTTCCATTGTTATTATTTTAGCAACTAACTCTTTGTATATGATTCCGTATATTTATAAGTATAAGTAAAATAATAATTGCCGTAATTACGGAAAAATAACAAAAAAGAAAAATAGTAAATAAATATGAGGAAAACAATTGTAACACATAAATGAATATGTAGGTAAAATATGGAAGTTAAGCACGTAAGAAAAAATGTCGGTCAGTTAATGAACGAAGTAGATATACCCTAAACTATTTTTTGTTCATATGTTAATGCTGCACAGTGGTTTATTATATATTTTTTGGCAATAATTCGGCATTCAGTAAATACTGGACCGATTGCAGTGAAATTTATACCAGTTATAAGGAACGTCGGTTCAAGTTAAGTTTGGATGAAGAACCCCACATTTCCAATAGGGGAGCCTCCAGAGGCCCAGTTTGTCAATTTGTTGTTTTTTATGATTTTTTTTGTTATCTTGCACTTTCATCGCTAATCGATTGCACTTTTATCGATATGGCGAATCGTTTTCGTATCTCCTAGATTATTCCCATTGGGTAACAGTTTCAACCGAAAGGTGTATCGCCGGCGATACGAATACGATAATTTCCGCAAAAAATATTATCGTCTCTGTAATATAACCCGCGAATCAATGTCGTTTTGTTTTGTTTGCAGGGGTGCTTCGATAATTTTTATTTTCTGTGTTTTCTGTGTATCAGAAATTGAGGCTATTTAAAAAAAAAAAAAAAGTTATTAATTGTGTTTCCTAGCAAAATCACAGTTGGTTACTTAGTTAATGTCTGGTCATTAAGATACATAATTAATGATTAGAAATATTACAAAAATAAATAACTTGAAAAATACCAACATCATTTAGCTAAAATGTAAGCAAAATTAAACATATTCCTTCAACGGCTTACAACAAGTACGTGAATTTGATTACAGCACCTCAACGAAATTATTTTGTTTTGCTTTCATATGTGTGGGTCAAATATATTTGACACCATCAACATTATTCAAAGCTGTTATAAAGGTGTTGTAATTGAACTTAATTATGCAGAAATTTATCATATTTAAACATATTACACATTTTCAGCTTGACATCAATAGGCACGAGTAATATTATATTATACAATAGTGTTTTTGTTTAATGATAAGGAATTTGGAATTTGTTATCGAATATGCAAATACACCAACAAAATTGAAGTGTATGTGGGTTAGGGTTATGACTCATTTTTGACAAAATTTTTACCTATCCCCACGTGATAGACCATACAAAATTAACATTAAAATTCTTATTTGCGTATCATTTTGGCAAAAAAACCTTCCGCACCAAACGCAATTTCTAAAAAGTCACAGATATTTTTTGTTTTAAGTGCAATTTTTAAAAAATAAGGTAATTTTAACCCTTCCAATCAATGAATTATATAAAAAAAGATCTTGTGAACAATTTCGAATAAAAATAATGCCACTCGGACTTTTACTTTTGCACCTACATGCTGCCAAAATTGACGTTATAAATAGTTAACTTTATGCAGTTAAGGGTTAAACCGCCAAATTTGATTCTTGAAGTAGTCAAAAAGTCCTTCCATAAAGCATTCGTCATTTTGACCTTAATAACTTTTCCTACTCATCGTTAGGGTCTTAGTTTTAATTAAATTAAGAAAATATAGACCAAATTACATCTCGTTTGGTGCGGGAACTTTTTGGACGGAAGCGAAAAAGTAAAAATGCAATTCATTATATTTTTTTATGGCCTTTTTGGCTAGGGCAGGTAAATTTTGATATTTGCAAAAAAATGCAAAAAGTCTTAACCCTAATGTGGGTGAAATGTTACTAAGTTTTAGGAGATTTGTTTAAATTTGAAACTAAACCCTTCAACCCTATTTCCACAAAAACAAAAAAAAAACAAAAAACAAAATAGATTTCCAACCAGCAAGCTTTTTTTTACAAAGAAAACTCTGTAAAATGATTTCGATACAACCTTACAGAGTTTTAGTCAAATGCATTTTACGAGTGCAATATTTTACTAAAAAACTCTGTTTAAGTTAAATGACCAGAAGTTTATCAAAAAATCTCTGAAAATTTCAAAATTGTTTGTTAAATATTATTTTACTTCAAAGTTGAGCACATAAAATAATTGCGAACAAAAGTAACAACGTTCCTACAGATTTATAACAAAAAAAAAACTTCTTGAAGTTGTCATTATAACGGCGTTATTAATTTTGTTTAACTTTGCGTTCATGAACTCTAGAACTTCCCTGCTCCAAAAACTTTAACAGTCTGACAAGACATCAAAATTATTTCATCTTACATATTTAGTGACGAATTTAAGTGGTAGATTTTCACCGAGGTTTTTATAAATTAATAAATGGCGATTTTAGCACGGTCTATTTAAATATGCAATTGTGTTTTCTATTAGTACTTTCATAAAATTGGAGAAAAAAATAAAATTTAAATGTGCCTAATTAAATGCCTTCCCCACTTTAATGGTGCGCACGCGAAACATTATTTTTATACCCTCCACTCTATTGATAGGCATTCCACACCAGGTGTCCAGCGTAAAAAACATGTGTACCGTAAACTTCTTAATAGGTTGTATGGATAGACCGATATGGAACTTAGACAATTGCGTTTTTGGTTTTTCAATTTTTCAAAAACTGGGCTTAGGAGGCGTGGTCAAATATTGGAAAAATTGTCTATTTGTGGCGAGTTGCCTTGATTAAATATTTATCAAATTAAAACGGAATGCTCCACAATCTCAAAAATTTACAATCTTATGTAGTTTTGTATGGGCTATCGATAATTTTTTTTTTTTTTTTGAAAATTTGCAGAACCCGTTCTGAAATTTTCCATTTTTTAAAAAAGTCAATTTATCAAAAATCCGGCCACTTTTTTTTTTTTTTTTAATATTTTTTTTAAGTTTAGATGTTTGTCCATCCACACAAAAAAATTCAGAAACACATTTTTCCTTTTTTTCGAGAATATCGCATTTGAATTTTAAATTTCATAACAATTTAGTAATTTGCTTGTACTTTCTTGTTTCAACAAAGCGTATGTTATTTCATATTGTTATGAAATTTAAAATTCAAATGCGATTTTCTTTATATGGGGCATTCAATGTCAAATCGGACACTTTAAATATTTTTTTTTTAGATTTTCCCAATTTGTTGACAGTTTTTAGTAACCTTCGAAAACTCCTTCGTGGAAAATTTTCAGATTTTTTTGATGATCCGTTCAAAAAATATCGAATTTTTAAAAATTGTTAGTTTCTTTATTTACTCACACTTCTCTTACTCATAACTTCTTCAATAATGATCCAAATTACAATTTTTGTTTTTTTACGTACTTAAAAAAAAAACAAATCAAAAAAATTCTTTAATGTGCTCTAGTATGCGATTTTTAAGTTTTAAAATTTAAATCTCGTTTTTGAAAATGTGTGTACTCTTTGATTGTTTTTAAATTTTTTTTGCCTAAGGGCACTCTTAGGGCAGTTAGAGCGGTTGGAGCAAATTTTAAAAAATGTTATAGGGTATCAGTTTGTTCCGAAAAAATGTTTAGACGTAAAAATTAATGGTGGGTAATCTTGGAAATGACCCCTCTATGACGCACCATTGGAGCAGTAGAAATGATTTTAAGATTTTAAAATTACAACTACATTTTTTCAAAAAATTTTAAAAATTGTAATAATTGTTATCCCACGATCCTACTAGGCAAAAAATTTGTAGAACTAATAGAAGTTTTACACAAAAAAATTTCAAAAAAATCAAAGAGAACATACATTTTTAAAAATGAGATTTAAATTTTAAAACTTAACAAGTAGAAAAATTAAATTCGACTTGGTCGAATCTATGAATACCCTCCACAATGTTATCTGATAGTAATTTTCTAAAAAAAAATTAAAAAAATTGCATTACAAATTTTTTATTAGAAATATGTATATTATTTTGAGTCAAACTTTCTTTTAATCAATCAAATTTTTTTGAGTGTACAATTTTTTTGACTGTCAACATTTTTTTGAGTCTGCCATTTCATTCAAAAAAAAAAAAATAATAATGTGTACATTTTTTTTTTGAGTGTAACATTTTTTTTTTGAGTGTAAATATTTTTTTAGTGTACAATTTCTTTGAGTAACAAATTACTTTGTAAAATATTTTTGTTGTTTTATACCTATATGTAATACAAAAAAAAACTATTTCACATATTTTCCTCTTTTTTTATACATATTACCATCCTCTTCTTTAAAAACCAAAAACAAATTAACATTCAATCATACACATACTTTATTTGATTTTTTCCCGTTACATACAGTTACACTAACAATAACAAAACAATAACAAATATTTACTTGTCTAACAACTAAACTGCACCCCACGACAAAAAAACAAACAACAACAAGTTTTACTAAACTGGTATTTCACCATGCTTTTAAAACTTGTTTAACGAGTTTTCAACAGTTTAAGGTGAAACAAATCTGAAATTCAGTGCTTTCCTTATAACTTTTGAACCACTGAACCGATTTTGCTGAAATTCAAAACCAAACAGCCTTGGGGAACGACAAATATATATGCTAAGCTTCAGCCCCCTCAGAATTGTCTTTCGAAAGTTATAGTGGTTTTAATCTTGTAAATTCGAAAAATACCCTTGCCGAAATTTACTATTTTGCTCATACCTTTTGAACCACTGGACCGATTTCGCTGGATTGCAATACCAACCTGACCCGGTAAATGGAGAACATATATGTCAAACTTCAGGAGCCTCCGTAAAGTCTTTCAAAAGTTAGCGTGTTTTCAACGGACAGACAGACAGACGGACGGACGGACGGACGGACGGACGGACGGACGGACATCGCTAGATCGACTTAAAATCGATCAAGGATCATGAATATATATACTTTATGGGGTCCTAGACCAATATTTCGATGTGTTACAAACGGAATGACAAACTTATATATACCCTCTATCACTAGAGTGGAGGGTATAAAAATCGCATACTGGACCACTTTTAAGATTATTTTGGATTTTTTTTAAAAAGTAAGTAAAAAAAAAATTTTTGAAAAAAAAAAATTTGCAATTTGGACCATTACACTGTGCTACACGAAAAATATGCAGGGGTTCTCATATAAAAATTCGGGTTGGTTGGAGTCCATAGAGTACTGATATACTCATAGTTTTTCTGGGTCACTTCGTTAAGTACTTTTTTTATTGGCAAATGTGTTGGAAAACGCAAATTCTTAAATTACAATTTTAATGGATTTGTTTTGAAGGTATAGGTCTTACCTTTCAAACAAAACAAAAATATTAAAAATCGATCAAGAATTGGCTGAGCTACGATCGCTTAAGTAAAAAAAAAAAGATTTTTTTGAAAAATTTGTCATATTCTTTACACTCTAAGTTGAAAGTGAATCATTAAACAATTTTTTTGAATTTTTTGTAAAAAAATTATAGTAAAGTGGCTTTACAAAACACCAAAAAACATAACAATCGGTTAAAAAATGAATGAGTAATGCTAAGTTTTGTGACATTTTTAATTTTTTTCAGAAACGCTTGTAATTCAAGCATTATTCATAAATCTTGTTACTAGTAGTAATTTTATGCGCATATGCATATAAACTAGAGATGGGAACGTAATTAGATTTGTGCGTGATTCACACATGATCAGAAGTGAGCGTGATTGAAAATTAATTTTACTCACGTGGTTGTTAGTGAGTGTCAGTGTGAGTTGAATAAAAAAATGGGCGTATCAGTTACTTCCAAATCCTATTTATAATTTTTTGGGTTTGTTCAAAAAATATCAGTGTTACTTCTTAAACAAAAAATATATTGAGAATAGGTTAAAAACAGGCTAAGGTGCGCTTGTTTAAGTAAAAAACCTTTTTTGAAGAGTTATACCTGCAACATTTTTATGACAGAAAAAGCTGTGCGCTTGCAAACATGTTTTTTTAAAACGAAATTGCCAATTGTGGGATCATTTGATGGAAATTTTACCTGTTTAAAAATATACATGTGAGGCATTCCACACCAAATGTTCAGTGAGAAAAAAATTGTGTACCAAAATTTTTTTCAATGGGTCCCGGGTAAAAAAGTTTTTTATATAACTAGGGTGAGATTTCCATATAAATGCATGTTTTTTGTCGAAAGCCTAAAAACGATATCGACCAATTATCTTTCCGAATCAAGAGATTTGCATTAAATGGCATCGATTTGTCTTCGCATATTTTGCATATTTTGGTGAAAATACATATTTTTGCATATTTTGATTTTAAATGCATATATTGTGCATATTTCGAACTTTTAAGTTGTGCATATTTTGGCATAAATTAGCAAAAAGACAAATTGAAATTAATTTTTTTCAAAAACTATTAAAAATTTTAAAAATTTATTTTGAAAATCAGAAAAATTACTTTTTTTTCTTCTTATTTTTTTTATAGATTTTCTTAATTTTTAAAAAAATCTTGCTAGACAAACATCTAATCTTTAAAAAAAAAAAAATACAAAAAAAAACAAAAGTGGCTGGATTTTTTATAAATTGACTTTTTTAAAAAACGAAAAATTTCAGAACGGGTTCTGAAAATTTTCCAAAAAATTTTAATCGATAGCCGATACAAAACTATACAAGAATGTAAATTTTTGAGATTTTGGTGCATTTCGTTTTCATTTGATATATATTTAAACAAGGCAACTTGACACAAACTTGACCATTTTTCCAATATTTGACCACGCCTCCTAAGCCCAGTTTTTGAAAAATTGAACAACCAAAAACGTAATTTTTTTAGCTCCATATATGAGGCATTCCACACCAAATGTTCAGCAAAAAAAAAAGTTGTGTCGTGTCAATATGAAATCATTTTCAAA